>JBAMBQ010002241.1:600000-948154 GCA_037044495.1 Stegana nigrithorax
GGTGATGCCATTGCCTGCAGCTGCGTTGACGCGGCGGCACGGTATGAGTGCGCTGACATTGCCATTGCAGCGCTTTGAAAGCCATTGTGAAAGCGACAGACAATAGCCCGTAGATACAATATGTATTTGAATGTATCTAAAAACATCACATCGACACAGACACACGTCACTCACCACACACATACTGGCTACACATGCAATAACAAATTAGTACATTTATATGGCGATGATTATGCGGTGGCTGCTGTTGCCTGCCTCACGTAGCAACTGTTAAATTTTTGTTTTTTTTTCTTTTGCTAAATTTAAAGAGCAATGCTTAATAAATGTGCAACCGCAAGAAGAATTTGTTGTCATCTGCTGCAGGCAGGCTGGCAGGCAAAGCCAAAGCGGATATTGGCATAAATCAGTTGTGCTGACACGGCACGGCACGACACGAGGTATATTGTATGGCAAGCAAGTTGGCTTACCCTGTGTGGAATGTGGTTTGGTGGCTGTAAATGATGGCACGTAAATATTTTTAAATTTTTAAAAATATAAAAAAAAACAACAACGCAACAAAAAAAAGTTCATTGTGGTTGTCGACTGCCGGCGTCAGCACCGTCATCATCGTCATCGTCATGGCCGTCGCCGTCGTCGTCTTTGTCGTTGCTTTGCCAATTTCCGGTGCACAATTATTTGCGTTATATAAAGCTCAACTACGTAACATGGCAGGCGCGCGTGTTGCGGATGGCTGTGAACTATTTTAAATGTCAAATAAAAGCCAGAAATCAAATTTTGCTAAAATATGTATCTCCTAGCATGGGAGGAAAATATATAATGGCAAGCAGCAGTAGAAGCGACAGGAGCAGGGGCAGGAGCGGCAGGAGCATCAGTCGCATAAGCAGCAGACTGTAAAGCAGCAAAGCGGCAATGAGCGAAAATCTCAACGCCTGAAATGGCAAAGCGCGACGTGAGACCGCAGACAAGGCGCATGCAAGTCAAGTCAAACCGAGCCGAACCGAACGTAACGAAACGAAATGTCCTTATATCGTGAAAGGCAACGGTTTGCACTCGCAGCTCAGCAAGGACAGTCGCAATGGTGGCGGCATTGTCGGGCTTTGGACGTATTTGCCACATGCTGATAAGCAGACATAGTAATAATAATCATAAAAAATGTATAAACCGAAAAAGCGAACAGCAGCACCGCGAGACCGCGAAAAATGCACAGGCAACAGCAATGGAAACGGCAACGGCAATGGCATACACCAAACCAAAACCAAAGGTACCAAAAAAGAAAAAAAAAAAAAGAAAAGAAATGAAAATGAAAATAAAAAGCGCGAGGAAACGCCGCAACGTTTTATGACGACAACGCGAAAGGATAATGAAGTCTAACTTGACATTTAGGAGGCTTCGCTGTTATGAACGTTGCGGCATGCTCGGCTGGCTCCATGCGACCGTTTAAATGCCTGAGTCCGTGTCTGTGTCTGTGTCTGTGTGTGACCTTCCCAGCAGCCAAAGGCCCAAAATGAAACTTTGCGATCCGTGTGGCTGCCAGCGACGGCCATGAGCACACTAAAAGCGCTAACCAAATACCCGAGCGAGGGGCCCGAGTGCCTGGCAGCCTGACCCACTAATGGTCGCATGTGTGTGCGGGCAACGACTTTAATGAGCAACGACTTTTGTCTACGCCGTGCACCGCTGCTGGCAGCGAGGACTGAGGACTCCGTTAACGACTTTGTCTGTGCCAGATTGCGAATTCGATAGTCATGTGAAGTTTGATAAGCTCACATGTCGGTTCTTGCTGTTGCTGCTTCTGCTGCTCTTGTGCTGCTGCTATCCTGTGGTAATTCATTTCATTTTTTAGCTGCGCCTGCAAATAGCACGAAAATTGAAATGTTTATTTAATGCCCGTACATAAAAATAAAAGGAGCAAAAAATGAAAAGGGAAAAAGATGAAAAATAAAAAATTAAGGAGCAAAAAAGAGAGAAAGAAAATAAAAAAATGGCGTAGAAAATATGAAAATGATAAAAACATTAAGCGATGACAGCAGCTTCAGGAGCAGCCAAACAACAACAAAACTAAGCAATAAACATGCCAATGTTGTTGCTATTGTTGTTGTTGTTGTTGCTCTCTCTGCTGGTACTTGAAGTGCTTATAATACACACACATGCACACACACATATACATACACACAAAACACATTTACACCCATGTGTCAGTGTCGCATCTTCATCTTCAACTTCATCTTGAGTTGGGTTTACTTTGGGCTGCGGCAACTGTGTGTGCGTTTGATTGATACTTGATGAAGCGGATAGGTCTCTATGAGTGTGTGTGTGTGTGTGTGTGTGTTATTTTTCATATTTTGCTGCTTGCGCTGTTGCATGGAAACAGTTTAATAATAACTGACAGACAGACAGACAGAGACACACACACGAACAGCCATGTGTGAGTGCCAAAAACAACTTTGGCCATAAAAAAATAAGGGACAAGCAACTGAAAAGCAAAAAAAAAAAAAACACATGAAATGAAAAGCAAAATGAAAGAAATCGTATCAATATATTTTTTATCAAAATATAACAAATAGAATATCATTTTAGCTATAATAACATCAATTTTAACTACAACAACAAAAGCAACAACAAAGATACCTACTCATTCCCCTGTCAAACTTTTGCGTTAGACTGTTAGCACAGGCTCGTGTGGAAATGGGGGAAAGGTGAGCGGAAATAACGTTTTAAGTAAACTTCTGCTATGCGGCTTAAATTTGTCTGCGCGCATGTAGCACAGTGTAAATATTTATTAAAGAATTATTAAGCATACGCAACGCCAAAGCCAAAGCCAAAGCTGCGACTCATGTGTCATTTTGTTTTTTCTATTTTTTTTAATTTTCTTCCCGCCAATATCCGTCAAGGAAATGCCTGTGCCGCGGTGTAGGCAACGTCTGATCTGCGCTCGTCTGCCATTTGACGGTTGTCGGCTGTCGATTGTCGTGTGTCGGCTGCTGTCTGTCATCTTCTCGATTTTTGTTTGCTTTGGCAAAGTTTCGCATGCGAAGACAATGTGTAAAGTTTAATGTTGCGTTTCTGTTTTTACAATCGGGCGTAGACGGGAGTTTGTGTCGCTGCTCTTTGTGCGAACTTCTGCTGGGGGGGTTTTTTTTATTTTTCATTTTCGCTTTATTTGTTTTTTGTATTTTGTTGCCAAATAATCAATTCCAAGTCATTAAACACGCATGTGAGCATGTCACTGTGCGAAGCGACGCCACGCGATGCGACACAATCAACTTTGGCAACAGCAGGAGCAGCCAGACTGAGGCGATGGCTGTGTAGGTGAGTGAGCGCGTGCCCCGACGGTGTCTAAGCGAAAAGCTATTGAAGTCTTCTTCTTTTTGTGCTTTCAATTATTTGCTAAGGTTTGCCTGCATATGGCTTCACTGCTGGCGCTGCACAGAAGGCATGCGAAATTGAGCTGCATATGGCAACAATGCGGAAGACGGCACACCGACGCGCCAGCATCAGTATTCGATTTGCTTGCCACAAAGTTGCAAAAGTTTGTCCTAATAAAAACATAAAATCAACGTCCGGCCCAGTGTCCGCACATTAAAAGCATTTGGCGTGCCAATAAAACCTTAAGGACTCGTCGCTATCGCTGGCAGGCAGGAATGCGATGCAGGACGTTAGTGCGGGTCAGCAGGGTCGGGTCGGGTTGGGTCGAGTAACGCCGAAAGTCAATGTCATACGCTGGCGCTGACGATGGCGATGACGATGACGGCGACAACGACTGCAAAGCTGCTTAAGTGGCACTTTTGTATGCGAGCAACGTGTTGTCGATGCGGCTGACCATTAGAGGCAGAGAGAAAAGGTGCGAGTGCGAGTACGGGTGTGAGAAGGAGTGGGTGAGCTGGGTTAAGAGCATAGCGAGCATAGTTACTTTGCACAGGACATAGGACAAAAGTATAAAATATATATGACAAGGCGGCAAAAGTGTGTGTACATCATCATGCGACATAACGGATGGATGGACACGGACACGGACACGGACACGAGCACGAACAAGGATATGGATATGGACATGTACATGGACTCGACTCGATTCGGACTCGGACTCTGACTCTGACTACGTAGCGTAACGTACATGAAGCACTGCTGCGCCAAAGGAGACACTTTTATGGCGCATTTACTCGCACATGTGGCTGGACAGTACCCAGAAGTGCGGTTGGGTTCAGCGCCAGAAACATTTCGAAATGTAATTTAAGTGGCGTAAATTATGGTCAGGCATTGTGTGTGCTCTGGCATATACGAGCTATGTATGTTATGTATGGCATGCTATGTTCTAAAGGATGCGTTGCTTGGCGGCTTGGTTGGTCGGTTGTTGTTGTTGTTATTGTTGTTGTTGCAGCGCACAATTACGGCGCTCATACGCAACACTTGAGTGCTGGCAGTCTATTCAATAGACTACTCATACCCTGCCGCATCCAGTTGGTACTTAGATTGAAGCGTGCATTGAGCACTTGACCACAGAAAGTAAAAATGAAATAAAAAAAAAAAAAAACCAGGAATAAGCGAACAGAATAGAATAGCGGAAAGAAAAAAGGACGAAGCGTCAGGCACGAACTAAAATAATAACTAATATGAGTCTGCTGTCCTTTCTGTTGTCGTCAATGCTTTTCATATGTTGTTGTCGTTTGTCGTTGTTGTTGTTAATGTTATTATCATGTTGTAGTTGTTGTTGCTGTTGTTGTGCTTGTGGTCTGTTCATGCTTCGCTTCCTTGACTTGTTGTTGGTACGCACGCACAGCATTCCTTTGCCTTTTCCTTTGCTTTTTCTGCTTTGTCTTAGTTGGTTAGTTGTTGTTGTTATTTTGTTGTTGTTGCTGTTGTTGTTGTTGTTGTTGTCGTTGCCTGCATTTGAGCTTATAGAAAAATGCGAGCAAAAATGTTTGCGTTACTTTTATTCGTGTTCCTTACGTTGTTGCCTTCTGCCGAAAATTATAAACTCTGTGGAGTCATCGCGAGAGCTCAGCGGCAGGCAGCACATTTTTTATTTTCCACTTCTTTATTTTTTCTCATTTTCTTTTTTATTTTTCTTTTTTTTTGTCGTTATTTTTATTTTTTTGGCAATGTCTTGTGTGCCGATGTGTTGTGTTGATGCTGTGCTTTTGTCCTTTCTTCGCTGTACCATAAGCCATATGGAATGAAGTGTGCAGCATGGGGACACAAGGCTGTGGGGTATGGCTTCCATTGTGGCAGTAAATACGCAATTCAGCACGTTCCGTTTTCATAAGAAATGTTCATAAATAAGTTGATTAGTTTTTTATGTGGTTAATAAAAGGTCCATGAGTTGTTGTTGGTTTTGTTGTTGAATTTGCTATTGTGCTGTCTTGGGTTTTGCCGTGCTCTGTTGCACAGTGTATTAGAGTGCAGGTCAGCTGCTTTGGCACATATTTCGGACAGACACTCCACAATTGAAAAGTGCGCGTGATTATGATTAAGTGTTACGCATTTGACCATGCAATGGCCCTGGCGCCTAAGTATGAATCTGGAGAGGACAATGGTTGGGATGGGATGTGGACCGGCGAAGCATTTAAAGACGCCATGAAACGTTTAAAAGTTAGAAACTTTACATTATGCTAATGGTATGAAAATTGCTTGTGATATTTCTAAGAAATATTAGAAACGTATCACGTAAACGAAAACCGTATATTGCTAACCAGGATATGCAACATCAAATATACGCTAAAAGAAACGAATTTCATGAAATCCTGCAAAAAACAGCTCAGTGCTACGCTGAGTTGATTGTTTCATTAAACTGGCTGAGGAGTATAATATAGCATATTTACTTGGAAGATATATTTCCATATTCGTCTGTTCATCTCAAATAAGTTTGATAATTTCATATAATTTGAGTTGCTTCCTGTTATTTTTAAAAAAGGCTGGGCATATTTGAGTTTGCCTGGTGAGAGTCGAGCTTGTGCAAGATAGACATAATACCGCGTTCAATTGAATATTTTTTTCTTTGAAAATTACTATCTATAAAATTTCCCATAAGAGTTGAGAGGTTTTCTGTATCTCAAAAGACATTTTGTAGCCTTGCCAAGCTGGTTTGGACAGATTTGTTTCGACAGTGAATCCGCCGATCACCAGGGATTTACCTTTTGATACCTTACCAACTTTGATTAGTTGGTAGGAATATTCTCTGAGCTCTAAAACACAGAATATTCAAATGTCAATCAATTGGGATGCCTCTTTAAAGAATTTGTGTCAGCTGCCTATTCGAGCTGAAAATCATTGGGTTTCAGTGTCACTTTAATTTAAAATTTTCGTGTACAAAGTTCGTTTTACCAATTAAAAAGTAAAATGTGACAAAGAAAAAATAAACAAAAAAAAAAAAAGTAGATGAAAATAAATAAATAAAATAACGAACTAATAAAAAAGAAAAGGAAGAAGGAAGGCATCCATTTAGCGCTTTGGCGTTTGGCAAGTTGCTTCTGTTTTCGATTGAAATGCTTTTGTTAGCATGTTGTCGGATTTTGTTGCTACTCGCAGCAGTAGAGTGAAAAATACGAGCAGAAATAAAAGCAAAAGAGTCTAGTGTGTTTCTGCTTTTAATAAAATAAGCAACAGCAAGGCAACAGCGAGCAGCCAACAGCTGCACACGCGGGTCCCGAGAGTCGCAGCAATGAGATTGGATTTGGAAATTGGCGGCAGTGCAGCACGTTTGGGTTCGCTTTAATGACATGTGCACATACCCAGAGCCGCTCACTCGCATGTGGAAGACTGGCACAAGGCTGCAATTTGTATCCTGTCCGTATCTTTTTTTTTAATTATTTATTGAGTGATATACAATGCCGTTGAAGGATGTAAGGATGCGCTACTTGAAAATGTAAAAGTAGAAAACAAAATAAAAAAGAAATAAAAAACAAAAAACGGCAGAGAAAAGAAACATAATAGAATGTCACCAAAGTAAAGTTCGGTAACGTCGATGGCAAGACGACAGCGAAAGTCAGTCAGTGGCAACGACAGAAGTCAAGCATGAGCTGAGCTTATGGATGCGGATTGTCGAGCTGAGTTGTGCCAAGGTGTGGTGCGGTGAGCAGCGCAGGAGTTTGCCGCCGAGGCGCAGTGCGTCGGGTTGTGTCGGGGTGTGTGGCCTTTGCTTGAGAGATGCAAATGCATTTTGCATAATTTGTTTGTGCACTCAGGCGTGTGCGCGCCAGTGTAAAGCGAAGCGACATGAAGTGCGAAGCAGCGAGCCACAGCGCGGCACTGAATCAGCACCATGATGTTCATGTTGATGTTGATGTTGATGTTGAAGTTGATGATGATGATGATGGTGACGGTTACGATGATGAAGCAAGGAAGTGTACACACTTGTGTTGCCATTTACGCGCATGTTGACACACGCTAGTCCACACTCACTCTCGCACACACATACTCATCCTCATTCAGTCGCTTACAGACGACGACGACGCCGCCCACCTGCCTGCAGCGCAACCCATTTCGGGATTGCTTGGCATTCGCTTTGTGCTCGTGCATGTCGCACGCCGCCTTTGCAGCCTTTGCTGCCGCCGGGCGCATCCTTTACACTCGCACACACATTCTGGCCGGCGGGTTAGCAGCCACGGGCTCCACTCGTAAATGTGTAAATAAATATTGTGATAATGATGTGTGCGTGTGTGTCTTTTATTCCCTCTCCCACTCCGCATTCCATACTCCACTCGCATTCCACATTCCATACACCTCTCACAGGGCACGCTCAGCTGCCCGCATCGTCTGTTTGCTGTTTTGATGTTGATGTCGCTGTGCTGCTGCTGTTGCTGCCGTTGTTGTTGTTGTTGTTGATTCAGTTGTCCTTTGCCTTTTCCTTTGCCTTCGCATGAGTCGTGCAAATTGCTTCAGGTTATTTAAGAAGTCTAAGCAGAGGACAAAACAAAAAAAAAACAAAAAAAGAAGAAATAAAATAATGACAGACGAAATTACTTTCTTTTGTGCGCATTGTTTTGTCTGAGAATCATACAACAATTGAGATTCGTACTTCAATCGCGCGTACAATTCCGAATCCTCTTATCCTTGATTGTTATCGAAATTCATTTGCTTTTATTTTATGTGAAACTCGTGCAATTTACTTTCAATCGCCGGCAATGTGCCATACACCCGTTGCAAATGGCTTGAGCAATGCTTGTAATTACAATACCAACAACAATGACGACAACAAAAACAACAACAACAACAACAGTAACAACAAAGAAGAAGAAGATGAAGTAAACGCAGAAGCAGAAGCATATAAGTAAAAGCGAATATTGCACAAATGCACACAACCAAAACATGCAAAAAAAAAAAGAAAAAGGAAAAAAAAGGGGGTTGCCTTGTAATTCATATACGTCTCAACTCGACTTCAACTCGAGTCGCTTCGCCTTGCCTCAACTCGCCTCGGCTGGCACTTGACAATTGACAAATGACAAAACGCGTTGCAGTGTGCGCACTCAGCTTGAAATGGTAACATAAAACTTCGATTCGGATGTGTTTCGCTCTTGAAGTGTTTGTGTGCTCCTCCTCACATGCGAGAGTCTGCTTCACATCACGACTAAAACAAAAAAAAAACAAAATCAATAAAAAACAAAACAAAGAAAAAAAAAGGGAATCTAAAATCTCACCCTTCATGGGCTGGCTGTGGGTACGGAGAGGTTTGGTTTGATTTGGTCGTGTTCGTATTCGGTTTGAGCCCAAGGCTGCAATTATTTGTGAAAATGTTGAAAATGTCGTGTCGTTCGAGCACCGTTGGAGCAGGTGAAGGACAACAGTGGCACGTTTTTTCTCGCCTATGCCCACTTATGTGACCCTTAAAGCGATTTTCAGTCTTGGTCGAATTTTGAGAAAACTAACCATGAGGCTATGGAAACTTCAGTTGCTATTCAGTTTAGGATTAATATTAAACCGTAACATCTGGCATTGGGTCATTGATATGCAGATTTAGTTGAAGTTCTTTGGCACCCAGCTTACATTCATTGGTTTTTCATTAACGACATGAGCATGAAGAGCTTTTTCCTGCTAGGTGACAATAACATAGATTTCGAATATTATTTTTTTTTTTTGTGTTGATGGGTTGACGGTCAATTATACGTAACAGGCTTTGTGAAGATGCACAACAAATCTTTTTAATAGAATCTTGTAACATTGAATTGAAGCAGAGAGTGCGGAATAATAATGTTAGGTAATTTCGTTGAAACCTAGAAACAGAATGTTTCCACCAGAGTAATATTTTCTAAAGCGAGCTAAGGAGCGAAGTCATTCAAAAAATTACAATCGTTCTGATTCTTTGATTTTGAATTACGTATTGACAATATCGTTTTTAGTTAACATAGATTATACTCTAAGGAAAGTAGGAAATGGAGTAGGGGATTCAACGTACTTCTTGGCTGCTTACTTTTGAACTTTTGCGATATTTAAATTTGTAGCATTTTTTTTTTCAATTTTGGCATACAGAAGTTGGCTTGGATTTGGCATGAAATTAGTTTTTGCATTTGTACTGATTTTAAGCCACGTTTCATCTGTATTACGAGTTTTTCGATTTAACGGTGACCTATTGTATGTGTACCTATTTCAATATGCTTTTTTGTTCAAGGTTTAATCGCAATCAAAGCAGATGGCCACTTCAGTGGAAATGACGTGGCGTTTTAATCATGATAAATGCCCACATCGCATTATTACAAAAAGCCACTTGATATGTCAAAGGATCTTAATTTTTTTTTTTAATGCCTGAGCTTGACATGTCTTTCATGTTGTAATGTTTAACAAAATTGATAAATTGTCAATCAATCATTGCACGAGTGAAAAATCACACAGTGCCAATGAAATGCGTTAACTGAAAATCGATGATAGTGGGGTGAGTAGAAATAAATAAAAAAAAAAAATAATGAAAAACCCACAAAAAATAACAAACCAAAAAAATAAAAAATAAATAAAAAAAGAAAGATGGAAAAAAAAAAATTGAACAAAACCGTTAAAAAGTGTGGCTTGAAGCACCTCCGGCGTTTGGCATTTTATAGCAATGCAAATGACCGTGCAATGTGCGATGTACAACAAACAACGGACGACAGCAACAACAACAATTACATTCACGTTGCTGCCGCTGTTGCTTCTACCGCTGCTTCCACTGATGATGATGATGATGGTGACAAAATGAAACAGAACAGAACAGAAAACAACATAACACAACACAATATGTACAATACAACAGCATAGAACAAGAAGAAGCGGCAGAGAAATGAAAAATGTATGGCAGAGCGACGTCATGTTGACGTCAGAAATGTTGACCTAAATGCAACCGAACGTGTCCATGGATAGCACCCGTGCATAACTACAACGGGGCGTATGCGCAATTGCATAGTAAAAAAAAAAAAAACAAGAAAAAAAATATAAAAATTAAAAAACAAGAAAATCAAAATAAAAAAAAAAGTATAATGTACTCATATTGTAACATTGATGCATTGTGGCTGCGTTTATTTTAAATTGTGATTTTCATTTATTGCAAACACCGATGATGACATGCAGCGACCGCATTGCGAGCCAACTGCCATATCCTTGCTGCTGGCCATGAGGATAATGGAGTCCTATTACTCGCACACACAATGGACAGATAGGCACAGTTAGAACGACAAGCAATATGAAGAACACAAGGCAGGCAGGAAGAAAGGCAGGCAGGAAAGCAATCGAGTGGAGGAAGGCACACGAAATATAATAAGGAACTTATACAGTAGTGGCAAAAAATAATCGTTTGCTTATCACGACGAGCCGTTGACCGAAATTATCGTAATAAGTGCGCAATTGTTTGCATAATTTTGTGAAATTATGCAAATAAATTTGACGCTCATAATAATTTCGAAGCCAGCATATACTTTATATGTAAGTATGTAGAAGGAAGAAGAAGAAGAAAAAGAAAAGATAGTAGAAAAAGAAACAATATATGTACATATATTTATACTACATAATGACACGCACACACACTCGTGGGAAATGAGGCGGAAAAGAATGGGAACATTATCAACATGTAGACAGGCAGCGCACGAAAAGCAAGCAAAGGACTAACTGCCGCACAGTCACGCGGCCGCATGGCTCAAGACGCACGGACTGATGCCACTTAGCATAAGGCGGCAGTAGCGACAACAACACAAAAAAACAAAAAAACAAGAAAAAAAACAACAACAACAACAAACAGAAACAACAACGAGAGCGCGAAGTGTGTTAAGTAGCCAAAAAGAATGCCATCACGTGCGATGTACGCCTGCTGCTGCTCATCTACAGAGACGCTAACACACACACACACATAAGTACACTCAGGCACACACACACATACACATACACCGGATGCCGACTTGGCCGCTCACGCAGCGTCCAAACAAAATAATTGAAACATTAAGCAAAACTTAGGCAAAGGCGAAAGGACAGAGGGGCGCGGACCGTCAGGGCAATAAGCAAGCGACCATTGGCAGGCAGCTGTTGGCAGCGCCTTTGAAGATGCTGATGGTGGAGGTGTTGTTGGTGGGGTTGGAGTTGGTGTTGAAGGTGAGGCAGAGTCAGTTGGTCGTTGCTGGACACTTATGTGAGCACAAGTGCGGCAAACGGTCACGAAGACAAAAACGACAAAGATGACGACGACGACGACGATAATAAAGACGAAGATGCCGAAACGGAAGGCATGGCACGGCACGGCATGGCATGGCATGGCAAGTAAACACAGCTGATTATATGCAGGGTTAGCAGCGGAGCAGAAATGGCAGCGACAACAAAATGCCGATGTTGCGTGTCCTTAACCACAGACAATAGCAGAGCGGCGCGCAAATAAACAAACAAACCAGGACGCACACATAGAGCCAGACAACAACAGCAGCAGGCGGGTAGACAGTGCGCCGGCGCGCTAATGTGGCCAGGGTTGCCTAAGCACGCGCAGTCGACTGCCGATGTAAAACACCACACCAAAGCGGAATGACAAAAGCCATGGCTCGACGGCATAGCGCTTAGGAAGCGCGCTTCAGTTGCTGTTTAAGGCTCGCAGGACACGCACGGCTCTAACGGAAAAGTAAACGACTAACAGCGTAAATGAAAAATGGATAAGCGTCTGGCCAAGTGAACACAAGTTGAGGTGTAGTGTAGTGTGCAGGTACGGTGTGAGGTGTAGCGCGGAGCGGAGCGGTGAGTGTCGGTCGAGGAGAACGAAGAGCGAGTAAAGTGTGTGTGCGGTGTCGGTTTAAGAGCGCAGCCAAAGAGAGTGCATAAGAGCGAAGAGCAGCGCAGAGCAGACGTCTGTCGTAAGCGTAAATGTCAAGTGTAGTGTGTAACACGAAGCGTGCGTGCTTGCCTGCCTGTGTCGCTGGCGTCGTTGGCGTCGTGCCGTTGCCTGCAGTGGCGTTGCGTTTGCCAATGCGAGCGGTCGACTACGGGTTCCCAGCAGCAGTAGAAGCGGCAGCAGCAGCAGCAGCACCAGTCGTTGACGTGGACACAGCAGTCAGTGCAGCCGGCCGGCGGTGTTTGAAAGTGCAATGACATGCAGCCAAGTGCAAATGAATCCAAGCGAAGCGAAGTAAAGTGAAGCCAAGCAAATCGTAACAAATCACGGCTTAACGAATGCTCCCGTGCAAATGTTTAATTATTGTTCAAACAAAACGTGTAACAAGCAACAACAGCAGTACTTTTGATTAAAGCAAAAAAAAAAAGAAAAAAATAAAAAAATAAGTAAAACAAAAAAATACAAATTAAAAAAAAAAAAATATAAGCAAAAGGAAAGCATTTATTGAATTTTGCATATATGCTGCCAAGAATTTTGTGCCAAAGTACGAATAGCTCAGAGCGATCTCAGTAGCTTGGCTGATATAGTGATCTCAGAGTGTAGTAGCCAGTAGTCGACGTTATCACGTGCAAGCGCTAAAGCGTTAAACGCCAACAAGCATCTAGAAGTCACGCAAGCAATCAATCAGTCAGCACAGCTGATTGCAGCCAAAACAAGAGAAATAATCAAAACACATCAAATACAACAAAACCAAAAAATAAAAAACAAAATAAAAAACAAAACAAAAAAAAAAAAAAGATAAAAGTAGAATAAAATTCTTAAAGCCAACACTGAAATAAGCAAATTTGGGAATTATGTGGATTAGTAGCCGCCTTTTTGTGATTAGCCTGCTCGTGAATTTGGGTAAGTTTTATGCGTACCGCAGCTTGTGTGTGCCCACATCGTTTTTTGCCTGCGGGAGTATTTTCGTTCTTATTTTTTGCGCTCTCTCGCAGCACTTGCTAAGCAACGCCGCAAAGTATGCTAAGCATTTGTTGTGCTTTTTTTTGTTTTTTTTTTTGTTTTGATAAAGCATTTCGCGCGTTTGGTGCCGTGCACGGCAGTCGATTGAGCACAAAAAAATAACAGACAGCAGACAGCATACACCATATAGCAGACACGAATGTTGATAGGCTTCGAGGCGTATTAGAGTCAGGGTCTATTTATTTAATAGACTGTAGCAAGGTTTGTACGCATAACTGCAATCGTAAGCTATGAAAAAATGCCATAATAAATATTGCGCATACGCCATGTGCACGAATATTGGCAACAATATTGCAGGCTGGCAGGCGGAATGGCAGTCAGGGAGGCTGGCATTCTTTTATGTGCCATTTCCCAGTGGAACAAATCTCGCAATTTTCTTTTATTGGCATGTTTGTATATAAGCGAATTTATTTCGACTTGCCCGCTGCTCGATTCTTGTTTTTGTTTCGGTTTACTGTTGCTCCTCTGGCTCTTTTGGCTCTCCTCGCATGCTGTTCGCATTTTATTTATTCTGTTCTGTTCGGTTCTGTTTTTGATTAAATGAGTTGAGCAGCGCTCATGCGAAACTTCATATCCGGCAAAATATGAAATATTCGAGATGACTGCCTGCGCTTGAGCTTCGGAACTGGAGCCTCCGTCTCAGCCCAGAATTCTGCGTAATTCGTTTTTATTTGCAATTTCATTTCGTTTTGTTTTTGCTATTTGGTTTTCTGTGTTCTTTTTTGTTTTTTTTTTGTTTTTTATTTTTTGTGTGCTTCTTTTGGTTAAAATTGCCTAGGCTTATATAGGCGAAAATGACGAACGAAAAGGGTTATGCTGAAGAAAATGAAGAAAGAATGAAAAATATGCAAATGAAATTGTTTTACGATTTATGGCAAGTGTTTGGAAAATCGTCTATGCATGTTACTGTCGTGTATGTGCGTTTGCGTGCGTGAGTGCGCCTGTGTGTGAGTTAGCGCTTTTGGGTTGTCATAAAATATGAAGTATGCGGCATAAACCTTTTTCGCCAGCAAAAGCATTTATTAAAGCGTAAATTTTAATTTGGCGCCGTGATTGATCCGCTTTTCAAACGCTTATGACAGCTGCCTGCTTACAAGCCGAGGAATGCGCACCAAAATTAATGAAGCTCCTGCTGCTGCTGCTGTGGCTGTCGTTGTGTGTGACAAGGGATTTGGCAAAAAGGTTCACCAAACAAATGAAAATAAACGACTATAAAAACAAACGGCAAGCATAAAATACTGCGGCACATGTGCCATACCAGGCAATGCATGAACGAGTGTGTAACTCATATTTGACTCGACAGGATATGCGGAAATGATTAAAGTTCTGCTGAGCACACAGCTGCCTTATGTCTCTAGGCAAATGGCCACTGTAAGCACATTGCTAAGCTTGTTAGACCGTTCAAGTTAGCAGCTCATTAAATGTGGAAAACTTAGTTTACCAACAAAAAATAGAAAAACGAAAGACAGCATAAAGGATACAGAACGCACAGGACACACTTGAAATTGTTGAGAAAGTGCCAAAAGCGCAATATAAAGCAAAAAGTTTCTGCGTCCGCAATAGATCTGAGTGTATGACTGCGGGATGTGAAGCTTCCAGACGCTTGCCACTTTGATGAGGCGGTGCGCACGCCAAGCCAAAGGCTACGCGACTAAAAACGCAGGAGCAGGCATAGGCGAGCAGTTTAAGCCAGACATGGGTGTACCAGTCACATGCATACTTGCAATAATTTTATGACCGACAGCGGAACGTCGTCATCGTCAGCATACTCCTCAACGTCGGCATCACCAACGTCGAGTGCGACGTGTGGAGGCATATATTTTGTATACATATGTACATGAAGTTACATATGCGCGTGGGTAGAAACTTGGGAGAGGGGAGTTGCATATGTGCGAAGGCTTGTAAACTGTTGAAAGCAAAGAAAAGTATGACATGTAAAATGGGAATAGCAAAACACATATCATGTACACTCCGATGGCGGCGGGGCATAAAGCAAACAAGGCAGCATAGAAACGGCAAAACAGCAAAACGGCAAGAAGCAAAAAAAAAAAAAAAAATGGAAACAAAGAAAAAAAAAAATAAACACAAAGCAGAAACAAAAGCCGCCTAATTGCGCTCAGGCAAAGGAGTTGGGGCACTGGCAGCCGGCAGCAGGCAGCAGGCACCAGGCTGACGTACCATACGACGTTGATGTGTGGATGGTGGTTGGCTTTGCTTTGCTTTACTTAACTTTTACACGCTTATGCATAAATCCGAGAGCGCAGCTTGGAAGGGTTGTGATTATTAAATGTGTAGCAGATGGATGCCGTAGGAGCAGGGGTCAGGAGGCAGGGGCTCAGAACACGTTATGTGCTTAAAGTATGACAACACACATTGAAGTCAGTTTAAATGAATTCCTAATGAAATAAAATGAAAAGCGCGTATCATGTTGTGCTGCGTGCTTCGTGCTTCTAGCTTGACGGCAGCCTAAGCTGTTTTTAATTCTTGTTTTAATGTGTTTTTGTTTTATTTTTCCTTCCTTTTTGTTTTGTGCTCTGCAGATGCCGTGCTCACGGAAGTATTCGAGACGCATCTGCGTGGACCCGGATTTGTTATGGAACCGCCGGGACGTGTTGAGTTCTCGAATTCATCGGGCGGTTGGCTGGATTGCTCCGCCTCGGGTAGTCCGCAGCCGACCATTGACTGGGTGCATGCGGATGGCTCCGCCGTCACGGAGATACACGGCATCAGGCGAGTGCTGCGCAATGGCACCTTGGTGCTGATGCCGTTCGCAGCGGCCTCCTACCATCAGGATGTGCATAATACGATTTATCGCTGCATTGCGAGCAACTCTGTGGGACGCATTGTGTCGCGGGATGTGCAAGTGCGAGCGGGTAAGTCTTTCAGTATGTTAGTGCGTGTGTGTGTGCGAAAAACCAAACGACAAACAACAAAAGCAAAAGCACAATATAAAGAAACGAAAAAATAAATATATTTATATTTATATATATATATATATATTTGTATATATATATTTATAAATGAAGTAAAAAAAAAAAAATAAATAACTGAAGCCAACAGCAAAACAAAAAGTTGCCAAGTTCGCGTTTTTTGTTTGTTTGTTTGCTTGTTTGGCTGCACTCAAGGATTCTCTTTAAGCATGCCAACATGCCACATGCCGCATGCCACATGCCGCATGCCGCATGCTGTATGCCACGTCATTGCCATGATTTTTCATAAATACGCGGTTTGTGTTTTTTTTTCCATTTTCATTTTCATTTTTCTTTTTTTGTTTTCTGTTGCAGTCGTGGCACAGGCCTACAAAGTCGACGTCGAGGTTTTATCTGCATCCCGAGGCTGCACCGCCATTTTGCGTTGTGTTGTGCCGACTTTTGTGAAGGAATTGGTTCGAGTGGTCTCATGGGTTCATGAACCTGCAATCTACATCTACCCCTCGTTGCAAGGAGGTACGTACAACCTCATGCCTGTGCCCAGTCCCTATATATCTAGCAGGACTCCTTGCCCGATCTCCTTATCCTTGCGCATCCAAACACACCCTCATGCGAGCTCCTACTCGCTGTTGACTGCTGCCCGCGTGTCGCTGACACACAAACAGCGAAGAGTCGTGTGTGTGCATACGTTACGTCGTTGGCAACGATAACAACAACAACAACAACATCAGCAAGGACATTGTTTGTATGCGCTATTTGCTCATTGTACACACACACACCCGCGAGTCTCTGTATCTGTTGGTCTTGGTAAGTGGCATGCAAGGAGGGAGAGGCTCGTGCGCTCAACTCGCATCCCACATCCCCGATCGCACATCGCACAGCTGACATGCGATGATGCATTTGCGCTTTGATGCATAATTAACATTGTCCTTTAGCAATTTGAATTCCTGCTGTCTGTCACTCCTCTCACTTTACCTTCTTTACGCTTATCTTTCACTATGTTGCCTCTCGTTTGTGCCTCCTTACAGATGGCAAGTTCCATTTGCTACCCACCGGCGAATTGCTTATTCACAATCTGCAGGAGACTGATGAGTCGCAATCCTTCCGTTGCCGCAGCATGCATCGTCTCACACGGCAGGTGGTTGTCAGCTCGCCAACGCGTCTCCGGATTAATTGTAAGTATTCCGTACTGTCTGTGCACGCCGGCAGCTTTCAGCTTCCTCTGTTTCGATCTGTCTTCATCTCGTGCTCTGTGCCTGTCGTGTCTCGTCTCCAGCGCATCGTGGCATTATTTCGCCAAGTGTTGTGGAGCACACTGCTCATGTGCAGGTCTCGCAGGACGAAGGCGCCGTACTGTTGTGCGTCGCACAGGGATGTCCCTCGCCCGAGTACAGGTGAGTCACGACTGAAGGTCAATCAGTTTTAAAACACGTTGTGTCACGGCACGCTCTTAAGCCCAACCATGCACGACAATGACAACGGTAACGAGGCAACTGTAGCCGAAGCGGACAAAAAAGTTCTCAGTGAAATTGTTGCAGAGCCAACTTTTGCGATGGCCGCAAAAAGTTACCAAGCTCACTTCTTTCCTATCCGAAAACAAAACAAAGCGACAAAGCAGAGAAAGAAAAAAAAGAGAGTAAAAAAAATACACGAAAATGTTTTAAAAGTTTGCCGTCTGCTTTTAACTTAACGTGGAATTAATTAACAGTGCGTATGTGTAATGTGTATTTAATATTGTGTATACGCCGCGTTGTGCTCACTAAAGACATAGGCAGCATCTGGCGCTGCCATTGCGGTTGCCTTTGGAAAGAGTTTAGGTAATGACGCAAGTAACTCGTAAATCCTCTGCCAACATATGTGCACAGGCATGCCCATACGAGTATTGTGGCAGAGCGGAGCCAACGGCTGCCAGCCGCATTCATCCCAATCAACTTTGTTAAGTAGACAAGTAATAAAAAGTTTGCCATCAACGTCATCAAAGCCATCAGCGTCGTCACGGCACTCGCTGAGCTAAATACGAAACAAAGGCACTCTATTTCACTCATGATGTGAGTGTGCATGTGTGCACAGCCAAGCCAAGTCATAATTAATAATGAACGCAGACGAACGGACGGACGGACGCAGTCTGTGGTGGCTAATTAAATCGTAGTCAACCACATAAGCATGGCTAATAATGCAGTTGCCTCACTGCCTACCCTGAACATTGTGCGCACATTAGCCATGTAACATGCTTCTAATGACTTCTGACTACTTCCCCCGCCCACAGTTGGTACACACACAATGGACCCGGTCCACTGCCAGTGCTGAGCGGACCGCGCATCCGTCTGCTGGGTCCGATACTGGCCATTGAGGCGGTCACAGGCGAAGATTCTGGCGTCTACAAGTGCACTGCGAGCAACATGGGCGGCGAGGCAAGTGCCGAGCTGCGTCTGACCGTGGCCACGCCCATACAAGTGGAGATCTCGCCCAACGTGCTGAGCGTGCACATGGGCGGCACAGCGGAGTTCCGCTGCCTGGTGACGAGCAACGGCAGCCCGGTGGGCATGCAGAACATTCTCTGGTACAAGGATGGACGCCAATTGCCATCGTCGGGTCGCATCGAGGACACGCTGGTGGTGACGCGCGTTAGTCGCGAGAATCGCGGCATGTATCAGTGCGTGGTGCGTCGACCCGAGGGCGATACTTTCCAAGCGACGGCTGAGCTGCAGTTGGGCGGTGAGTACATAAACCTTAACTTGTCTATTTTTATTTTTATTTAAATTTTAAATGTAATCGAAATAACTCTTTTAACTCTCAATCCTCTCTCTCTCTCTCTCTCTCTCTCTCACTTTCCTCCTCTCGTTCTCTCACACACTCTCTTCATCTGTATCTGGCTCCATCGCTTGTCTCTCGCTGCTGTCTTTTACAGATGCGCCGCCCGCGCTGCTGTACAGCTTCATCGAGCAAACACTGCAGCCGGGGCCAGCTGTGAGCTTAAAATGCTCAGCAGCCGGAAATCCAACGCCACAAATTTCATGGACACTGGACGGCTTTCCGCTGCCATCAAACGGAAGGTAATTGAACTTGTTGAAAAGCTGAAAAAACGCCACTAAAGGAACGAACGAACGAACGAACGCACGAACACACACACACACACACACACAAACACACTACAACAAACCAGCGTCGTACGAAACGCGCAAATGAACAAAATATAAAATAAAAGCATGGATGAAAAAATCCGGGATATACTGCATTGGCCTTAGGTGAAGCTGCAGTGCGCTACATGGTCGTCAATTATTAATCTCGCTATCGATTCATTTTGGCATGCTCTCAGTACAAAGCGTCACCTGGCATGATCCTCCGCTTATGCACTGCTCTGCATATGTACAAGCAATGCCTGGGGCTAGGCATGTGAAATGCCCAGCAAATGACGCGCGTGTAGGGTATGCAAGCAAATGCAAACGTCAATCTGCCGCGCCCAGGCTGGCCGTGTAAGCGAGTCGAATCGAATCAGCGGCGCGCTGTGGGACTCTTTGCGCTGTCCCTCTTGCGCTTTCCCTCTTTCTCGCTCTCGTTCGCGCTCTCTACATTTCTGGGTTTTATATGTTTTACTGCGGTTGTTTTTGCTTCTAGTGTTGTTGTTGTTGTTGTTGTTCGAGTGGCAATTGCAGCAGTTATTGTTGTTGTCGCTGTTGTTGCTGTTATTTTTGCATTCATGGCTTACTTGCGGTGCGCCGCATTCGTATTTGTAAAGCGAGTATAGAAAATGGCGTTTAATATTCATGCCCTCGTCGTCGTCAGCGTCGTCATTGCCGTTGCCGTCGTTGCCTTCATCATCATCGTCCTGTTTCCTATTTCCGTTTTGTGGGCCGCCTCGACTCTGAGCCGAAACTCCTACTCGACGTCAACATGCGTCTGCCGGTTCGCCCGCACATTTGCGCTCTGTTAATTAAACCATGAACATTGCCAGGCACTGCAGCTGCCAGTTGGCAACATCATGAAGTGCGATTCGCATCGCTCTGCCTTCAGTCTCCAGCCACCTGCGCCATTGGGCCCCGACTATGTTGGCATTTCGCGTTTGCTTTGAAATTGTTTACATGCTTTTGTGATTTCATTCGATTGCGTATTTATAAACCATTGTGGATCGGCCTGAACTGCCTGATTTGTGCTGCAATCATCGAATTGTCGGCAAATCCACCAGACTTCTCTACTATCCATTGCACTATTGCTGCCACTATTGCCTTCGCTTTCAGCCCATCCCAGTCCAGTTGAGTGCAGCCGCATTTCAATGCATTTCATTTCATATTTAAAACTTTTCATTTTCATTTGCTCCTTGGCATATTTTTTTTGTTTATTTTGGTTTTGCTCCCTTTTTTGTTGCCTTTTCAATTGCCCCTTGAACATTGCGCACGAGTCAAAGGATTAGTTAATTCATGATGTTTTCCATTGTTGTTGTAGTCTTCTTTCGTTGGTTCGTTTGGTTTTCTTTTTTTTTTTTTCTTTGTTCGTTTGTCATTGAGCATAGCTGAGCCAGTGCTGCGCATGTTTCAAGTACCAGGCACTGCAGAGCAGATCCGAGCAGGGCAAAGCCAAGTAGAGCCCTTAAGTGGAATTGTTTTTATTTTGTGTGGTTTTTATAGTTTGCTAAAAAGCATTTTGGGCCGACTTCACTTGAGCGAAGGCTGCTGTGTTGCAGTTAGTCGGCAATGCCAAAAGAAGGATCCGGTAACGCCTTTGCGCACACATAGCAACCGAATTTAAGTTGCGAGCAGCGTCGATTTTTGATTACATTTGCGTAATTTTTAACACAACAAAGTTTTGCTTCTGGGCAAATTTAAATGTCGACACATGAGGTAAGCAAGCAATGACATGTCAATGTTTGACTACATTTGTCGTTGTGGCTGCTGTTGTTGTCGTTGTTGTTATTGTTGCATGGATAATACCTGACGGCGTTTGACTTATATTGCAAGGTAAATGCTTTGCACTCGAAATACCGAATCCCAAATAAAATTGTCTGCATTTTAAGTGGCTTAGATTATTAAGTTTTAAGATATTGAGTTTATTTAACAGCAACTCATCCATCCAACCGCCATGCACCCATTCATCCATCCATCCATCCATCCATCCATCCATCCATCCATTCATTCGTCTGTTCATCTCTGCCACCGTGCCATGCAGCGAAAAGCCATCAACACTTTGTAACATTCGTATGCAGGAGTATGCAGTCTAAGTCTGCCGCAGTGGCAAATGGCGCCTCGAGGGCGTTTATTAAATGCTTGCGCACGACAGCACAGCACAGCAGAGCACAGCACAACACCGAGCCACGCCAGAAGCAGTCAAATCGAGCGGAGTCAGCCCAAGAGGAGCTGAGCTGTGCTCTGCTGTGTTCTGCTGTGCTGTGTAGCGTTTTCATTTTACGCCATTTTGGAAAAGTTTCCTTTTTGCGCACGGAACGCTGCAGGCACACAGTCGACGTCGACATAAGTCGTCGGTGTCTGCGGCTTGTGGCATTTTAGATTTGTGTGCAGCCGCACACGTAAGCGTACAAGAACACGTATACGTACACATCACGTATCCCTACGTATATACGTAACTCAGAGTGCGGGTCTGTGACGCGTGCGAAAGCGTTTATTCCGTTTAACGTTAAATACGGACACGAACTGCGTGGCTGCCACCCCTGCCAATCCCACTCCCTAGCCAGGCTCTGCGGTATGCATAAACGTTTATTGAAATTCATTATATAGTTTGAATACTCATGTGCGTGTCAGAAGCGCGAGCAGCGTGCGAGGGGCGTTTAAATAATTAGCAGCAAGTTGACAAACTCAGAACAGCATAAGTCGTGCCACAAAGTGCAACTCACCGACACGCGGCAGGCAGCAGGGATCCTTCGACGCCGAAAAGCTGCCACTTGCCGGCACTTAAAGTTGCACCAAAAAAGTTCCGCCGCTTAGCCACTAACTATGCCATGTGCGCCCACACACGGCGCCGCATCCCGACGCTTGTGCACTTGACTGCAATTGCAAATTTTCGACTTCGTTGCGGATATGAGCAACTTTGTTGCCAGTTCATTTCGTGGCATGACTCTTGCTGCTTTGGCTGTTGCCGCTGCTGCTGCTTCTTCTTCGTCTTCTTTTTACTGCTTACTGCTTTTCAACTATGCTTCAAGTCGGTTTAATGTGCGCATGGCTTTTATCTTTATGAGCGTCGTCGCTGCGTCGACTTTTGCTAGCGTCAGTTCGGCGAAATATCCAGAAAAATAATAAAAAGAACAAAGGATAACTGAGTCAGGCATTTGAAGAGATTTCGCTGGATTTTACATAAACTAAAAATCACTTAGAAGCTTAAGAAGTGCGAGTGCGCATGTGAGTGTGAATGTGGCGCACTTTGATGAGCATATGTGGGCGTATGTGTGTGTGTGTGCGTGTGAGTGTGTAAGTGTGCGGAAACCACAATGCGTGTGCGTATCATCATTGCTGCCGTAATTAATGTCTGCATATAGCAAACGAAAAGCAACTTAATGCCAACCGAGCAGCTCGCACTTACACATACACAAACACTCACACGCACATACACACACGTACATACACATGCACGCATAGTACGCATGGATAATGGATACACATGCTACGCATAGTAGAGATACTTTGTAGCTGCTGATCTGTGTGGCGTGCGTCAAAAGGCAAAAGAAATGCAAAAGGAAACGCACAACAAAGGCATTTCACTTGTTTCCTTCTGTGTACGCAGCTGTCGGCCCCATCCCATACACATTGCCGCCCCCGCCATGACAGTGGCAGTGTGTGGCAGACTATTAAATAAGTTCATAGCCAAGCTCATGCGTGCCTGTGTGTGTGTATGGGCGTGCGTGTGTGTGTGTGAGTGTGTGAGTGTAATCTGTGCCAGTGGAAGTGGCTTTATTTGCGGCTTGATGTGTTGCCGAATGTAGGCGTGGTTGGGGCTGGGTGTGTGTGTGTGAGTTAGCTGGTGTCCGTATTAATTAAAACTAAACGTCGGCATTAGATACGCAACTTACCGACTGACATTGACTGTGTTCAGGCAAAATGTTGCATAAGCAAAAACCAAATCGAAATCCTTGCATCATTAACGTTCGCTTGCCCCCATACCCCTACACAACTGCCCGCCCACTCCACCTGCAGCAAAGCAATTAATGCTGCTGAATAGCAAACTCACAAAAAAAAAATAGAGAAACAAAAAAATACAAAAAAAAAAAAAAAGGAAAAGCGGCTTGGGTAAGGAAAAAAAAAACGAAATGGCGTTTGTGCGCATTTTGCAAACATTTTGCACTGCGCCTGGGCATGTGCGGAACATGGAACATATTTGGGTCAACACAAAAAATTATGCCGTGCAAAAAAATTACATTTTAAATTACAACAACGTGGGGGCGTAGACCCAGTGCGGCACACCAAGGACTGACTGGCTATGTGTGTGTGTAAGTGTGAGTTGGAGTTTTTTTTTGAGGAATTCAAATGCTTGGCAACCAATGCAGTGTGTCATGTGTGGCGTCGTGTTCGCGTTCGCCTGCGAGTTTCTTCTTTTTAATTATATTCGCTACATTTTTTTCAACATTTGCCTTTTGCGCTCAATTTTGTTTTGTTTCGTTTTGTTTTGGGTTTTTTTCTTATCTCTTTTCTCTTCCTCTTGTTGCTGGCTCTTGCTTTCTAATGCAGATTTATGATCGGGCAATATATCACGGTGCATGGCGATGTAATTAGTCATGTTAACATAAGCCACGTGATGGTGGAGGATGGCGGCGAGTACTCATGCATTGGCGAGAACCGCGCTGGCAAAGTGCATCATGCGGCACGCTTGAATATTTACGGTATGTACTACACAAGTTTTGCCTTAGCCCGCTTCCCCCTAACCCTATCATCTATGTGTATGCGTTTTTCTAGTTTAAATATTTTTCTAAGTTTTTTTTGTTTCTTTGGTTTGAGCTGCGCCTTGTTGTGTTGCTTTGCTTTGCTATTCTTTTCTTTGCTTTTGCCTTGCTTTGCTTTGCTTTGTTTTTTGCTTGTTTTCGTGCCTGTTTTGCTGAGTGGTGCTCAGTTGACGTTTGTTGCCTTTTGTTTTCATGTATCCTTGTTTCCTTAGTTCCTTTCATGTGTTCGGTTGTTGTTTGTTTTTTCACCCTGTGTTTTTTTTTTTTTTTTTAGGGTTTCTACTTTTTCCATTGTTGCTGATGCTGCTGCTATTGTTTTTGTTTCTGGCAGCGCACTAAGCCAGTTTTCTTTTGTAGATAGTTTTGGTGTCATTGTTGCCATTGCAACATTTGTGTTGCAGCTATGTGCAGTTTTGTTATTTTGTTATTTTTTAGTTTTTTGTTATTTTTGTCAGTTTTTTGTATGTCGCATGCAATCAAATAAGTACTTTTGACACACACTAAACAAGCCGATAGACAGACAGACAGCATGCAGCAAGTCAGCTGCCAGCACACTCTGCGCCATCACTTGAAATTTGTGTGCGAGAACAGAACAAAAAGCTAAAGAAAAAGTGAAAAAATAAGAAAAAAATTGTAGGCAAACACATTGAAGCGTTACTTGCTCCACAAAGCGTTTCAATTTACTTTGGCCAAGCAACTTGGCACGCATCCTGTCCGTAATTGAAAACAGTGCGATTGCCGTTAAAGCGCAGGCAGTCATTAATGCCGGCGCTTAAAATTTCGCACACGGCAACAGAAGGATGCGTGGCTGCCGTCTACAGTCTGCAGTCTGCCAGTAGGTACGTGAGCCCATTGCTGCTGCCTGCCTGGCTGCTTGCATGCCAGTCTGTCCGCTGAGGCGCATTTGCTAATGCGCGTCGTCTCCTTTCCGACTTTGCCGGTGCATTGGTGCGTTTTGTTTTCTTTTTTCCTTTTTTTGTAGGACTTTTCTGTTGCATGTTTGTTTTTGCTGTTCAGCATATTTTGTTTGTTTTACTAAAAATTATGCACGGTCTGCGACAAAACAGGCATAAAACGAAAAAGAAAAGCGAACAACATGAAAAGCAGCAGCAAAGGGGCTCTGAGGGGTAGGCAGGCGCCGCGCAACGAATTGAAAAAAGAAGCAAAGTAGAATTCCGACAGTTGCTGCATTGCTTCCTTCCGCGTTGCGCGTTTCGCGTGCCAGGAGAGCCCAGCAGTGGCAGCAATGGCAGCCGTGGCAGAAGTGGCAGCTGCAGTGCTCGTGGCTGCTGTCTGCCAGTCTGGTGCCTGACGGCCAGCCTGACTGCCAGCCTGACTGCCTGCATGTGCTGCTGCTGTTGCCTGGCTTTGTATCTGCGCACCTGTGGGCGCGCGCAGGGGTGCGGTGTGTCGCTTTGGCTTGCTGAAGTGCTTTGTCGCTTGTCGCAACTTTTCGAATAACATTTTTTGTTTTTTCTTAAATATTTTTATTTTACTTTAGATTTTTCACTTTTTTGTAGTTGTCGTCCTCACTTCCGCTGGCTTAAACGCTGCAGGATATGAATATTATGTTTTCTTCTTCTGCTCGTTGCTTTTGTTGCTTGTATATGTGTATGATGTTTTTTTTGCTTTATTTATTTGTTTGTGCATTTTTTTTTAAATTTTTTCGGTTGTCGCTTTCGCTGCATTATTAAACCCTAAGAGAATATTATAAAAAAGTAAAAAATATGAAAATAAGAAAAAAAACTATGAAAAAATCTTGCAGCAAATGTGTTAAACGTTTTTCCTCATTTCACGTCAACTCCCCACCACAGGTCTACCCTACATACGCTTAATTCCGAAAGTGACTGCCGTGTCTGGCGAGACACTGAATCTGAAATGTCCCGTTGCGGGTTATCCCATCGAGGAGATACACTGGGAGCGTGGCGGCCGCGAGCTGCCCGACGATATAAGGCAACGCGTGCAGCCGGATGGTTCGCTGACCATCACGCCCGTGCAGAAGAACACCGACTCGGGCGTCTACACATGTTGGGCGCGCAATAAGCAGGGACACAGTGCGCGCCGCAGTGGCGAGGTGACAGTCATAGGTCAGTATAAGTCTTCCTGTCGTGTTTGTTTTGGGCAGCACTTGTGTTATGCCACCATTTTTTATAACGTTTTTAAAAACAACAGAAAAAGTTAGTGAAAAAAAGATGAATGACAAAAAAATATAAAAAAAAAAAAATAAGAAAAAGAAAATTAAAACTGGGCGAGATGAAAATTACGTTGGAGTGCAGCCATTTGAACAGCGTCCACCGCCAAGTGCTTCGGTGACAAGCTGACAGACAGTTAAACAGCAACTACAGCAACAACAACAACACCAACAACAACAGTTGTACCAGCAGCAACCGAAACAGAAACAACAAGAACAACGACTGCAATGGCAGCAACTTCACGAGCACAAGCATGAAAATGAAAACAGTTTGCGACAGCAACAAACAAAGTGGAAAATGAAGTGAAAATTACATTTTAATTATTAACAGGAAAATGTGGAAAATGACGCTGGCCGTGTCTTGCTTTCTCTTTCGCACTTGCACAGAGTTTCGCTCCTTCTGCCCCCAATGCCCACACTCTCAGGTTTTGTAATTAAATCTGCACAATAATCCTTGCCTTAAGTTTTTTACGTATTTGCTTCCCTTTTTCCTTTTTTTTAATGAAATTATGGCTGGCAGCCATACATTGAATACATTTGCTTAAAGAGAGGCAGTCATGTCCTTTTGTTTTTCGTCCCAACTTGCGTGCAATTTGACATGCTTCAGCATGCAATTTCAATTTTAAATAATTAAATGAATGTTGCCTTAGAGAAAGAGAAAACGAGATCAACGACATGTCCTACGGTCTGCAATTTATAAGTAAATTAAACTATTACAAAGACAATAACGAAGAAGAAGAATTACAAAAAAAAAAGATACATATATATACACATATATAAATTACAATTTCGTGGTGAATGCAACATTTCAGTGCCGCCTAAGTTAAGTCCCTTCCAAACTTCAATACTGCAACTGAACATGGGCGATCGCGCCTCGTTGACCTGCTCCGTGGTGAAGGGCGATCTGCCGTTGACCATCGCCTGGCGCAAGGACAACCGACCCATCGATGCCACGCAGCACATGTCCGTCAAGCAGGTCGATCAGTACAACAGCATCCTGGTCATCGAGCATCTAGGCTCCGATCACACGGGCAACTATTCGTGTGTGGTGCGCAATTCCGCAGCGGAGGTGGAGAACTCGCAGGCTTTGTTGGTCAATGGTAAACCTCAAACAGACAAACAATCTCTAAAATGGCCATTCAATGGCCTTCAACTTTTTGTATATACGTATATTTGCCCAAGCAAATGGCCAAAAGCCGAAAGCGTTAGCAAAGTAATTTTGTTGCCAAGTTCTTTACTTTTATTTAGTGGAATGCACTTTTAAATGTTCGTTCACATAAATTACAATAACAGAAACCACAACAACAACATACAAAAAAAAAAACAAAAACATTAAATCATTAATCCAAACCAAATAATAAACTTTTAGCGAATTTTTGATAACGTTTTCGCAAACATAATATTGCATCCAAAATGTTGAATCGTGCAAAACCTTGCCAACTCGTTTCCCTACACTCATCACATGTACACCAAGTAATCCATTCACATCCACATACTCACCTTTTCAATCATGTTTAATACAATAACAAATTTCCAGTATATTTATGTTGAATTTTGGTATTTAGTTTGAGAGATTTTTGCAATCCTTACTTTCTTCCTGGAATGTTTGTAAAAAGTAGTTTAAACATTTTCCAACTTTCTTTCTGTCTTTGGAATATCCTTTACTTTTGTTAAATATTAATGATATATACTTATAACAAAAAAAATTATTATTGAAACTGCGAAGGTTTACATATGAAATAAATTAGCAATTAAGTAGTGTCCAAACAAAAATGAAAAACATCAGATAAAATAATAAAAAATTCCCAGCTATTGGATCAACGTGGGATGGAAGACAACGTGGGATTTTAGCATAAGTATTGGTAAAAGTGTGTCCAGGCAACCCCGATCAAGAGTCGGCATGGTTTCTTTGATTCTCGCTTTTGGTTAGTTTTAAATGTTTGCGCATTCTTCTCTTCAATTGCAGTACCGCCCATTATAGAACCGTTTGCATTTCAAGATGGCCTCGCCGAGGGCATGCGCACGCGCACCGTCTGCGGCGTGTCGCGCGGCGATGCGCCGCTGAAGTTGATCTGGCTGAAGGATGGCGAGCCGCTGCCCGAACTGCTGGGCGCCAATGTCACCATGCTAGATCAGTATAGCTCCTTGTTGAGCATACCTTCGCTCTCTGCCACGCATTCGGGCGAATACACTTGTGTGGCCAAGAATCCGGCGGCTGAGATTAAGTACATGGCGCTGCTGCAGGTCAAAGGTAGAGTATGAGCCGTTTGCCGTGTGTCATGACCTGCGCACCAGTCCTGGCTAAGCCACCTACGCTTATACACATACTCATACACACATACACATACTTCACGCATACACACGTATCGCACACACAGAACTAAGTTATTGTACACCTGGTTTCATTGCTCAACTTGATAAACTGCTTCTTAAACATTTTCAGTTGTTGTTTGTTTTTTCGTTTTGTTTTTGATTTTTTCGAAATGGTTTCAACTATTTTGAAGTTCACTCAACACTGAAAAATGAAAAAAAAAAATTAACAAAATAAACGACAAATGTCGAAGAAATCTGCATAATTTTTGAGCTGATTACTGCGCCGCTAACACTTCTCGCTATGTTAACTCGTGCTTCATGAACTCGATTAGCCTGATTTGTGCTTTGAAACGCTTTTGTCGAAACTAACCCTACCCCGCCCAAAACACCCCTCAACTCTAAAATAATATTTAAATAATGTTTAAAACAAAACAAAAAAATACGCTACTCAATTTCCCAAGTCGCTTTTTGGCACGCTGTGGGTTTTTTACAACAGATCACCAGGTAACCTTATCATGCACTGCTTCTTATATGCTTCTTATGACATTTAATTCAATTATAAATATAATAATATAAAATATATATATTAAAATAATTATATGCATAGTATTATTATTAAATGCTACAAAATTGTGCTGGATTTATGGCTTTAAGTATTTTACTAACGAACTCCTATATTCTTTTTTTATATACATATACAATTGGGTTTTCATATTTAATTAATTTTTTTTTTTTTTTGTGTTTTTGAAATGTGTGACTGCAAGTTTTAATATGCGTTAAAGTAAATTCAATTTAAATAATAAATTGAATTTATATAAGCCAGTAAAAATGAAACAAAAAACTGCCGATTTTTTTAATATGTATAAATAATTAAATAAATATATAATATGCAGCTACGACCAGAAAAGTGGGCATATAATTTTTATTTATTTTTAATAGAATTATTGCAGTTGCCATTTCCATTTAACCCTGCCACTGCCGCAGAGTTTTTTGTTTTTTTATACATAAGTATACCCTGCACTAGGCTCTGCAAGGCTTTAGGAACACCGCACTGAACTGTTGCCGAACCTAATCACACAAACCATGTCCGTCTGTCCGTTCCGGCAACCAATTCATTGATGATATCCTTTATCGTGTTGCATAGATTTTGTAGTAATGTGGCAGCAATTTACTAAAATGCTCTATGCAGGGTATACAGTCTTCGGTATGACCGTAGCTTTTGGTTTCTTTTGGCTTATTGATTTTCGTTTTTGTTCGTGGCATAATTATAGACATATATCTGTTATTGTTTCTTGCGCCGATTTTGCATAATTATGACTAATTTGCTTTGCTCTTACTTTACGCAGCCGTCCTTAATTAAAAAAAAAAAAAAAAACAAAAAAATGAAACAAAAGAAAATTCTTTTTGCGCTTGCTTCGCAGCGTGCAACTTTGGATACAGTCTGAAGTCACTTGCTACGCTAGAAGAACAACTAAAAAAACAACAACTACAAAAAGAAAAAAAAGAAAACAAAAACGCTTTTAATGCATATCCTAAGTGAAAAATATTAACTATAAACCTCTGCCTACGCTTTAATTTTATTTTTGAGTTACGCAAGTGCCGCGCAATGGCGAACTTGTGACAACTGAAATATTTTTGAGCATATTTTTGTGTAAAGAATGCAAAAATGGCAAAAAATCTAACCATTGCTTAAAATAAAACGAGAAAAAAAAAACAAAAAAAACAAAAATATTCATAATTTAAAGCTTCGCAGTATTTAGAATTGTAAAGAGCGCATGCTGCATTGTTGTTGCCTTTAGTTTAGCTTAGCTTAGCCTAGTTTCGTTTGCTGCATCTCGACTGGCATGTGTACGAGTTAAAATATACATACATATAATAAATAGCTAAATAGATGCATAAATAAATAAACATATGAATAAACAAGTGTGTGCCTGCCTCGATATGCGTGGCACACATGCTGCTGAGGGGCTTCCGCCCAGCCCGCGCACCACATGTGGCATATCGGGGCGGCATACGTGTGTACATATGTACAGTAATGCATGTCCTTTCTTTTTCATTTGCTTTACTATGATTTGCTTACTAGCGTCTTCTCCTTTGGTTTTATTATTCTCGTTTTTGGTTTTTGTTTGTTTTACCTTCACTTTTACTTTTGTTACGTTTCATTATTTCAATTGATTGGCGTAGTGCAAAAGATACAAATGCAATTTTCATTTAAATGCTGCTGCTGTGTGCAATGGTTTTCTAACACCCCCCGCCAACCCGTCAACCTGATAACCTGTTTATCTGCCAACCAAGAACCACCCAACCGCAATTAGAAAATAATTTATTTACCCCCCTGCTTTATCCAACAGAAAAATAAATATAAAAACAACAACAAACCAGCAAACAACTATGCTAAAATGCGACAAATGTCCGTGGGCTGCGGACACAAGCTTTGATCGGTTAAAATTACCAAAAAAACGAAATAAAAATGAAATTAATTAAAAAACTGAAAAATACATTAAAAGAATAATTATAAATGAAATGATTATTTATTCATCGCTTTTTCAATATTTATTGCTAATTAAACATTATGCATTTATTGGTGTTTTATTTTATTATAAACAATTTGCAATAAATACAACAACAACGAGAACAAGATTAACTTTAACTAATTTTGACTAACGAATTTTTCATAGGCAAATGGAAATACAGCCATAATGCAAAACCGCATACAGTCGTATCTCGATATAATGTACATATACACATATATATCTTGTACATATCTACATATAGATTCACTCGTAAAATATTATATAATATCATTATAACATTATATTATGCAATTAATAATTTCAAAGTTAAGCGGGTTAACTATTCTAATAACCTAAATAACCAAAATTGTGTGATATATTTTTTTTTCGTAAGCTTTAAGGCTTCGGACTTACATATGTCAAATGTATCAAGGTATAGCTGTGATGACGTATTTGCATTTGCTTTTGATTAATCAAAGCATTTGTGGCTGCTTTGATGAGGTTCATCAGTTGTTGTTTTATTTAACACCATTGCATAGTTTACACAATCAATTATTTGTTTCTATTTCTTTTTTGAATTTATTTTGCGCTGCTTCCCATTCGTTACGTTGGTGATCACTTTTTAATATTTAACACCGTATAAAGTAGGTCTTATAAAAAAAAAAAGGTTAATAAAATAGAAATGTGAAAAATTTTGATATTTGCTAAGTCCGCTACACACTTAATAAAAATCTGAAGTGCGTGGTAAACGAGATTTTTTTTTTCAATAATCTACGTAGAGTTTTGCATTACAAGCGATTTGTGTAATAAAATCCTTGCACACAACAAAACAGGCTGCAAAAAAAAAAGAAAGAAAAGATATAAATCAAATTCATAAAACTTTCCATTTACTTTTCTTGGTTGTTGTTTTATTTGCGTATTTTCTTTTGGTTAACTTCAGTTGCATAAATATCTTTAAAACTATTTGACAGCGAATTGTAGTGAATTTCGCTGAACTTTCACTTTGAGTTTCGTTTTTCATTTTCGTCCTCTTTTCTTTTTCTCTTTTTTCGAAAATTACTTGTTCTCGAAATTTGGCTTGTGAAACTTTAAATTCATTTTTCTCTGCTCCTACTTACTAAAAAGTTTCCTTTGCTCTCTTTTTGAAAAAAAAAAAAAAAAATACTAAATAAAAATAAATTAAACCTCTTAAGAGTTTTTCATGCCTTAAGTCATATTTAAATATTTATTGAATGTATTTAGTGACGATTATAACTGAAAATTGTGTTTATTCTTTGCCTGGGTCTTCCATCTTTGCGCGATTAAATTGTTTCTTTTTCTTTTGATCTATTCCTTTCCCATTTCGAAAATGTTTAGTGCCGCCACGTTGGATTGTGGAGCCGACGGACGCAAATGTTGAACGCAATCGCCACATAATGTTGCACTGTCAGGCTCAGGGTGTGCCAACACCGAGCATCGTATGGAAAAAAGCAACGGGTGAGTTGCCTTAAAATGTCGGGGAATTCTTTGTTTTGGTCCATTTCTTTAAACTTCAGGATATAAGTGATAGTCATGGTATATAAACCATAATGCGAAAGAATTTTTTTAATAGGGAATGAAATTATATGTCTTTAACGCAAAATGCGTAATTCGTCAGAAAAGCTGGGGCCTTTCACAGGTCGTTAATAATTAATACTCTGGAAAAGCCCACTGAGTGACTGATTGTCGGATGTGTGGTTACCTTTGTTAAAATACTTCTGGCGAGCGTCTGCATCCTTTGTTGCGCTGATTGTTACGTTTTGGTGATGCCGCATCACATTCTGTTCTTCTTTTACAAAGGGCTTAAGGAACGCTTTTGTCTGCTTTAAGGCACTCTTTTATTTTATAACAACGTGGCTGTTGATTGATGCGAAATGTGACACGCGTAATTCCTTTAAAATTTCAGGCAGCAAGTCGGGCGAGTACGAGGAGGTGCGTGAGCGTCCGTTCACGAAGCTGCTGGGCAATGGTTCGCTGCTGCTGCAGCACGTGAAGGAGGACCGTGAGGGCTTCTATTTGTGCCAGGCGAACAACGGCATAGGCACCGGCATTGGCAAAGTCATTCAGCTGAAAGTGAACTGTAAGTGAATGCATGCATCCAAGAAGCAAAGATTCTGTATGCAAATTCTGCATCATCAGTAGCTTTCATTGTTTAATACAGAGTCCTCGTCTCTCTGGGGTTTGCGTTGAATGCACACTTTAATCAATAATTTTCGCTAAAATTTCAGCTTCGCCCTATTTCTCGTCCACATCGCGTTCGGTGACGGTGAAGAAGGGCGACACTGCGCTGCTGCATTGCTCGGTGAGCGGTGACAAGCCGATTAACATCGTTTGGATGCGTTCGGGCAAAAACACATTGAACCCCTCGACAAATTACAAGTGAGTGCAAGCTGGCAACAAATTAAGCGATTTCCCATGTGCTTAACTACGCATCTCTTTTGCAGAATATCGGTGAAGCAGGAGGCCACGCCCGATGGCGTCTCGGCTGAATTGCAGATACGCAGCGTCGATGCGACCGACAGTGGGCCGTATTTCTGCCGTGCGAGCAATTTGTACGGCAACGATCAGCAGCTCGTGCAACTGCAGGTACAGGAGCCACCGCAGCCACCAAGTGTTGTGGAGGCTGCCATGATTTCCAGTCGCTCTGTGAACCTTAAGTGGCAGCCGAGAGCACTTAACTCGGGCGATGTGTCCAAGTACATCGTGGAATACAAGGAAGCGGACAGTTCGTATTCTTAGTATATTCAGTCTCTGTTTTCTTACTGAAGCTAAGCTTCATCTCTTTTGCAGCACTCTTCATCGAGCAGTGGCAACATACCGAGGTTAAGGATCCGCCCACGTTTAATGCTCTGGTTGAGAATCTAAAGCCGGCGACACGCTATGCTTTTCGTGTCATTGCCGAAGGTACTGCCGGCCGCAGTGCTCCTAGTCAGGAGCTGGTTGTACGCACAGAGCCACAACGACCCGCCGGACCTCCGCTCAATCTCTCAGTGCGACCATTGTCGTCGACGGAGCTACTTGTCAGCTGGGTGGCCCCGTTGCCCGAGCTGCGCCATGGAGACATACAAGGCTACAATGTTGGCTACAAATTGGCCAGCACAAGTAACACGGTGTACAACTTTACTTCCGTATCTGGCGATGGGGAGGGAGGCACTGGCGAGCTTCTGCTAAGTGGTCTGCAGAAGTTCGCACGTTTCAATGTCGTGGTGCAGGCCTTCAATCAAGTTGGGCCGGGTCCTCTATCGGAGCCAATTTCAGCGCAAACAATGGAGGACGTGCCCAGCCGGCCGCCAGAGGATGTGCGCTGTGCTGCGTTGACTTCGCAGTCACTGCAAGTGTCTTGGCAGCCACCGCCAATCTATCACACCAACGGTCTTCTGCAGGGCTACAAGTTAATCTTCGAACCCATCATCGATGATCTATCGCCAAGCAAGGATGAGGTTGAATCTCGCAAGACTACTGCCCTGACCACTGTGTTGACCGGCTTGCGGAAGTACACCAACTACAGCATCCAGGTGCTGGCACACACGCGCATGGGCGATGGCGTGCTCTCGACTCCACTCTTCTGCCATACTGAGGAGGACGCGCCCGAGGCACCCGCTGACATTAAAGTGGTTGTGAGCTCGCCACAGTCCCTGTACGTTTCGTGGCTTCCGCCATCAGAACCAAATGGTGTCATCACCAAGTTCAGTCTCTATACACGTGTCGTAAATGGTCGAGAGGAGCTGAACAACGAGAAGCGCAGTCTGCCTTCACAACAGGCCTATTATGAGGCGAAGAATCTGCACCCGCACATGGAGTATCAATTCTGGGTAACCGCCTCAACCCGCGTTGGCGAGGGTAAGAGTTCGCGGGTCGCTTCGCAGATAACCACAAACCGGGTGCCAGCGCGTATCATTTCCTTTGGTGGACCGGTCGTGCGGCCTTGGCGCTCCACCGTGACTTTGCCTTGCACTGCCGTTGGCAAGCCAAAGCGGGAATGGTTTAAGGCCGACTTACTCTTACGACCAAGCGGTCTACATAACACGCAGCTACTCGATTCGGGTGACCTGATTATCTCTAGTCTACAAGTCTCAGACAGTGGCAACTACAGTTGCCAGGTAGACAATGGCATTGCCACCGATCGCCTTACGCACATGCTGCTGGTGCAGGTGCCGCCCTCGGCGCCGGTGCTTTATGTGACAAGCGCCACGTCGAGCAGCATTCTAATGCACTGGAAGTGCGGATTCACCGGCAATGCGCCCATCACCGGCTATACGCTGTTCTATAGGCGCACCACAGGCAACGCAGATGATATGTCACTCTCTCGACATGCATCCAGTCACGAGCTGAAGGGCCTGGTCTGTGGTAGCACCTATCAAATACATTTAACGGCACACAACAAGGTGGGCTCCTCACCGGCGAGTATCACTCTGCATGTGCGCACCCAAGGACAATCGCCTGGCATGCCCTCCATGACCAGCCTGATTGCGCCTAACTCCACGTCGGTGCTGCTACGCTTGCACACTTGGCCCGACAATGGCTGCCCGCTGCTGTACTTTGTGGTGCAATATCGACCCGTTACCGACAACTCTGAGCTCGACTGGATTCTGGGTAAGCTAGAGCTTTCTTTTCCTAATAGCTTCCTGCTTTCAATCTCGATCTATTGCAGTATCGAATGCGTTGAAGCCACAACGTCGTTTTGTTCTGCCCGGCCTGACGCCATCAACGCTCTACCAGCTAGCAATGGAGGCGCACAATGTTGCGGGAGTTTCTCGTGCCGAGTTTAACTTTGTGACACTGACCAAGGACGGTGATCCACCACCACCGGAGATCGTGCAGCGTGGTCAGCGCGAACCAAGCGTCTTCTATGGCAACATCAACCTGCTGATTCCAAGCATCGCAACTGTATCGGGCATGATTTGCACGGTCGTCTTAATCATCATGTGCTACAGATACAGTATGTCAAGTATGAATATCACACAAACCCTTAGCTTACTGATAATGTCCTTTGCCTTGTTTCAGAGCAAAACACACACGTACAGAAGGAATCGCTCGAGAACCGTGCCAACTCTGAGGCAGCACAGCGTGAGCGTTACTACGCCACCATACATAAAGTCTCCATGCAAAACAATGAGAAGATACCCGGTGAGTTTTTGCATTCTGATGCTGTATGATGTATGCTGACATTGCATTCATTCATGCTAATGCAATTCAATTGCACTTGCACTTGCAGAAACCTCCGAGGACATTTCACCGTATGCGACTTTTCAGCTGTCGGAGACGGGCAATATGTCGCAGCCGCACCACGGGGGCCCTGCGAATACGCTTCTGCACTCGTTCATGTATCACGAACGCGCGCTCGCCGAGGGCTGCTCGTCGCCACCACCTGCTGCGGTATTAAAACCAACCACCCATCATCACCACCACCACAACCAACGTCCACATAAGACAATTCATAATTATTATCAGACCTCACCGTTTCACAATATCGTGCGTTTGTTAAAGCATTTCATGATTTTAGTTGATCTTTGAACGATTTGAACGCCTTAGCAGTAATTCGCTAGTTCGAAAATAGTTCGAAAGTAGTTCGAAACTACCGTTGTGAGTCCTATCTCGGGCCCACGGTAGGGCTGCGACTGATCGCTAAGTAACGTTGCGTATTACGTATCGCGTGAAGCTGCTACTTTTACTATCCTTTCGTTTTACTTTTCTCTTTTGTTCTTTGTTAACGTTCCTATTATTTTTATTTTTCTGAGCCTTCATCCTTGCGGCTTTCGTAGCTTTAATGTGCATTCATGGAGTGCAACTGTGCTTAACCTGTTTTCTTTTTTGCTATTTTTTTTTTTTTTCAAACTATTTTCATGCGTGGTTAGTCTTCTAAGAATCGTCGCCGCCACTCACGCAAGACTGAGCCGGAGAGCGAAGAGTCCGAATCGGATCAGGACCAGCTGACCTCAAGTCGCACGGAATCGTCAAATCAACATGAGGGCAAAATCAAGCACAGTAAGTTTTCTTTGCCTATAGCTGTCTCACTCTGTGACTATATCTCTCGTAGTTTAAGACCCTGTAAGCCCCTTAGCAGTTAGAGCATCCTTTGAGCCTTTGAAATAAGTTTCGCCATCAACGATTTCAATAATGTTTATACGCTTCTTTTTGTGTTTTATTTCACAGACTCTAGATTAATACAGCATTTTCCAAATCACAACATATCGATAACTTATCTATAGTAAGATTCTTGTATTTACACGATTTTACACACATGAAACAATTTTAAACAGAAACAAAAACAAAAACAAAAAAACCAGAAAATAAAACAAAAACATATAAGATATTTCCTTGATAAAGAACTCACAAAAATACCTCAAAAGATCTCTGTGCACTTAACACTCCAACGATTGTGTATAATGTGGTACGGTAAAAGCTCGCTAAGTGGGCACCTATCCTCCCTAGAAATTCCATTTAGCATATAGTGTAAATAGTTCGACCAAAACTAAGTCTGACTGTATTTGTATATAAATGTATCTTTCATTTGTAAATGTATTTGTAACTATTTATGTATATTTAATTTGTTTTCTTGTGGTGTATTTATGATTTTGTTTATTTTATCTATGTGTAAGTACTTTGTATAATGTTGCCACGTAAACCTCCTCTAATCGCAGGTATCATCTACCATGGAGCACAATCAAGCACATCCTCCGATTTGTCACCAATGTCCGAACAAAAATCATTGCCACGTCGCGGCCGCTCAAGGTATCATCATCAGCAATATCAATTTTCCACCAATACAACACCGCGACATCATAACAGTAGTAAAAATACAACAACAACAACAACATCAACAACAACCAATTCAAATACAAATTCGGGTAAAATACTTTCACCACGCAGTGGTGTCGGTAATCTAAAATCCATCTCAAGCACATTCAAATCACAAGATTCCATACAATGTCACATACCCACATTGGTTAAATCGCCATCGGTAACCACTCAACAACAGAAACAGTATCACAAACAACAATTACAGCAACAGCAACAACAACAACACTCGAACACAAATTCAAACTCAAACAATGCCCAGCAACCTTTACTAATCACACCCAAACTACACGGACATCAAGTAAGCAAACTAAACGCCTCCACGAACCCTAACGAACAGCATGAACCACTGCCATTGCCGCCGCCGCACGTTGGCAAAACCACAACCGAACACCTCGTTGACAGTAGTTGTAATAATCCGATTGCATCCGTTGTGCCCGTCACATGCATGCCCCCCTCGTCACAGTTTCGCCCCATACCCCATAAGTCCATATTGCCGTCGGGTGGCGTAGGCGTCGGTGTTGGTGGGGACATGGTCGTTGGCCAGCATCGACAACATCAACATCCGACGACCGGCACGCTGCTCAACCCCTCGACGGCACCACTCTCGTCGAAGTTCTTTTCGGCGCCGACGTTGCCCAAATAGGATACGGCCAATGGGGGGAGTGAATGTGGTGACAGTAGTCTAGGCGGTGGGAGTTTCGGTTACGGTAGCGACGAGATCTCATGCACCTACATGGATCCCATAGATCAGACATGAGACTTAGCCTACGGTGAGGTGTGTGGTCTCGAGCCGGAAAACGAGCCCGAGCAGTAGCATGATGAAGATGATGATGATGATGATGATGATAATGAAGAAGAAGTAAAAACAGAAGCACACGCACACTCACCAAGGTAGGCAGGGATGCACCTAGTTAAGTTAAGGTGCATTCGTAAGTCGGTAAGCAGGTCCAGTAATCGATCGGTAGGTAGATCGTAGGATCGTTAGGTAGGTAACGAATAGGCTCTCATGTTAGACAGACAGAGAAGGCTCGGTGAGAATTGAAATGGTTGCTCAAAACAACAATAACAACAACATCAATAACAACAACAACAAAATTTCTAACAACAATCAATCAAGAACAACAACAACAACCAACCAACAACAACAACAACAACCACCAACATAGAAAATTTGTTCTACCTTGGACTCTTCACATGTGTATCGCCATGCAGGACTGGCATTCTAAGGACGCTGCATCCACTGCAGCTGCAGGCCGAGTGTGTCGGCAGCGGCGCTAGCAGCGGTTTCCAACACACCGCGCAGGTGCCCATCGAAGCGGACGTGAATGTGGACCGCATTGAATTGGCCGAGGTCGAGTGTGATCTCGATACGATAAAGAAACTTAAATTGGGCGCACGCTCCTCGTTGTGGTCGCGACCCTCGTCGACGACTTCGCATTTGCAGCCGCAGGAGAGTCGCCAGCACCAGCAGCAACAACAACAGTCACATAAGCAACCAACATCAAAATCACCACTACAACAACAACAACAGCCACAACAACATCAACAACAACCACATCAACAACAACGCCAACAACAACATTCTCCCGCTCCAGGCCAAAAATTGCTTAGCGAAAAATCGGATTATTCGATATCGGTGTGAGACATATGCAAAATCTAACAGAAATATCGCAAGAAGAAATAGTACCAGTATAAACGAAATCAACTAGGGTCGGGCCTTAATAAACAAATTCGTATATAGTAAACGTAATGAAATCCCCTTTGTGCATCCCAACCCCTACTACACAAAAACACCCCATTAACAACAAGCGAAACAACAACTCCAGCAACAACAACAGAAGTACACAAAACAAAAACAACTCGACATGAATTTCAACAACTTTCGGACAATCAATCAAAATTTTTGAATCCTTTACACAAGAAAAATATAACAAAAACCAAACAAAAACAAAGGCAACTCCCGCTTCCGTAATGGTAATGTAATATTTAAAATACAATAAAAATAACAAGAACACCAACAACAAATAAACAATAATAATCATAATCATAGCAACGCATGTCAAATTGCATCCTTTGAATGAATCCTACCCGTGCATGAACTAACAAAAACAAAACATAACAGAAAAAGAATAAGAAAAATAAAACAAATAAATTAAAGTAAAAATAAAACAAAAGAATTGAAACCCGGTTTGGCAAATCACGCAAAGCAAAGCAAAGCGAAGCGAAGTGAAGCGAAACCATCTTCCATAAGCTAAAAGCCCCGAGCATGGACATGCATAAATACATAATTACTGTATATAAGACTATGTATCGTTTTTAATACATAAGGTTGTATGATTTTTAGAGATGAAATTATTAAAGCAAAAAAAAAATAAAACACGTGAGACAAAGAGAATATTCAATAAATAATAAACAGGAGTTGAGATGAAATAAGCAAAAATAATAATCAAGGATAATTGTAAGTCTTTGTTAGCGAGATGGCTCTAAGGCCAAATTTGTAATTGGTGTATCTGAATTCAGTTTCAATTAATTCGTTAAGGAATTTGATTTTATTTTATTAATTAATTAAATAATTAAAAGTTACACTGAGACATATGCTATGTACAAATTTTAATAATTAAACAATTAATTAAACATTTTTTAGACTTTAAGTAATCAATTGATTTCATGTAAATAAGCGAAGCTGACTGAAGACTTTTATTGCATAAAACCAAATAAAACCAAATAAAATAATATAAAACAGAATGAAACGAAACAAAACGAAACGAAACAAAAAACCAAAAATAAAATAACTAAATTAAATTTATTTAATTAATGTGTAGTGCAGTGTAGGCATGATAGTTAAGGAGAAATATCAAAAACAGAATCAGAAACATCAGAAACAGATTAAGAAACGAAATGAGAAACATACATACATAGAACAAAGGTGTTAACTAATAGAAACGCTAAAACAGAATCTAATCAGATACAATTTAACTAACATTCGTATCCTCGAACTAGGTGAAGACATCAAACGCATTAAGCAATTACATATGAAAAAGCAGACTATACCGGATACTCGTACTCTAGCCAAGTATCTAACTGTACAATATTAACTAACTATTCGTATTTGCGTACGTCGTAATGTAGATAAACGTTTTATATAGCTGTTGTGTACCACATATACATAACCGTGCACACACACAAAAACCAATTAAAAAACAAAAGAAATCAAAAACGAAAATCAAATTGAAAATCATAAATATTAAGCAGAACACATATTCCTGGACAAAGTTAAAAGTCGGCAGCATTAGGCCAAGGCTAAGGCCAAGAAACACGCTCTGGTCATTGCCTTGGCGCAGAATTCTTTTAGAATTGTTTTAATTTAATTTTTTTTTTCTCGATTTGTTGTTACTTTCGAAGTTTCAGCTGACATTGCGTTTTGTCCAAGTATTGCGTGGCAGTAAGCATAAAATTTGCTCATTTAATCCAATTGGAAGTCGTCGTCTATTAAGAAAATCATGAAGAATTTAAATTAAATAGCAATTAAATATGACAAAAAGAACAAAAACAAACTAGAAGTAATTTATTAAAACAAAGAGTAAAACTAAATTTAAAAAACAAGAAGAAGCATATAATTGTATTTTATGTAGTTTAAGCCGACATAAAACTGACACCGTGAATATTTTTTGAATTAAACCAGTTTCGGAAACAATGTGCCAAAATTACAAAAAAAAAAAAAAAAAATAAACAAAAAATTTAAAACGAATATTAATGAAGAAGAAAAAATTACCGTAATACAAAAAAAGAGAAATTTTTATAAAACATTTTTAGGCCAAAGCAAAAAGTCAGAAAAAATTTGATATACACCAATATTTAATATTTAACACTAAGAAGGGAAAAACAAAAATCAAAAATTCAAAAATAGAAATACTGAAAATTAGTAATACGGAAAAGAGCATTTGCAAACTGTTGAGTTCGTATTTAAGTGAGTAGATACAAATTGGATTGAGTTAAGGTTTTCATGCAATTAGAACAAATGTGTTTTGCATACAACATCGAATTGTACGAATTTAAGAGACTACGCACATCAGTTAAATAAAACAAAAAAAAAAAAAGGTAAAACGGAAAAAAATTAATTCAGTTTGAAAAAGATTTGATTCGCACACGCAGTCCTAACGGAAAGATACTTCCATCAGATGAAAATCCTTGATGCGAATCAAATCAGCCAATGCACATAGACAAGCAGTGAAAACGGTTTTATAAATATTTAATACAAAAATGGAAAAATATTGCATTAAAATTTAAAATAAAAAAAAAAAAAACAAAAAATTAAATAAATAACAAAGCAAATAATATAAAAATATAAGAAAAACAAATCAAATTAAAAAATCAAAAATTCAGAAATATAGCATAAAGTAACACCGCGATTAAGTAAATAAAATAAAAAGAAAAATTAAACACAATCAAAATGTACGAAGAAAAACTTAAAGAGAAAATTTAAATTCGTGATGTTATGTTTTATAATTCATTATTAATTAATTAGCACAAACGAAGAGCGATCAAAAGCAAAACAAAACAATTATAAATGTAAAAAAAATATAAACGAATCAAATAAAATATTGAAAAAAAAATTTAAAAACTACTTAAAACTTTCTTTCAATGATGAGTCACGCACCTGACTGTTAGATATTCATTGTAAGTATTGTTTCATCTTTAAAATCTCGCTACTTTTAGACTTTTACTAGTGAAGTTTCCTCTGGCGGAATTGTCACAGTTTAAACCGAATTTCGTATGAAAATCTGTTAAAATCTCTTCGTCATTATTTGTTGTAGTAAAAAGGCATACGAATATATCTCGTTGTTTGCAATTTAATTTATTTATTACATATAATTATGAGCTTTAAGCTTTTCCAGAGAAAAGTTACAAAAAGTTTTGCGAAAAATAATTTTTTTGATCAATATCATAAATGTTCTTTTTGTTTATGATTTTCTGTATATTAAGTGCGCATACATATGTACATATGAATATGTTTGTGTACATAAATTAAATATTTATATTCATTACTCATAAACTATCAACAGTAAACGTTTGTGAAACGTTTGGAAGTCAACTACGAATCCTAAACGTTTATTGTAAACAGAAAACGAATGCGAATCGTTTGAAAGCAACAACGATATGAAACGTTTATCAGCGAAAACGTTTCTCAACGTTAAGTCAGTTGCTCAGCGTAAAGCGTTTTGAGTATAAAAGCGAGTAGATAGCCGGCGTTTGTTATCAGTTCGGTGTAGTAAGCAAGCAGAGTAAGTTTATTTTTTGTGAGTATTGAGTGTGAAGTGAAACAAAAATGTCCAATAACAGAAACAATAGTGGCGGATGCGAAATTGCAGTTGAGAATGCAGTAACAAATGATTGTGCGAACTGCTCGAAGAATTGCTCCGCTGTGCAACAGGATGCAGTTGCAAAGGACTCGCCTGGCGACAAACGGCTTGAAAAGTTGATACGCAAAGCAAGCATAGCACAGCAAATGCTGCAAGATGTCATGAGCCAATTGACCAGGCAGCGGGAAGCAGGTGGCGATGCAGTAGTAGCTACACAGAAGGAACGTAGCTTAAGAAGGCGCTTACATCGCCGCCATGGCCGACAGTATTATATGTCGAGTTCAAGTTCCTGCACCGACTCTGCCGTCGATAGTGATTGCGAATCGGTGTATTGGCGAGAAAGGAACCATGCCAAGATCAACAAAAAATATAAGACTGCCATGGCTAAAGGTCAAAAGCAACATACAAACTGCCGAAACAGAGACAGAAATCACGATCGTGATCGTTCTCGTGAACGTTCCCGAGGTCGTTCTCGTGGTCATTCTCGTGGCCGTTCTCACACCAGAGGTTAAGTGTATGCTTTGACGCATGGTGAGTAGTTGATCGAAATTATTATTAAAAGTTAATGCATAATAAGTTCTTAAATAATATAAATAATTTTAGGTTTATAATACACAAATAAGTAAAAATAAATATTCAACATATTTAAAAAAATAAAATAAATTGTTTTGTATCTTTGTATTTTTTTGGCCAGCAATTTGTCAACCAATCACAAGTAGTTGGCCACATCCAGACTCGGGTTTCACAAAAACAATTTCGCTTGCTCAAAAATGTATCTCTATATTCTCTGTCCGGAGATACCTAGTTCGGTCGAGAATTATTTTTAAGCTTTAATTTTATCCGATGTTCCCCTTTGGTTGTGTGTGTCGTCACAAAGTTCTTTCGTTAAATTTTTGCTTCCTCAACATATTTCAGAGGACGCATGACCATGTTTTAAACAAAAGTGGTTATGAGTTCTGCAAAAAAAAAAATACTGAGCTGTTACCCGGTTGGGTTGTTAGGGAAAAATGTTAAAAGTGCAGTCGTAAGACATGTAAATAATTCCCGTTGGGATATTTTTTAACAGTACTTAACAGAAATCAGATTTTTTAACAGAGGAAATATATTTGGAAGACATTGGGTTGGTGTCGACGCTATGCGAGTTTTCATTTATTTGAACCTGGCAATATAGAGATATCGGTATATTCTCTGTTTGAACTCTTTGTCGACAATGGCACAATGGCTTTTTTGTAAAGGGACGCAAGATGCGATGATCATGTAACTGATTCTAGTAAATAAAAAATTCTATGTAAATTTAATCAAACCACAAGAACCGGCTTAGGTTCCCCCAAAAAGACTTTGGATGTCGATGTGCCGGGCAGTGCCTTCCAATGGCAATGTGCTCATTAGACTTGGTGTCACTGCTGCAAACCTACATGGCGATACTTGGGGGCATCAGTATAGATCCAATTGGACCAGTGTGGACAGTTGGACGCCATGGCATGGTATTCTCGTCATCGCACGGCTAATAATTGTGTCCGTTTGTACGTTTCTTTTTGTCGCCAAACAATACGGTCTGTGTTTATTATTTTTTTTTAATCTGCAGCAAATGACTAACTTAGCAAGGGAATATGGAAAAGCGCAAAGATGGAGAACAGTGAATGGGGGAGAGGGAGTGCAGTGTAGTGGAGTTGTCGCATATTTCGATGTGCGAATATCAGATATTGCATATTTCGCACGTGACCCAATGCGTGGCTTGATTCAATTTTTTTCCTCGCCGTCATGTCTTTGATGTGCTGTTGTGCTGTTGGGTTTTGTTGTTGTTTTTGTGCTGTTATGCGTGAATATGTTTTTTGTATTTTGGTCATGTAACTGTAAAAATTGTTTGCATATTGTTTTCTGGTCATTGTGATTTGCTATCTGTATTTCTTATTGTCCTTCTTGTTTTTGTCATTTTCGTTGTCGTCTTTGGCATCTCCCTCGTCTTCGTTGTTGTATTTGTTGTTGTTGCTTAAGTGAGTATTGTATTGAACGCATTTCGCACAACGAAGTCATCTAAATCCATCCATACATTCGTGTGCAAGTCTAAGCCACACAAAGCACATCAAGTCATGTCCTGTTGTGGCTCTTTGTTTATATTTTTTATTTGGCAAATTAAAATAAAATATTTATATTACACAGGCTCACCGAGCACATGGTCACGTAAGCCAAACATGCTGTCTCTGCCAGACACGCTTCGCTTCGACTTGAAGCGACTTGAAACGAGTTAAGTCGAGATCGTTCAGTCGCTGAGCCGAGAAGAGTCGCAGCGTGGTGTGGGGGCTGAAGCGACGCTGCTTGCGACACTCAAATTAATGGCTGCGGTGGCATAAGTTATGCAGCTGAATACCAAACATATGTTGCTTCGGTATTTAACGTATACCAATTATCGCGCAAACGATTACCACCAACTACTCAAACACGGACTCCAACGGGTCCGACCAGCCTGGATATCGCATAAACATGAATGCAACAACAATCACAATTAGACAAAGTTATGCCGGCGGATTCGGGGTACTCATATGTGGCAGGACTAATGGTGAATTTCACACGCTTATCTGTTTGTCTTGACCGCCGTGCCGCGGTTGCTTCTGTGTTAGTGCGGCAGGCAGCCTGCCACCTTTTGGTTGTCTAATGAGCAATGGCCAAGGCAAAGCGTTGACATAGGCTGGCATGCACTACAGTAGCACAGACCCACAATGAATACAGATGCACACACACACGCACATACACACACACACACACACACTCACACACAGGCAGCCGCACATTGTTGGAAATCCGTTGCTGGAGCCTAAGGATTGCCGCGGTTGTGTGAAAACACATTAGATATGACCATAAATCAGTTTTAATCAATTTACTCAGACAGTTATTGTAGTTGTTGTTGTTGGTGGTGGTGGTGTGGTTGTTGTTATTGTTGTTATTGTTGTTATTATAGTTGTGAGATACTTCTACAGCTGCGTTAAACTCAGCTGAGCGACGACGCAATGAGGCTTGAATGCTTTAATGCCAACGATAACCGGCTTACGTCCTTGTCGGCGTTCGTGCCTCTGCTGCGGCTGCGGCACAACTCTGTCTGGCGTCTTAAATTTCAAAGCCATAGCAGCCGCCGAGTGGCTGAGCCGAAAACAAGTTGAAAAAGCGAATGTGTAAAGTCAATAGGCCAATCTCACTCGCATAAAACTGAGCCAAGCGGCTGACTTTGGTGTGCGTGCTTCCTCCCACGCGGCGCCAACAACTGCCAGCCTGTGTGTGCGTTGTACCTGTGCCAGAGTCTTTATCCTTTATACTCAGTTGTGCTTGGTGCTCTTTTGAATTTGCTGCAATCAGTTAGGCAGACAAACAGACGGACGGATACGTCGGCAGGTACGCAGACAGGCTGCCTGGCAGGTAGACAGGGAGAAAGGCGGGAAGGCAGGTAGGCAGACAGTTTAAATGCAAAATATATAAAAAGAATTTTGATGGCTTGGCGTGCGTGCTTCTCTGTCTGTCTGTCTGTCTGTCTGTTTGCCTGTGTGTGTCTGTGTGCGCTGCCGTTAACTGTTTTCGCATTTCCGAGCATGCGTTTGCGTTGATTGTAAAAAAATTGTATCTTAAGCACATATTTGCATTCGATTATTTGCTCTTGGTAATTTATATGCAAAATTAGGCAAAACGTTCAACAGTTCGCTTGTCAGAGTCTCTTCGATTGTCTGCCTGTCTGTCTGTTTGTCTGTTTGTCCGTACGCTTGTCTGCTTCAGTGTTCGCTCGTTCATTTGTTCGCTTGTTTATGTTTCGCTGCTTTATTTCATTTGTGCGTTGCTTAGCTTATGGGCAAATGTCCCATTCCATCATCCCCTCCAATCGTCGCATCGTGTATCTACTCATGTTGTTTCTTTTCGTTATTTCGTTCTTTGGTTTTGTTTTTATTTTCTGGCACTGTTAGCGTATTTTATTATTTATTCTGCGCTGTTGTTTTGCTGTTTGTATGCTTCTTCCTCTTAGTGCTACATGCCATAGCAGCGACACCGTCAGTCATGCGTATACTGGCACTCAGTCAGTCAGACAGTGCGAATCGGCAGGCATTGTCTTAGACTGCTTATTGGCAGCCAGCATACGCCCAAAGCCATGCAAACCCAAGCAAACGCAAGCAAAGCACAACAAAGCAAAACAAAGCGAAGCCAAGCCAAGTCAACTCAAGACAAGTCAAGTCGAGTCGGCAGCGTAGCTTCCTTTTTTGCGTTGACACGTTGCTTGTCTATTTGCTGTAGCCGTTGTTTGCTGTTGTTGTTGCTGTTGTTATTGTGCTTGTTGTTTTTATTATTGCCAGCAGTCAATGTCCTCGCTGCTGCTGCTCGTTGCTGCTGCTGTTGTTGCTGCAGCATGGCTTGGCAAGGCATGGCGTCGCGTGGTGTGGCATATGGCGGAAGTTCAAATACGATCTGCAATGCTGTTTATTTGTGTGTGTATGGTTGTTCTTGTTGTAGTTTGCTGTCGTTGTTATTGTCATTGACGCAGCGAACATTTCGATAGTAGCTGCGGAAGTGAGTTGTTTTCTTCAGTCGCGTGTCAAAGTGTCATTGGTTGCGTTTTTCCAACTTCCTTCGCGACAAACATAAAAAATTTTGAGGAGAAAATGCTGCTTGCTGGTTATGCTTTAAGTAAACATAATATTTAAAGTGCCAAACTGTTGCCTGCACCACTGAGCCAAGCAACGAACCAATGCCCGCGTGCGGATGTCTCTGATACCGCATTGAATTATTTGCCTAATGAAACCATACTTAGACCAACTCGTCTCCATTAAGCGTTCATGGCTTAAAGTTTGCGACCGAAAAAGTTTGCATACTACACAGCTACACACACACACACACACACACCCTCACATACATCCGCACGCACACAGCAGCATTAGCATGCACGTTCCCTAGTGCAGCATGCAGGGTCACATAGTCAGCACGTGCAGAGGCAAAGCGAGTGAACTGACAAACTGATAAACGTTCGCAGCCGCAGACATGCACCTGTCGTCCTGTGAGAACTTGCAAAAGTCGTGCACTTCTGCTGCAGGAGCTTGAGTGCAAAGCAACTTAAAAATCTCAGCTTGCATGATGTGCGCTAAGGACATGTTCTGTTCATGGCGGACGCAGTTGCTTAAGTTTATTAAATTGTCGTTGGACATTATTTCTACTCGGGTATAAGTGACAAATATTTCTCAGCTGTTTTTAATTAATAGAAGTGTCAACTGAATGCAGCGAACTGTGCACGGATGCAATTTAAGGCTGGCGGGCAAAGGATTAGCCATGCGTTCAAAGCCAACGTAGCTGTGAGCCATGTTTACTGTTAACTGTTTTGCGCTTGTCAATCTCGAAAAGGCAACAGGAATGGCAACAAGGATAGCAACACCTGCACCTGCACACATCTACTCCGCAAAAGCCATTGCAAAGCCACGAACCACGAACCACGAGCCACGAGCCGTGAGCCTTGAGTTTTGCTGCTTTGCTTGTATATGTTTTTGTTTTCGCTTTCGCTTTTGCTTTTGTTTGTTTCATTTTGGCGCTTGTGTACATTGGGTGGCGGAGCAGCTTAGCATGGGCAAGGCACGGGCACAAGGAAGCAAGACAAAGCAAAGCAAGGCAGGACAGAACTGGTGTGCGCACGAGTCGTTAGGGGTGCGCAGCGTATGGCATGGCCAGCAAGTGTCAAACGCAAATGCCGCCAATTGCTTGCCAGATGAATATTTATAGAAAATTGCTTAGAAATAAAATTTTACGTTTGTTTACTACGTTCTGTTCAACTGCGGAACGGCGCCGAGTCGCATCAAGCGAGCGTATGAGTCCTGCATAAGTTAACATTAGCAGGCATCCGCAAGAGTTGCCAGTCATGGCACATGCAACACTTTTTGAATTCGCTTCTCTAAGTTTGCTCGATTCGCAATAAACATCGCATTATGGCTCAAAGCGTCTTATGCTGTAATCAGTTTTTGCATTTTCTTGGCCAAAGTCAAACTGAAATCGCACACAGAGTGTGGAAGTAACAGTCACAGACTTCCTTAGAGACTTCTGCCAGCCATGAGCTTCTAATTAAGTTCTCAGCCGAGTGCGCTCGCAAAGCAAATTAAAAACCAATCAAAATCATGACAAAAAATGCCAAAAAACACAAAAACACAAAAAAAAAAGAAGCAAAATAAAGAAGTAAACTTCAAAACAAACGAAATTGGGGCAAAAAAAAATCTAAAGCCATATAAACAAATTTGGTAAGAAACATGAAGAGTCATGTCTAAATTTGCATGGTGATAGCTGCTTCCATCTATTGCACGATGTTTGTGGGAACACCAAGGCTTCGATTTATCCGCGTTGCCGTGTCTGCGAGTGTCGCCCACAGACAGTCAGACAGACAGACGGACATGCACAGCTGGCACGTAGCAAATGCCATGTATAACAATTTCATGTTTTTCGTTGCCGTTTCGAAAATTGCGCGCTGTGCCACATTTTCCACCTCATTAGATCAACGCACTTGGGAAAATCCAACAATTGCCACTCGAGGCGACCTGCCGCCAATCGCAGCTCGCAGCCGTTGTGCTCCTCTAGTGTTTGGCATGCGTCGCCTGGTCCCATGAGCCAACGGTTGCCGTGCCGCGCTGGTGAATTTATTGCAAGTGATTTGCCGTCGCTCTGCGGCGACACACGGCACGGGTTCAACTGCGGCAGACAACTGACATGTGGCTGGGCGTCTCAAGGCCTATGTCAGCTACACGGCGGGCAGTGGCATAGTCAACGGCAGGCCAAGTTGCGAAGGAGTTCGCCACTACTACCCTCATGGTGACACGCAATGAGACAAGATCCACTCGCGTAGTTGGCCGCGTCAGTAGTTGAGCAACAGTTTGGCTTGCTGCTAAGCTACTATTCCAAACAATGGATTTCGAAGATGAACCAGCGACGCAAGCAAAGGCACTGGCTGCTTTATGGCATAAGAAATGATTTGACACAATGTGAGCAAAGTAGTAAAGGCACATCTATCCGCCCATTTCGACTTTGGCTCGAGCATGTGCTCCATCTGGTTATCAAGTGAGGGATTTGCGGGTGCGCAGGCGATACCTTTCGGTCCCGAAGCTGACACAGTGTTCTGCACTCTCTTTGAGGCGTCATGGGAGTATAAAATCACATGTTCGTGTGTCATACTATAATGGAAGAGAAGCAAAAATCCCTTAAAAGAGCTTTGAGAGCTTGAATACAGGGAACAGACACATCAAGTTTCCTTTCCCATGAAAGCCCCTTGTATGACTTTATGGCAAACGAGCTGCCGCCAAAAGTTTTTGCGACTTGCAAAGTTTCCTTGTGAGCTTTGCCCAGGGCAGCTGTTGTGACTGCTGTGAGTTGTTGTCTGGTTGATGTCCGTGACATATGGTATATAGTTGTTGTAATTTTTTAGTGTCTTTAGGTACCGGCTGCTTGGAAATTTGGCGATTTCAACCTAGAGATGTGCAGCATTTAAAATTACATGAAATCCGTTAAAGTGAAAAGCCTTTGAACTGTTATGGTTATGTGCTCGGGATGCATATGTATATACTCATATATAAGTACATTTGTAGTTATGGTTACAATACTTAGATTATGATCTGGAATTCTAGGTGTGCGGCTAAGTGTGAAAGTCGATACGATGTTATGGAACTTTTTTGAACTTTTGCAGGCATTCGTAGAGCGTCAGATGCCGTGTCTCTGGCATTAGGCAAAACACCATTAGGGTGATGATCATGCTGAGAGCGCCAAATGTAAAGAAGAACACGGAATCCTTGAAGTTTGTGCTAAAGGTAATACAGATGATGACAACCTGCAGCACCTGCTCGCAAGCGAAAATGCCGCCAATGCAGGTGGCCTTCGTCGTCTGCGGAAATGCCTCTGCTGTGTAGACAATCGCTGGCACTGCCACCCCCGCGGCCATAATGAACGTAAAGAGCAGCATCAGTGCGGCGATCATGTCCAGATCAACGTCACAGAATATCTTCTTAGACGACTCCAGATGCTGAAAGACACCACCCACAATAAAGATGATAATGCCTGCGATAAATAGTGATACGATGCACAGCTTGCGTCGGCCACGCACATCCACTAGCAGCGCGCCCGTAATGCTGCCCAGCAGACCACAGACGGCCAACCAATAAAGACAATTCATGTCGCACTCGAAGCCATGCCAACTGATGACGAGGAAGGCGCGATTGAAGGGCAACGAAAGCGCCAGCGCCGTGAAGCAGCGCAATACGAAAATCTTGAGCAGCGGCAGCAGCTGCCAAGCGTTGGAGTGACGCCAGCGCAGCGTCAATGTCAGCGAGACGTCGTCCACCATGGAGTCCTGCGCCATGAACTGCCTGCAGTCATCGCGCATATGCAGAAGTTCGGTGGTGTCGTTGCTGGTGCTGTTGAGTCGCTTCAGCGCATTGGTGGCTGCCAGTTCGCGCTGCTGCCGCATCAGCAGCAGCGGCGACTCAACGCGGTGCGACAGCGCCAGCACCACAACGAGCAGACCCAGGCAGGCCAGCACAATGCCGTGCAGCTGATCGATATGCAGGCGCAGACTGGCCGGCTCCCAGGCGTACCAGACGCGTGTGTAGAGCAGCTGCAGGCAGACGCCCAGCCATGTGCAGCAACGCTCGCTGGCCACCAGCAAGCCGCGTATACTGGGATGCGCCACCTCGCCGCCGGTCACCAGTGCCTGCACGTGTGACAAACCGTAGGCGATGCCCACGCTGATGCTGCTGTAGCAGACGGCGGCGAAGTGCTCGGGCAGCAGAATGTTGAGCAGGCCGCCGGTTAGCAGCAGGAAGCCGCTCAGCGTCTGAAAGTGGGCAGAAAGGGAAAATGGATTAGTAAACGGGTGCAGTGCGCAGCAGATGGCAGTTAAAGTGGCAATTTAGGCAGGCGGCACCAAGCTTATCGCAATTATTGTTTATCTTTTGGCCATAATTCGATAAACATGTTAGCATATGCCTCTGTGGTAATGGAGTGGGGTAGGTGCAGGAGGCACTGGGGATATTCACTTACGAACGCAACGTTTTTGGTGACGCGCTGCACAAAGGTCGTGGCCAGCAGTGCACCTAGAGCTGCGCCCAGGAACCAGGCGATCATGAGGAGGTGCGTGGTCTCATTGTTCAGGAATCGACCCGCTGGCGTATTGAATATGGACCAAGCGATACGCATGCCACCGGAAGTGAAGACGACGCAGGCTGCAATCGTGAAATCGGTGTCAGTTACTCTTTTTGGGTGAACGGGGGATCGGGCAAACGCCACTTACCGGCGGCCATTGCCTGAAACTGTATGCGAAAGCGCCACATGAGACGCGGCCAGGGCAGCTTGCCCTCCTCTATCTGGTCCTGCTTCTCCCCGGTTACGTTGATGGACGTGGGCAGCAGCGGCATAGCAAATGTTAATGATGTTGATTCCGTTGCCGTTACGGTGTCGTGTTTGCACTTGCCTTGTTGCGTTCGCTCGTTCGCCTGTCTGTCTGTCTGTGTGTCTGTTGGCTTGTCCGTTGCTGCTGTTCGTTTGAATCCGTTTATTGCGCCGAAAAGTGAGTCTTGTTTGCGATGCTTTTAGTCATTTAAATTGGTTTCATTTTCACTTTCCCGCATTATTTTTTATATTGTATATACTCGTGTATGTATGTACGAGCACATGGGCACATATAATGTATACATATATACTCGTTTATAGAATAGTTTCCCGTATTCGCTTTGTTTCTTTTTTTACGATTTCTTTTGGTTTGGCTATTTTTGTGATTTTGTTTAAATTGCCCTGTTGACAGATTAATGGAGTACTTGAGTAACGCGCGGCGACTTCTTGCCGGATCGGCAGTCACGAACTATTTGGTCGCTCCCAATGATTTGCCAATCGATTGGACGTCCGCTTTATGCTCTGCTTGGCTCTGCTCTCGTCTGGTTTGGACTTTTTGCGCTTTGCCAATGCTGATAACGGCAAAGGTAATCGGACAGCGTGCGCCTAAAGTGTTTTGTGCCCAGAGATAAGATAAACAAATTTCACCCTAATGTCGATCAATATTATATTATACATTCGATATATAGTAAATTAATTAAAATTAGAGCAGAACGCAATTACAAATCAAGCAAAATAAATAACAAAATGAAACACGAAAAATAATAAACAACAGATCGCACTCGTTCAGCTGCACTGGGCAGTCCCGTGTTCCCCCACCCGGCAGCGATGGCACGAACTTGGGCTGTGTGCCTCGAAGTGCTACTTGAGCCAATAGGCAAAGCAAACACCCGGTGCTCGATTAGAATGCGAGATACTCGCCAGCGCACTCGCAGCAAAGTGCGGATAGTCATAAATTTCGATATTAGGGTGACCGTTGAGTGATTATTAAAAGTCATAAATTTATTGCCGGTGAACTATTTATTGGCAAACTTAAAGTTGCTTGACTATATGCTATTAGTTGGTGAAGCGGAAGACAGGCTGTTCTGTGTTTAGTTGAATCCTCTGCTTGTGCAGCCCTCGAATTTCTGCTGAGCCTCGCTAAGCGGGAGCAACTTGGTTTCCGGTAGAATCCAGATACCCGCGATACAGAAAGCAATTGAAAAGCTGCCGATAACGTAGAAATAGTCCACCATACCGCTATAGGTTGAATCGACGCAGCAAATGATGAGCAGCACCAGGATCTCCATGATGTAGGCCAATGAGACGAAGTAGGGCTTCACAGCCAGGGGAAATGCTTCAGTAAGGTAGGCGGAAGAGGCTGTGCTGGCCATGGATGCGAAGAACTGATAGCACAGTATCAGAATTACACATGTGTGGGGTTCGCCTAGCTTTAACATTTGCATCTGATCGAGCACACTGCCCACACCAATTGCCAACCCACCGCACACGAGAAAGCCGAAGAGTGTGACATTCTTGCGACCGGCAGTGTCCATAAGGAAGATTGACACAAGTATGCCTGCAAAACGCATCACTCCGTAGCAGATGATGATAGTGTTGCTTTCGGCAAATCCTGAATTAAGAGCCAGTCTAAGCAAAGCGACAGTAAGACCCAAGGAGATTAATGAGGAGATGGCCATGGTGTTGAGCACACGGTAGATGATCAACCGCAACAAAGCAGGCAGACCTGCCATTACGCTGCTGTTGAGTTCCCGGTTCATGGCAACGTAATGCTTGTGTTCCTCCAAAATGGCGTACGTCTCTGTCGTGATAATGTATGGCACCTGCAGTCTGCGCAGCACATCAATAGCCTCTTGCTCTTGATTCTTGACCAGCAATGCGACTGGCGACTCCACCGTCAAAAAGATCGCAAAGATAAGCGCCATCACGCCGTAGACGATGTTCAAGACACCCTGCATTTGGAAGGCGGTGAAGTTAATCGTTGGGTCCTCTGTCCACAAGGTGCTGTAGAACACCTGTAAGAAGAAGCCCAGACTGAAGGCCAGTGCCTCAACGGATCCGCTGTTCATGCCGCGCATACTTTTTACGGTCACCTCTCCCACTAGCACGACGGTGGGTGCGAAAGCCAATCCAGTGGCTATGCCGTTGAGGTAACGCGCCGCCAAGAATGCCGCCATGTTGTTGGTTGTGGAGACTGAGACAATGCCACCGATAATGACGAGAAGAGAAGCGAATTGCTGAAATAACATGAAAGATAAGGATACAAGTTGCCCACTTGTGGGGAGATGGGACGATCATACTCACCACAATTAGTTTCTTTGGCACTATGTGGTATATGCCCATAGTAACGACTGTGCCGATGAGGACACCAGCGGGCCAAGAGACGCTCATGTGGGTCGTATAGAGAAGAGATCCTACGTTCGACACCAAGACGGTCATGGCGAGACTCATGCCTCCTGAGAGGAAAATCAACATTCCTGTAAATATACAAAACACACATTATTCTCATGTATGCTCATATGTACGGTATATCTGTAGACGTAATTGTCATTGTTTCATGTTAGTTGTTTGTTTGTTGCGTAGTTTGTTCATTAGTATATATTTCGTCGACGGATTTTTTAAACAATCTGTAATGAGCCATTGCTATGGGGGTGATGAACTTTTGCTTATTTTTCATGTAATCTTAAACATCTTTTACTTTAAGTCTGGTGGACGTTGCTCCTGTTCCGAAGAATTTAATGTTGTACTGAACGTTTCCTTTTTTGCGTATAGGCCAACCAAAAAGTTTTCCTTACAAAGAGATTAAATAGCAGTTGATAGATGGATTATTACTATTATATAGTTATAGCAGTTATAGTCGAGATGAGGAGCTGTGGTTTTTGGCAGGAATCTACAAGATGGCTGTGAGCCATTGAGATGGGTTTGGATCTAGATTTGCTCACACACACTCAACTCAGTGTCAGGTGCAAAAGTAATTCCCCTGCTAGGAAATATATAAACACATATATGTCATATATTTGCTTCTGCAATGCGCATCTTATCTAATCATAAAGGCATGTTCGACAAGCCTAGATGCCAGTTGCTTCTCTGATAAGTCACTGCTGCTGTTTAGTGTTGACCAAGCCGCTCGTTGTTCGTTGATTCATATGGTGGGTTATTTTGTGTGATATGCACTTACCTGCGCCGACGGCATTGGATTGAGGCTTGTTCATGCGATTGCGGGCAAAACAGCCCATCTGTTGCGGTTGTGGTGCTTGGACTACGGAAGGCTGATACGTTTCTGCGGGTTGATAGCTGCTTGGCTGCCCAGGTGGTGGATAGCTTTGAGCTGCTGGCGGATAACTCCCCAAATTACTATGGTCATAATTCGTTTGGTATCCCGGCTGCGGCGGGTATGGCTGCGGTTGGGGCATACTTTTATCACTTTGCATGGTTGCGTTGGTTCGATCCGGACTCCTGTCGATGCTTCAATGTTCGTTGTGGCTCGCGATCGATTTCATACTGAGCAAGTTTTACTTTCGTTAAATGTTTTTAACACTAACTTTGTCATCAATGCAAAGAGGCTTATCGCATAACAGATAAGCACTCGTGGACAATGATTGACAATCTTTTGTATGTGAGGGTTAATGTTGTTTTTGTTTACGGTTTTTATTTCTAATAAATTTTCAGAAATACGTAAATGTGTAACGTAGTTATAAAGATAAGAAACTTCTCGCCCACTATGAGCTAAACTTAATCAGCTGAAATACACAAATTCGAAAACCTGTGTGCCAAAATGAGTCAACTATTACTATTGATATATTTTGACTAACGGGTCAATTCTGATGCAGACGTAAAAAAGTGGTCAATTTTAGACTGTCATAAATCTTGAACCTAAAATCTTAAAATAATAATAATATAAAAGTTTAAGTGCTAAAAAAGCTCTTGTGTGTGTTGAAAGACTATAGCCTTCAAAGTGAGTGACAAATGCTTCTTCTTTACTATAAAAATATTGAAAAAAACGGCGCAAAAGTCAGTATTTGAACTTTATTCATAATTTATAAATTATTTTTTCATTTTTTCTAGGCAAAATAAAAGTGAGCGCACAACACAAGAACAGCTGCACTACTTTGTGGTGTTCCGCAAGCAACTTTAGGAACAACTCGCAGGCGCCACAGGTTATTTTAAATCTTTGGGAGCAATTGGCTTAAGATTGCGACCGAAGGATACTGAATAGCAGAATATTATCTTGGTGAAAATATGATATAAAGATCTATATTGTAAAAGAAATAATATTTTGAAGGCTATTAAAACTGTAATTGGGTTTCAGAAGTATTATTTTTTTGATTACTCACTAAATTGGCTTTTACTGCAGTAACAATCGCAGTTTCACCAACTACAAGTGCAATGTAAACTTCAACTATTATCACTTCAAAGAAGTGAATCGGCTTGGAGTGCTATAAGATCAGTTCTTCCCCTTTTCCGGGGAAAATTTTAGATTAGGCAGATTGCGATTTATGGTTATCATAAATGTACATGAATGTACATGAATGTTCATTTATAGTTCAGCCGAGGTAGTTAAAGTATGTTGGCGAGTTGCCAAGCGATTTCGGCCTTTTGCGGGTCTCTCACTATCGTTAATGATAACGCCTGCATAACTGTGTGTAGACGCATTGGAGTAGGTTAGTTATCAGTTTCGTGTTTGTTTTTCTGGCACAACTAGTGTGCGGTTTCTTTATTAGAATAGTTGTGAGCAGTAAACTAAACGACGAAAATCAATAGCTTAAATATACTTAATACGTACTATAACTATTCATATGTTTACTTAATCGGTTTGTGTGACGCAAATAAAAACAGCGAGTAGCATTCGTTATTTTATAACGCAATTCGATCGATAAGATTGATGTTTGTTGTGCAGCTCCGATTAGAAATCTTTGTTGAAAATGGTGCGAAACTTCTGCTGTGCCTGCACCAAGGTTGTTTGCTTCGTCTCGGGCAGGCAGAAGATGCCGAACAGAAAGAAGAGCACCGAAAGGCTGCCCAGCGTGTAGCAGTAGGCCGTCACATAGAGCAGCGATGGCTTATCGTAGGCGAACACGGCGCGCACAGTGAGCTCCACGATAAAGGCTGCAGCGGCATAGAAGGGCTTCACAGCAAGCGGAAATGCCTCGGCGAGATAAGTGGCGGAGGCGGTGTTCGATAGGCCGTAGAAGAACTGTTGAATGAAAATCAACGACTGCTCGACCAACATGTCGCTGTGCCGTTGACGGCCGCTGTTCAGGAATACCGCAAAGGCGATGGTGAAGCTGCCGCCGAATACGTAACAGAAGAGTGTCGGTCCCTTGCGGCCGCTGACATCGATGAGGAAGACGGTGAGCAGCGAACCAAGCCAACGCATGCCGGCAATGACCGCCGTTGGCCACATTTTCACTTCCTGCACGGTGTGCAGTGACGTCATGTGCAGCGCTATGACAATAACGTAAGTGAGGGTCATGGCGTCCAGAGCACGAAAGACGCAGAGGCGCACAAGCGCGGAGAGGCCATGCAGAGCGCTTTGCCGGGTGCTGAGCACCTCATTGGCAGCCAGATAGCTTTTGTGTTCGCTCAGCTGTACGAAAGTATCACTGGTGACCATATAGGGACGCTGCAGGCGACGCAGCGATTCGACGGCCTCCTGCTCACTGCCGCGCAGCAAATAGTGCACGGGCGATTCGACAGTCAGCCAGAGCGCCAGCACAAAGGCGATGACGCCCAGCAGTATGCTAAGCACGCCGTGCACACGCGCCAAGGCAAACTGCTCCGAATGCCCAGCTGGTCGCCATAATGCCGTGCCAAAGACATGCAGGCAAATGCCCGAGTTGATGCTCAGCTGCTCTATGGACGCAGTCACCTGACCACGCATGCCGCTGACGGCCACCTCGCCGGCCAAGCTCAGCGCTGGCGCAAAGATGAGTCCATGCGCAAAGCCATTCAGGTAACGTGCCGCTATGCTGATGTCCGCGTTGCTGGGCCAGCTGACGTGCAGTATGCCGCTCAGCAGCACACAGGTGGCGCCGCACAGCTGCAAGCGAATACCAGAGATGCGTCAGTGAAATGCAATTAGACGAAAGACAATGACAACGAGGGTTGCTTACAAAGATCGGCCGCTTGGGCAAGCGTTGGCTGAGTGTGGCGCCCAGCAGTGCGCCCACAATGGCCGCCACAAACCAGCAGATGCGCGTGTGCAGGCTACGTGTGGATGCGTAGGGCGTGTGCTGCCAGCCAAGGCCGCAGTTCCAGGCGATGTTCATGCCGCCTGAAACAAAGATCAGAGCAGCTGCCAGCCAATGGGAGACAGGCTGTTGATGATGATGTTGCAGGGATTAGCTGGGATTTTGGCTGCTATGAGCCGAGCTTACCCGCGGCTACGGCATTCGACTGCGGGCAGTTCTTGCGCGTGCGACTGAACCAATTGGATGACTTCTGTTTGATGGCGCAGTGCGGTGTCTCCGTCTGCTTGGCTCGTTGTCGTTTGTCCGTGCTGCTGTCCGTGAACATTGCTGCACACGTTCGCTATGTCACTTCTGTGGCTTCTGTGCTCGCCGGCACCATTGTGTCCAATATTTATAAGATACGCTGCGAAGTGATAAAGCCAACCTGTGTCGTTGCATGAATTAGCTTATCAACATCATAAAATCATAGCCACCGAATGGAGTTGGCTGCTTGGGACTATATCCACATTCGTATCGCATCGCCGCGTACTTTTATGGCCACTGTTAAGGGATCAAAGCGGGAACACGTGCGCCAATTTCCGTTGCCGTTGCCGGTGCCAATTTAACCAATTTAATTAATAAGTTTATAGATTAAAACGAATTTCACTTTATGCCTTTCATATTTTTTTGTTTGCTTTGGTTGCCTTTTTGCCGCAGCGGCATTTTCCATTTCCATTTGCAAAAATGTTTCTGTGCATATGTTGAAGTACGTTTACGTTTGTTGTTGTTATTGTTGTTGTTGGTTTTTCGCTTACATGCTTACGTATCTGGGCGTGAGCACCGGCTGCGTCAGTTAGTAAGCATTTGCCAAACGCTCAGCTCGGAACTTCAGGCAAAGTGTGCCGTTTCCGGCCACGGCAGCAGACGGAAGCCGAGACATAAGCAACCTGCAAACAAGCACACCATCAAATGCACACCTCCTGCCGACTAGCCGGCTTACCGCATTGCCACAATCTTCGTGCAGATAAGACAGGCGAGGGAGGACAGGGAGTGCAAACAAGGACATGCAGGCAACTGCAAGACAATCAAGTCTGTAAGAGTTTACAACTTTTTCTTAGTTCGCGATAATGTTGAACTAAGTGCGCACATGCCAGATACACACACACACACACACACTCGGAGCACGCCCGACGACTCACCTGGCTCTGCACCTGCACACACCCACAATCACACTGTTACCGGTGCTCGCGGCAGCTCTATGAAAACTTGGTGGCTGTGAAAATAAATTTTATTTTATCGCTACATAAATACAACTTTCTGTGCACAACAACACCAGCAACAACAACAACAATCACAACGGCAACAGCAAATGTTGAGCAAAACTTGTCTGCGCTGCAGAAAATTTAACACGCACGCACACAACACCCCACTCCACCCCGGTCCATCTTAACCCAACTCAATCCAACTCAACGAATGCGAGAGAATGTGTATGTATGTGTGTGTGTGTGTGTGTTCGTGAGTGTGTATGTGTTGGCTGAGTTGACATCGAAAAGCCACTTCCGGTCGTTTTTTATGTGATTTTTATTGTTAGTTGTTTTTTTTATTTTTTTTCTTACTATTTTATTTTTTTAGTATTCTATTTTATTTTGTTTTATTTTATTTTTATTATTGGCAAACACGCTCATGATAAATTTAAATGAAAGCACATGTGAAAAATCGTTGAAGCGGCCAATGACAAATACGCCAGACGCTTTTGATGTGTTTCCAGGTTCCTGAGCGCTTGACGCCTAACTCCCGGTGCTCGGTGCTCAGAGCTCGAAGCTCGGCAGTCGTTGCTTGGCGCTTTGTGCTCGTTGCTTTGCAAAAGTGTCAGCTGGCTGTCAGTCGCCCGAGGCGTGCTTTAATTTTTGTATTTGCCATTAATCTTTAATTCCCAATGACACTGGCCCGTGTCGACTGTCGATAGCAGCAGTGCAGCAGCAACAGAAGCAGCATCAGATAAAGCATTAACTGGATCGAATCCTTTTGCAACAAACGTATTTCACTTTGAGTCACTTTGGTCCTTGCAGCAAAATTAATTACGCTAGTCATTAACGTGGTAAACCGTTTTTGTTTTGTTTTTTTTTTCACTATTTTCTCATTTTGCTTTCGTTGTTTATCTTCTCAAAGCAAGCGCACAAAACGTGCATGCAAGGCAAATGTCAAAGGATGTGGGACCTGTATTGATGATTGCCGCGTAAAGTGTTCAATTTATTCACAGTTGACTTTAGTAATACTTAGCCATGACAATGGTTAAGTGTTGGCAGAGATTTTAATCTGAAGGTCAAATTTTACTTCCTGTCTTTCTCGCTTTTTCTTTCAATCAGGTAAGCGATGTAAATAAGCTGAAGCATACAAAATGTTATGTGAGAAACACTACAGCTGGAGCTGGAGCTTCAATTATGACTCACATTTTTATTATGAAAGACAATCTGTCAACGTGTTTGTTTTATATATAGCAGAAAAAGAAATACATTAAATAATTAACAAACGAGTGCCATCGCATACAAGAAACGACTTTGTTAATAAAAATATAAAAAATATATTTATAATAAATATTAAATTAATAAATTAATATTCAATTAAAAAACAATAATTACATATAAAATTGAAGAGAAACGTTTTATTTACTCATTAAAATGTACTTTCTGTCAATAAAAAACTTTAACCTGCAAGAGCTCTGCAGCTTAAAGAATTAAAGTCTATAAGAGTTTCACTCGAATTTACTTTATATGTTATGCAAGTTTGTCAACATTAAAATATTTTTAATTTTTTACAATTTACCAAGTTCTTTGTTAGAGAATTAGATGTATAGAGTAATTAAAAAGAAAAAACTATTTAATCTAGTTAGTAATATTGTGACTAACTACAGAAGTAAATAAATGTTTTTTGCTTGATTCAAGCAAATTAACTATTAATATAATACGCGTTGCGTTCTCTGTGTTACACTGATCTGCAATGTAAGTAATTGAAATTTGCAGATAAAGAGTCGCAGGCGTCGGTGGCAAAGAGCGAGTCTGCGCAGAGTTGTCGCAAGCCTCTTTGACTCTTTGCATGGCAAAAAGAGCTGCAGCAGGCCACAAAGCAATTTTGCCACAAAGCTGATTTAAAATGTAATGCAATTGTTGTGATTTTCAATTGTGACAACTGCAATAACAACAACAATGGCAATAACAACAACAACAATGCAAACAATGCCAAGCAAGTGACAAGAATGTGCATTGTTACCCGCGACAATGTGTGAAAAGCGGCTGCGGCTGCGACTGCGACATGTGTTTCCATTAATATGCATCATAATTAATAATTTTCTTCATTCTTCATCGAAACTCAATTATAATATTCACACACATTGAATGCGTTAAGAATTTATAACGTCGCACACATGCCACATGCCACATGCCGCATGGAGCATGGAGCATGCCGCACGCCATACGTCCCGCATCGCATGGCCACCATGCCTTTCATGTGCTCCACTGACTGACAGCTCCAAGGCGTGCGCTTTTGTGTCAACGCCATTCATTCAAATGGCAATGCGAGGCCGGCAGTTGAGCCGGCGGCGGGCGGGCAGCTCAGAAGCAACCGACTTTTGGCTGGTTGCTTACTTGGGTGGCATGCAGGGGCAAGTGGGGTACAAAGGCGATGGCACTCATTATATGTAATGAGCATGCAGTGCATGAATGGCACACGTCGTATACGTATTCTAATTCCCGTTCCCGTTCCCTTTTCCTTTCCCATTTCCATTCCCATTCGCATTCATAATCTACAACGCACATTACGTTTTTTCTGTTGTTGTTGTTGTTATTGTTGTCATCATCATAGTCATCGTCACACAACGTCACTCAACGCTATAACTTTCTCTTATTCCCGCTCCCTCTCTCACACACACAGTTTGTCTCCTTCTGTAAGCAAGCATCCTCACATACGAGGTATGCCTTCCGCTTTGTATGCTAGTGTAATTTGACGCTGTACGCAGTTGATCTAAATCGCCTGGCCCAGTCGTGTTGCGTCTCACTTCACCTCACCGCACCACACCACATTTCGTGCCTTTGCAGTTTGGCTTGCCTTGTGTCGCTTAGGCTTTGTGCTATTCCGGCATATTCAGGTAACTTTTTTTTTCTATATTTTTTTTTTTTTTTTGGTTTTGTTGTTTTTGCTGTTGGTTTTTTCTGCTAGCTGTCAGCCTGAAACAATCGTAATTGATTCAGCCAACTCTTAACTCATGTTGAAAGGTGCGCACTTCGCCTGCGCCTTCGTCTTTGCACCCGTGTGCCATTACCGCCGGATTTGCCTTGCTTCCGCTCTTGCGTACCTAGGACCCTTGACTGCCTGCCTGCCTGGCTGCCTGCTGTACGCGTAGGTGCCTGGGTGACGACTATCTGTCTGTTTAGTGCCAGTTTCTTTATTTTCATTCATTCTTTCTTTCTTTCTTTCATTCGACCGACGCGTTGCCATTTTATTTCTTGCTATTGTTGTTGGCGCTAATACTAATGTTGTTGTTGTATCTTTTCATTATTGTCCCTTTTTGCGTTAAGCTACCTTGGCGCAATTTACTTTTGAATTCGCCTTTGCCTGTTTGCGGGACCGTTAAGCGAGAATGTGTTGCATTCTCTGGAGATATGCGACCACCTTTTGTTGCCTACTTTTAGGCTCTTCTTAGGTCCGCAACATTTGCGCCAATTTCACACTCACATTCACATTCGTATTCGCGTAAGCGTTTAGCATTTGTGCTTTATGTTGTGTATTTGTATTTTGTTCCGTTTTTCTTACTTTGTGTTTTTTTCCTTTGTTGTTGTTGCTGTTGTTGCTCGTTTGCTTTGAATATTTCGAATTAATTTGATATCTTGCGCCATCTTTTTCGCTTTACTCGAGTGGGATGTCCGTCCGGTTAACTGTCTGTCGAACTGGCCGGCAGTTTGGCTGTTTGGCTGCTTGGCTTCTGTTTTAGATTACATGATTTAAGTGCATGGCTACAAGTCGGGACTACTCGAGCTGAAGTCCAATGACCCAAGAACATAAATTTTCAGTTAATGTAGTGAAACATTAGAGCTAAGTCGGCTTTGTTATGTGTGCTTATTTTTGTTGTTGTTGTTGCTGGTTGTCTTCTGTGTGCTGTTTTTTTTTTTTTGTTTTATTTTTGTTTATTGTTGTTATTATCAGAGTCCATAATTCTTCCATTTTCTTGGCGTAAGCGAAAGTCAGCAAATTATTTGAAAGATTAAAGGGATTTGATTTGAAATTGAGAGGGTTTTTAAGCTAAAGATACGAGTATGAATGCCATGGGAAAGTGCGTTGTATGCCATTTACATTTGGTCCTGTGTAAGGAACAATAACAACAATAACAACAACAGTATGAAAGAAACACTGATTAACTCATACAACGCCAAAAGTGAAAAGAAAAATGCGCATACTGCCATGAAAAATTCGGTTAAAAATGAAAATAAAAAAATACAAAATCCAAAAAAAAAAAAAAATAAAAAACAATAAAGAGAAAAAAATAGAAGAAAAGGAAAAACTCAGCAACGCATAACCATAACACATCAGCGAGTGTATGCTCGGATCAATGGCTGCACGCGTCTGTCTTATGTGAGTGTGTGAGTGTGTGTGAGCCCGTGGGTGTATGTGTGTGTGAGAAGCAGGAGACGAAGGGGGGTTGCTTGGTGTGCGTCCTTTTAATGTGTGATCATAAATTTCATGCGACATTTGTACCTTTTCAGCTGGCAAAAGGCGTCTTTTATTGTTATGTTTACTGCCATTCTTGCCATGCGCCTTCGTCCTGCTGCCTTGCTCCTGCATTGGTCTGCTTTCAGCCGTTGCTTGCTGCTGCTAAATCGTTGACTTTGTTGTTGTCCTTATTGTTGCTACTGCTGCTGCTGTTCTTGTCGTTCTTATTGCTGTTTTTGTTGTTGTTGTTGTTGTTGTCGTTACTGCTATTTGTGTTCATTTTTCCGAAATTTACCACAGCCAAACAAGTGACAGCGTGGCGAGAATGATAAGCGTACGAGGCGCGTATTAGGTAGAGAAATAAATATGTACACACTCGTATATGCGGGCATAGTAGGAGTATGAACAACAAAAGCAACAACAATGGAAACAAAAAAAGAAATGTTGAAAAATTACAACAATTCATTCACAAAGAATGACAATAACAATAACAACAGCGAAAGCAACAGCCAAGAGCCAACAGCCAGGAGCCAAACGCCAACGGTTACAGTAACAATAGCGATACGATGAGAATAAGTGTGGGAGCGCCAAATAAAGAGCCAAGAGCAGGAACGCAGCAAAGTGTCAAAATCAAAGCATACACTCCGGCGCAAACCTCAAATCATCATCATCGCACGAACAAAGCCATGGCAGACCAAGACTGAATGTTAGGGTTAACTCCACTGCACGTCCAAGTGGACGCCAAAGCGGCGAAGAAGACGATGACGACGACGCCAACGACGCCGATGCCGATAACGACTACGACGCCAGTGCCGATGCCCCTTACTGTTGGGCTATGGCATGGCGAGGCATTGTGGGGCATGGATGGCATCGTGAGGTGTGGGAAGGAGAACGCGTTGTATTCCTGAAATGTCAGGTAAAGTTGCCACAGCGCTTTGTCCTTCGGCACGTTTCGTTGCAAATTGAAGAAGGTGATTTGTTTTGCTTCGTTTGGCAACAAATCAGAAGACAAACGACGTCGATTGTCGCTGCCATCTCGGTGAGTAGTTTGTGCGCACGAATGCCGGCGGGCGGAGGCAGGCGAGCAGCCACGTCGCAGCAGAAGAAAACTTTGCCAAATTTTGGCACATAGAACAAGAGCAGAAAATAAAAGCAGCAGTGCGCAAAACTGACTGCAGGGCAGAGTAAAAGGTGCGTGAAATGAGCCACGCCCCGCACAACTGCGTGTTACATGGCCAACGTGCCGTGAGAAGGTGTTCAATATTTGGCACAACAAAACAATTAACAAAAACACGAACAAAAAAAAAAAACAACAACAGTTGCAACGAAAAAAAAATTACGTGAAATTAAAATATTTAAAAGTCATGATCACGAAAGCAACACACAAAAAAAAAAAACAAAAAAAAACAAATATAATGAAAGAAGACATAAGGGCAAGGGCAGCAGTCTGGCAACTTCCGTCAGTGCGCTGCCCGGCGCTTAACCTTCGCTTAACCTCTCCAAGGCAGTTGGTCTAATTAAAGCGCTCGGGTAATGCGTTGTGCCCTCGGACGCCACGAAATTATTCGAAATTATTTGCATTTTTCACTTGCTTCTATTTTAGGTATTTTTTTTTTAATCTTATATACTTATATATATTTTTTCTTTTAAGTTGCTTGGTTCTGCACGCCCTAGCCACGCCTGTCAATCAAAACTTAGCGCGCCTTACTGACTGCCGAGCAAGTGACGGAAAGAAGGAAAGCAGGAATGAATAAGCGAACGAGCGGAGTAAAATCAATTAACTAAAGCAAACACGTACAGGTGAAAGCGACAACAACAACAACAACAACAGCAACAAATTATGGTAGGCCAGCGGCCGCATAGAATTTGTAGTCAGTTGCCTTGCTGCCATACCGGACGCAAGTGGCCGTGTTTTGTTGTTGTTATTGTTGTTTTTGTAGTTGTTTTGTTGCCACATTTTGGCAGTGGAGTCGTGAGATACATTGATAAAGATCGTTGGGCACATAGATACGTAAAATTAATTAAAGGACATTTACCAAATCAACGCACACACACACACACACACACATCACACACACACACATCGTACAGGCAGACGCATACGCAGACGCATATGCAAACTCACCGATGTGTGGCATGCTGCAAGCAATGCTGGGAATTTCTGATTGCTCCCGCTGCTGTTGCTGCTACTCCTGCGGCTGCTGCTGCTGCCATTGTATTCGCTTTTGGCATGCACGGCAATTAGAGCCTGTAACCTCAGTATCGGTGTCATGATAATTCATAAGCCGGCATGCGGTGCGGTACAGCGGTGTGCCCCTGAGCGCCCGTGCGCTACTTGACAGGAAGCTGAAATATTCATGATTGTAGTTAACAAGAATAATTGTGATTGATTTATGTGCGTTTCTAATTGTGTGCATGCGTATGTGCTCTGCTTAAATATGCGCAAATTATGCACATGCCCGGCCATGCACGCCGCAAAGTTTGTCCTCTGCGACAAATGCGGCAACTAATGCCCGAAATTATGCATAGCAGCAAAGGAGCTAGAGCCATCTTGGCATCGACACTGGACAGAAGCAATTCATAATTTGGCGCACACGCACACACACACACTCGTGTGCGTGCATGGCTTGCAGAGAAGCTGCTCGTAAAAGTGACGACTCACGATGCTTTATGTTGATGAACTTTCTAGCCAAGGCCGCACGAGCGCAGCTCGGCTAAGCTGCAGAGCGGGAACGTGCCAAGATGGGCACATAAAATGCATGCAGTGCCAGCAGCCAGGAGGCAGGATTCAGAAATCAGGAATCAGGAGTCTGGGGGCAGAAACTGTAAGCAGTAAAATTAACAAAAACTAGTGAAACGAGCCAACTTTATTACATTCGTGTGTATTAACAATATTCTTGTCAACAGGCGGCTGCACATCCGACTTAATATTTTACACAATGTACATAAAAGACCCGGACGCCTATACACGCATCGCACAGGAGTGAGTATACGGCGGGCGCGTGTGCGTTTATCTGCATAGAATGGTAATGAAGAATTCCGCCAATCAACGTCAACGATGCATGAGCAGCAAGTGGAGGCTGTTGATGATGATGAGGATGAGAATGATGTTGGTGAGTTGATTGCGGGCGGTGCGGCACCGCGTGCGGGTATAATGGCGCATACATAACATTTAATTAGATCGCTCATACGCAGTGTAAGCACGCAGCCGCGCGCACCCCGACACACACACCGGGCAACTCGGCAACTATTCCGGCGTATGCGAGTAAAGTTGTGCACGCGTCAAGGCTGCGTCGCAAAGTATGCCAAATGCGCATAAAGTGCCAGGTGGGTATTGGGATGGGTGTGGATGTGGGTGTGGGTGAGTATGCGTATAGCTGTTTCAACTTGTAATCCTTTATTGTTTAAACTTTGCTATTGTTTATGTAAATTAAGTTGCTGTTTATGTGCGCACAACGTACAACGTACAAGGCACACAAAAGTCAGCACAAATAACTAACTGAGTTCGTGTACGTGTGGGTGCGTGAGTGTGCGCGGGTGTGTGTGTGTGCGTGGCACTTATAGTTGAAGCGTAAGCGGATCTCAACATTGGCTGGCTTTAGGTAAGCTTAAGGATTTGCGACTGCACACTGCCACTCGACACTTGCCAGCCACACAGTCGCAGCTAATTGCGTCGAAATGCCAAAAATTCACAGCTCATTAACAACACGTAAGAGGAAGGCGAAGGAAGGGGAAGGGGGAAAGTGAGACACAGTCGCCATGAAAAGCGATAAGCGACAAACATTTGATAAGGCATGCACAGGCGTCGCTGCCAGCTGAAGGATGCGACGTTGAGGCATGGCAAAGAAATTTTGTAGTAAATCACAGCATGGCACAGCAGAGCAAGGCAAAGCACGGCTGAGCACGGCAGAGCACGGCAGACGGCACGACTGGCGTTGGCACATTGTAGCATGCGGCCTAAAGAATTTGGCTGCCTAAGGCAGGAGTCGCATGTGCCCAACCGGTTGCGCCTTTAGGCGCAGACAACATGCCAACGGCCCGTGCTCGATTAAGGATAATGAAATGAGGTTAATACCGCAAATTTGCACGTGGCGCCCTGTCGACTTTAACGCCTAAATATGACTAATTACACACAATGAAAATTGTCGAGTGCATCGAGTGCCAGTCAGCCACACGCTCTCCGGCCATCTCTCTCCTCTGCTCCTCCTACTCTACTCTGAGGCCAGTCAGGCAGGCGGCTGCTTCAGTTGGCCTGGCTGGGCTTGACTGTGGCCTGGCATTAGGTGGCAGTTGGCTGCCAGCTGCGCGTGCAAATAATGTGGACACTTGTGGTTGCTGTTAAGCGAGTCAAGAGTATCCTCTTAGGCAACACATAGTGGGCGTGGCAGCCAGGCACCCAGGCAGCCAGGCAGGCAGGCAGGCAGTTATTTAAATCCGTATCAGTAACGAGTCATGCTGTTCATGTTGTTAGTTTTTGGCTTTAATTAGCTATGCGGCAGTGTCAAGCATTTGCCGTGCTGAGTCGTTGTTGCTGTTGCGTAGGACGCAGGACACGTGGAGCCAAGTGGGAACACGCAGGGCATTTGGCGGCAGTTGTTCTCGCACATTTGTAATTTGTTTATTTTTTTATGCATTTTATATGCGAAAACTTTTCGACTCTGCTCATGTCGAATAATAAAAAAAGTTATGCGTCGTTTGCCTTCATACATTCATTTCAGAAGTCAATGCAGCAGCAGTGCAAAGGCAGCGAAAGTGCCAGCTGTGGCAGTGGGTGGGGCACTTGGAGTGGGAGTGGCCACAGTGGCGCCGGTCTATTAAAACCGCATTATGCTGCTCAGTTTTTTCTTATGTCTTACGGCATAATTTGCCGCTTTTTTTAAGCGCCGGCACAAAAAAGGGTTTGCATGCGGTTCTGCAAGTTTGGCCACCGCCAGGCACACGCGCACATGCATTAAGTATAAGTTCGATGCCTGCTGCGGCGCAATGTGGGCGCCCTTTGTTGTATGCCTTGGTTCAATGGCAAAACTTTTTCAATAATGAGCACATTGTGCAGGAAAACACTCCGCCAGGTAAGCACATCGAATAAGTATTGTCTGCCTGCCTGCCTGCTTGGTGCCTGTTTATAGTTTTATTAGCATTTTTTGTGCTTTTTATTTGCCGGTTGCCTTCTGCTTCTTTAAATATGTTGATTTCTGTGCCTGTAAAGATTTGCACCTAAGCGTAAATTTAAGATTTTTAAATTAAGTCGAACCGAGGCTGTTGTCAGCCAAGAGCCGAGAGCCAACTGGCAACTGGCAATGGCCAAGAGCCAGCATCCAGCTTTATGACCCAGACAAAACAATATTTCTTGCCACTTAGACTGCATTGTGCAAATGTCCGTCCATCAGCAAACGTCCGCATCGTCCGCAATGGCCGTCGTAGGTACGTCTAAGAACAGTAAATAATTCCAACTTATAAATTGTAAAGCAGGATTAACACTAAAATATGCAGGCACACAAAAAGCCGAGTCAAGTCGAGGCGAGTCGAGTCGAGTTGAGTTGATTCGAGTGAAGACATTTCGAAAAAAAGGGTCAACATATCAGGTCAAAGTGTTCAAACGAGCTAAGAAAATAAAAGGGAAAAAAGTAAAACAAATATTAAAAGAAAAATAAAAAAAAAAAATGGGAAAAAAATTCAAGCGAGAAATAAGAAGAAAGTTTGGTTTTCCGGCCAGTAGCCAAGCCAAAGTCAGTGCGTGCAGGCAGGTGTGCGTGTGTGTGTGTGTGTGTGTGCTAGAATGTGCGAGGGAATGGCAATGGCACAATATGAAACGTTTACGTAGAACTTAAGAACCTGTCAAGGAGATTAACACGCAAAAGTGTAAAGCTTATTTATGTACTAAACATTTTTCTTGGCTTTTCCGTTTTCCGTTTTCCATTTGCCATTTGCTTTTTATTTTCTGATTCTGATTTGCTCGTCTGTTGCCTGTTTGTTTTGTCAAAACTGAACCTTTTACTCAAATGAAAACGAAAGTGAAAATGGAAATGGAAATGAAAATAAAACTGAAAAGGAATTCAATGCTCGACCTTCCTGTTTTCAATGCCGTATTAATGCAAACATTTAATTAGCACTAAGAGCTGCTGCCAAAAGGAGCTGCAGGACTCAGGGAGTTTTCCCCACAAAGCTAACGAGACCCGGCATTGACTTGTTAAGAAAGACTTTAAAAATGTTGACTAACGAATTTCCCTCATAAAAAAAAAAAAAAAAAAAAAACAAAAACACAAGAGAAGACGTAAAAATAATAAAAAAAAGGAAGAAAAAACAAAACTAAAAGTAATAAAAACAAAAAAAGTAAAACGAAAATTGAAAATAGAAAATGGAAAATCGAAAAACGTGGCAAAGGCACGCAACGAATGTTGCATCAATTTGAAGTGCTGCGAGTTGAAAAGTTTTTCAATTGCTTTTGTTGCTCTTGCTGCTGTTGTTCCTGTTGTTGCTGTTGTTGTTGCGATTGTCGCTGCTTTATGCATGTACACTTGACACTTTGACAAACTCACGACTTCAGCATTTCGTTAACGGAAAATTAGAGCCAACATTGATACGACTTTGTTTTCCGTGCCACTCGTCCTGCCGACTCCGTTCCCCCCCTCTGACCTTCGCCTTCGTTTTCGACCCTACAATGCGCTGTATTGTGTTTCGCTGCCTTTCGGTTAGTTGAACTCACCATCGGCATATGTCTATTGACAACGGTGTGTGCTTGGGTCTGTGTGTGTGCGTGTGTGTGTGTTTGTGTGCACATATTTGCGCATGTAAGTTGTTCAAAAGTTGTACAACGTGCTCACATACACATGTACATTGTGTTATCCTTTGCTCAGTGGCGCAGCACAAAACGCAATTGTTTCAAGGCAGGCTCAGTTCAGCTCAGCTTTGCTTTGCCTAGCTGAGCTTAGCTATAACATGTTGTGTGTTGTGTGTGTCCCGTATTAAACGCAGTGTTCGGCATATGGGCGTCACTTGTGTCGCTGGTTTTGACGCGTCAAAAAAAAAAAGAAAAACAACAACAAAACCAAAAAAAAAAAAATTAGATGAAACAAAACACGCCCAGGCCATGCCTGTTTATCTGCATTGCATCGTTTCACTTCGGATCGCATCTTTTAAGAAGGCTTACAGGGGCACACTCGCTGTCATGCATGTTACGAGCCTGTGCACAGCCATGTGCGTGTGTGTGTGTGAGTGTGTATGAGTGTGTCGATGTTTGTTAGTGGCTGTTATCTGTTTTACGAGTGTACATACATGCAATGCAGTTATTGCACTAGCGTATAATGTTCTACTTGTTGTTGTTGTTGTTGCTGCTGCCGCTGTCGTCATCATTGTCGTTGTTGTTGTCATCGTTGATGTTGTAACTATCACTTTAAGCAAACAATGATGTTGCAAACTTTGTAATTCCGGAACTGCTACTGGTGTTGCCATTGCTGTTGCTGTTGTTGTTATTGCGATGGCACGACGCTGAGCTGCTATTATTGTAGTTGCTCGTACAACATGTTTAACACTTCTGACAATGCTCAACATGGCAAGTACACATTTACTTAGTTACTTGTTCGCTTACACAAGCAGCTAAGCGTAAATATTGCATACGACAGACATGTCCAGGCTATAAGTGCGCAGACAATATTCTTGAATTGTTGTTGTTCTCGTTAGAGATCTTGTTTTTGTTGTTGTTGAAATTGCTTTTGCTGCTTCGCCACGCATACATTGCCAAGTGATAATCAAGCAGCAGTTTATAAATTTGATATAAAATAACAAAACTCAACTCTAACAAAAAAATAAAATAAAAAAATATTGCATACTTCTAGGCGTACTTTTAACTTTCATCATCTGCTCGGCTGCTTGTTTATATTTTTATTTTTTTTTTCTGTTGTTGGCGTCTTTTTTACTCTACTGCACGGTGCGTGGCTGCTGTTTACCATTGCGTTAAAATCATAAAAATTACCTTAAGGGATTTTGTGTTAAAAAGAAATATAATTTCTAAATAAAACTCGACCCAAAGTCGAAAAGGTGCGCTTAGCATTAAAATAAAAATTGCAGACGAGGCTAAGACAAAGCAAAGGGCATGAAATATAAGAAACAAATAAAAAAAGATTAAGTTAGAAAGAAAATAACAGACACAAAAACAAAAAAAAGAAAATAAATAAAAAGCAAAAGAAGTAAAATAGACGTTAAAAAAGTTGCTCGCAAAATGAATAAATGTTTACTTAGCTGCTAAACGGTGAATTCAGCAGCAGCACGGTAGCACTGCAGCACTGAGAAGCGGCAAAACGGCGACAGGGACATAGAACGACAGTCGAGGGCAGCTCTGGGCAGGCGGAGGCAATTCGGAGTAAAAGAGATTGCTCGCGCGCTTCTTTATGTCGGTTATTTGTACTTGTTCAACATTTGTTCGCTCGCTTTTGTTTTGCTTTTGTGCGCTTCTGCTTTGGCCTGCGCCCCCGCCAACACTTCTTTTGCCTGTTCAGCTGCTGTTTCAACAATAATTTTGCTACTTATTCGGATTTTTCTATTTGTGTATCAGCGCTTATTTGCTGACAGGTGTAAAATTGTTTTAGCAACGTACCCGAACTATGCCGAACCATTTCGACCAACCGCTCCAATCCGCTCCAACCCGATTTGCCCAATCTGTCCAATCTGCTACAGCGGCCCCGACCCCTCGTGTCGCGCCGATGTCAGGGCTGTGCTTATTGCTTTCCATTTTTAGTCTTTTGTTGTTGTTCATTTTAACCTTGCCACACTGCTGCTGCAGCTGCTTCCTTGTTTTCGCTGTCGCTTAACGCTGTTGTTTTTGTTGTAGCTGTAATTGTTGTTGCTCTTGCCATTGTTTTTCTACACTCTTAAGTTTGCGTGCGTGTGTTTGTTTTTCCTGCGCTCTCAAGTATTTTGTTTTCGTGAGTTTTTGCTTCTTTCCCTTTTTGCCCATTTTGCCTGTTTGCCTGCTTTTCAGTTTGTCTATTTGTTGTCGATGCGTTTATTTGTTTGCTCCTTCGCCTTTTTTTGCTTTGTTCTTTTGTGCAGGTAATTGCTAGACGCGCAACAAAAGCGCAACGTCATTAGTTTAATAGTTTGCCATTAAAGGCGGCTTTTGTCTGCGAATTGTTTCCGCCATGCGCACATTTCTTTGTGTGTGTGTGCACGCACCGACACATACACACAAACATCCGCACGCATACAATAGCTACGCACGACATGGAGGCATACGCTGCGTATGCGTTATGGAACAGTTTGCTGCCACATGGGAAATAATCGAACCCGATACCGAAAAAAGCACGCGAACATATTCAATCAATGCGAGTGAGTGTCTGTAGATACACTTACATTCCATTTTACGTATTTTCATAAATATTTTGTTGGTTTTTTTTTCCATGATTTTTTTTGGTATTTGCCTTGCATCATTTGCCAAATAGAACGAACCTAAAAGCTTTGATGTTGGTGTGGGTTCGTGTTGCTGCTGCGTGTTGTTGTTGTTGGTGTTGCTGCTGCCACTTTTAAGCCAAACACATATTTGCCATAATAAATAATGTTTGCGCTGGCAAATATGTAGATATCTTATTTTTGTTGTTGTTATTATTATTTTAGCTATGGTTGTTGTAATGCGAATTGTGCTCTGCAAAAATATTTTATTTATTTATTTGGCCGACACCCGCTGCTCTGCGTAATTCTATACCTCTGCGTGCATTTCTGTTTTGCTTCTGCACTTTACTTGGCATGGCAACAATAACAGAAGCAGCAGCAAACGCAGCATATACTGCACCGTGTGCTTCAGAATCAGCTTTGGCATCGGCATCGGCATCAGCATCGGCATCGGCTTTTTGCATCAGTTTTGCTTGCAGCTGTGCGAGGCAGAAAAATTCACGGAAATTGTGAAAATATGCTTGATGTGCAACTATTTCATGTTTGGCTAAATCCCAAAGTTGTTTTACCCTTCAGCATGCATGCATGTGTGTATGTGTGTTTGTGTGTGGGTGTACATGAAGTGTTGATTTATTTCTGCAGCAAATTGTGTTTTCCCAGCTTCACTTTTTTTCATGTGCATAGCAGCAAAATCTGGATAGACACTCATACAGGCAGCAGTGCAAGGTCAATGCGGTGCATAAATGTGTGCATCAGGGGTTGGAATGAGTGGGGTAGTGAAGGTGAGTGGGCCAACAACAGGCATGTAAGCGGGGAGTTGTTGTTTAATCCCTTACACACATCGTATTGCTGTTTATTAAATAAATCTGATTAACTCTTATGAAACTAAATCAGTGCTAATGCAATTAGCAATATACATTTGTTTACAGTTGAATGAATGCAATTTCATGTATGCACGTTAAGGCAGGTCAAGGATGCGAAGCCGTTTATGTTCTCTGAATATTTCACAGTATTTATAGAAGTTTATCTGTATGTGCAGCTAATTTGCTATTGACTGTATGTGCATATTATAAGATTATTAATGATTTCATAAAGGAAGAATATTTCTTACATCGTTGCATTGAAACCGGTTTTTCACTTAAGTCAAGCTTGCAAAATTAGCTGAGAGAGTTTAATCTTTCACATAAGTTACCAATACGAAATTGTTGTTCTAACCGACAGACAGGTCTCAGCATGAAGTATGGCAGGCTGCATTCTCCAGCAGCTTCCTGACTTCGATATTAGATACGTACGAAGGTTTGCTTAATGCTAAGAAACGCAAACTCATTTAAGTTGAAATTGTACTGCAATGGTGCTGCCTTAGCTTGCTAATAAATTGAATCTGAAGATCTTGTGCGGCATTCAGCTATGAAAAGTGTTACAACTTAATACGTTTTATGTCTTTTAAATTGTTTCTTTTTTCTTCGTTTTATTTCATTTGGTTTAAGTACGAAAATGGCTATAACCACACAACAACAATAACAACAACAGCCATAAACAGTTACATGCTAGCATTACATGCGTAGTCTACACTGTGAACAGACATCAGGGCGTGAAGTGAATTCACAGTGAGAAAAAAATGATTACAACCAATGAAGGAAGAAAGAGATAATAAAAATGAACGGAATTATGTACTCAGGACAAGGCTTAAATGCTGCCGCTATAAGCGTCACATAGCACAGGCAATGACGAAAATGCAGCGCACAGCGACAAAGACAGCAGGAGCAGAGAGCAAGCGTAAGCTGGACTGTATACAATTTTACTGAAATAATAAAATAAAATAAAATTAAATTGAATTCAGTACTGAGCAGAGCAGACGTACGGAAATTTATGAAAAAGAAATAAGCGACTGTTCATTTAAACAAAATAAATTACATTTTAAAAGCATCGTAACTCAACAACAGCAACAGCACAGCAAAAACAACATCAACATCAACAGCAACAACAACAGCAACAGCAGCAGTAACAATAACAAAAACAGAAGCAGCACCAAGCCAGCGTCCAATCACTCAACAAACAAGCCAGGCAAGTGAGAGAGTAAGTGAGTGGTCGGGTGCGAGCGAGAGTCTGCAGCAGTGGGAGCACAACAGACAGAGCAGTGGGAGAGACGTCAGCTAGCACACAATCGAGCAAACGAATGAAACAAAAGTAGTGCCACTGCCACTGGTGCGCTGCTGCTGGCGCTGTCGGTGCTCTGGCGCACTGCCGCACTATGAAGAAGGTGATGCGTTATTGATGACGCGCTGTTATCGTTTGTGTTCACCACTGTGCCACACTGTGCCACACTGTGCGATTCTGTGGGGCAACGCTTTAAAAAAAATCGATTGAAATTTGTTAAAGATTCGTTCGTTTTGGGTTTTGGGATTTTTGTGTGCTTATGTGTATGTGTGTGTGTGTGTGTGTGTGTGCATAAGATACTTTACTCTTTTGTAACTAAATGATTTTGAAGTAGTTTGAAAGCTTTTCTTTTTAACGTCATTACGAGCAGAAAATCCTGCTCAAGGGTCAATTACTCATACGCACCGTATGCCGTTGCCAACGGTCCCCGCTTTTACCCCATTGCCACATTGCCCCATTGGCAACGTTATGAGTATTTGTTGTGGTTGTTGTTGTTGTTGTTGTTTTGTATCAACTGTGTGTATATTGGCCCACCCATATTTGAAATCAAAGCGTCAATATTTATTTATGTTTGTTTGCGCACAAACGCAACGCAACGCAACTCGACGGTACGCAACGGTACGCAACGGATCGCAACGCAACGTAAGCAACGTAAGTGGCGCCCACGAGTGTATGGGCGGTCGAGTGTTGAGCGTGGAGCGTTCACTGAACGTTACTGTTCTATACGTTGGATAGAAATTATTATATCAAAGCGAATCAAGCTAAGTGTACGTTACGTGTGCGATACGGTATTCAGTTGACTTTGCCTGTCTGGCTGCTGTTGCTGCTACTTCAATTAAATTAAAATCGAAACCGTATGCATGACTGTGTATTCTATTTGTACAACGTATACACGCCAACCTACGTACGGACGTAAGCATTCGAACGTAGACCTAATCATTAACTAATATTAGGCGATATTTTTATTCATTTTATTTACTCTATGCTATTTGTTGTTGTTGTTGTTGTTATTGTTGTCGTTGTTGTTACTATTTGTGTGTGTTTTGAGTTGTGCTGTGGCTGTGGCAATTTGAGCCCTAACAAAACAAGGAGAAAAAGGAAAATTTCGGTAATAAAAAAGGAAAACAAACAGTCGGCATATATAGGAGCACTGACTGTTGATTGCTGACTGTTGACATGTGGCTGAGAGTACGTTGAGTATTATTCTGATTGAATCAGACAATGTTCCCGCAGGTAATAGCCACATGCATGCTGACATATGGAAAATTAATATGATTACCGTTTTCAGATAACAAAGCAGCTTAGCCGCCTTAATGAAGTAGAAAATTGCATAGTAAAAATAGAGTCAGGATTAACTGCCACTTGACCAAGGTTAAAAAATCTGACTGCCTTGCGTTAATTGTGCACTCGGTCACAATTGATCTCTCGATACAAAAGCAGCATAAATCGCAGCGTAATGCTGTCATCGACAGTTTTTCATAATGGCCAGGCTGAACTTAATTTCCTTAATTTATTTCGAAATATTAAAAAACAGCACAGCGTGCGTTGGCCGACACCAAAACGTCTTTTAAATTAACCGAATATGCGCTGAAAATGGCAGCAGCAATCAATTTCCACTTTGCTCATTAGTCACTGCGGACAAAGGTAAACGAAACGATGCGAAAACGTTACGAAACGAAGCGATCTGGCAGCACTGCAACGGGCCAACACGGCTGTCCATTTAACCGTTGAAATGTGGAATTATAAATTTCAACATAAGGATGTGACGGCATGCAGTGCAATCATGCCTGTCTCGAGTCCCGTATCCTGCATCCTGTATCCTGTATCCAGTGTCGTGTGTCGCGTGTCGTTTACAACGAACGAAATCAACACGCAATAATCGTTAAAGGCTGCACACATTCCGCGCGTACACAACTCGTTAAAAACTTAAAGTATGCACGGCACGATTGATGGCCACGCCTGCAGGCCGCAGCTGCCGCAGTAGCCGGAGCAGTTGACTCTGGCGGTGCCACAGTCGTAAATAAATTAAATTGCAAAAATAAAGCAAAAGAAAGCCAAGTTTTTGAATTGAAAACGCAATTAATGCAAACGAAAATAACCGCGAAAAAGTGTTGATGGCATGCGGCAGCAGGTAGGAGGCAAGAGGCGCAAGGCACATTGCCTTACTTGATCCGCAATGACAACAGCTCAGTTGCCACTTAAAGTGAAGCCATGGCAAAGGAAACTGGACAAGTAACAATTTGATGGTGGCCAAAGGACTAAAGGAAAAACAATAACAACAACAACAACAACAAGTGCTGGGAACTGCTTATGCAACAACAATTGACAAGCAGCCGATGAAGAGGTCGACGAAGCCGAAGCAGCAAAGGCACAAAGAACAAGAATGTTGACAATGGCATCAGGCTCGCCAATAAATAATCCATTTGTCATTAAATTTATGCAAAATTATGTACGCCTAATTCGTGATTCACGATTCACGATTCACAATTCGCAATGTGCGATGTACGTTTAGCATTTCGTGTTGCAGAAATCGTGACACGCGCTGGAACTCTTGGCCCGTGGCTCGCGGCTCGCGGCTCTTGGCGCATGATGCGTGCCGGTGATTTGTGTTTTAGGCAAGGAATGCGCCCACACAGCAATTGATTTGCCAATATTTTCAGCACTTAAGTGTGGAAACTTTAAATCGGTTTGCGTGACGAACGCAAATGCGCCAAGGAGTGCCGCGTGCTGTCGAGTGCAAGGCCGTGCGCGCGACTTTGTGGCAAATGCGCTTCGACGCGTGGGGGTGTGGCTGCCAACTCGAAGCCGTTAGCTGTGAGCTGTGAGCCCTGAGCTGCGAGCTGAGCGTCTCCGCGGGCGTAGCAAAAACTAAAAACTTTGCAGCTGCTGCCGCCACGTACTGTTCCGAAAATTATAGCTTTCAATGGTCTCAAGTCGTAATAAATTTCGAAAGTTTTCTATTCGAGATCCCTGCCCCCGCTCGCATGGCGCGAAGTTTTGCCTGTAATAAGGCTGAGCTTAGCAGCCAAGAGTAGCGACTTGCGCTTGGTTGGCGCTCATAAGCTCATGAGCTGCACTTGCCGTTAGTTGGGTGTATTTGTGTTTGTTTGTGTGTGTGTGTGTGTGTTTGTTTTCCATTTTGTTGTTGTGACGAGTGGCAACGCCCAGCTGCTTGTTAGTCGTTTGTTTGGCAGCCTACTGCACAGCAACGAGAACCACTCAGAGGAGTCAGCGGAGCAGACTGTTAGGGCAGCATGTAAACACGGCTAAACAATATGGCAAAATAAATATGGAACAAGAAAAAAAAAGAAGCATATAAAGGGTAACAGGGAAAGAATGGGGAAAATCCGGAAAAGTGAGTAAAAAAGTTAAACTGTGAGAAATCGCGCACGCAAGCGGGAAAATGCAAAGGTTAAGCAATATAATTTCGCCAATTGCAAATTCTCGTAATTTATACGAGTGAGAAAGTTAAAAATAGTTTAAAAGTTAAGCAGCTCAGTCAGCTCGGCCCAGCAAGCAGGCGAGCAATCGTCCGTCCGTCCGTTAGTACTCGTCGCCGTCTATACTGCCGACCTGGCATCTACGTGGCATTAACGCTTGTTAAGTGATTTGCGCGAGTTGATTTTTGTTTTCTTGTTGTTGTTGTTGCTCTTACCGTATTTCTCCTTTCTTTTTTTTTTTATTATGCTCCGCACAAATTCAACTAAACGAAGCGAAACGGAAAGGTTAGCAATCAGGTTTTAAGACTTGTGCCGTGTCGTTATTTTTTATTTATATTAATTTGCATTTTATTTTCATTCATCAGGAGCCAAGGCAGAGGTGTGTGTGCACACACTAGTTGCAGAGTGGTGTGGGTGTGGGTGTGGGTGTGGGTGTGGGTGTGAGTGTGCTTACAAAACACTTGACATTTAGTTTACGAACTTTGTGCGAAAACTTTATAATTTTCAACTTGCAAGATACTTATACGATTACCTTTTTATCCCAAGTTTACTTGCGTAAATATGCATTTACTTGTTTGCCAGCATGCGTCTGACCTTATGCAGTTTAACAGGGTAGCAGCTACTTAAACTAAAAATAAAGAAAAAGTTATTAGTTTTAAAAAGAACTGTGAACTATAAAGCAGTCAACTTCATTAAACGCTATATTCTCATTATTAATTTGCTTTTACCTTCGAACATCATTCTTATCAACGAAACATATCATGTTGCGCTTGCAGTCGAAAATTAGACTCGTAAGAAAAAAAAAAAAAAAAATTTGACATTGTTTCATGGCGGCGGCATTCAATACATAGTTATAACGTTATCTCATTTCATAGAAATTTATTTTGCAAATATGCCATTCATCCGAGAACTTAGGTACAAAACTTGAAGGTCAATGAAATTAATGTTAGCTTGCTGTACCAAGTTGGATATTGTGATTGAACTGTGGATTAAAAGCTGACAGTGAATGCCTCATAATGAAGGAATTTTGCAGCAAAGTTAATGAAGCAATGAAGTTAATGAAGCTTTCAAAATAATTGCAGAACAAAAATGCCATAAAAAACTATATTGAATTATTGAACAATTTCAAATTGCTGATTCAGGAAAAATAACTTTTAATTTCTATTATTATCCATTAAACACTTTTTAAAGGCTAAACAGACATGTGCTTAATTTAATGTCATTTCGAGTAATTATATAAATAAGCCCTAAAAAACCTAATGCTTAATGATATTTATAGCCTTGATGCCAGTTTATTTGTTTTTCATGCAATTACATGGAAATTGTCGATTCGGTTAATGACATTCCGCTTTATGGCACTTTTTTCTATTGAAACGAGTTGAGAACGTTGTGTGAGAAATTTGTAGGTGTATCTGTAATAATGACATAGTTAATGCAGTTAACCGGCAGTTAGTTGTCATAAACGCAGAAGTTATTAATAGTCTGCTTGGCTGGTCGTACATTTATGGAGTCGTCTGGCAACACTGCGCCAGCTGAGAGGCACGCGTATCGTTAAATACAGTTATTTTTGCTAGTGCCAATGTTAGATCGATACTTGTCAATTATAATAGGCTGTGCCACTGCGGCTGAGTTATCCTTGTGACGTTGTCGTTAACGTCGACGCCGACGCCGATGCCGATGCCGATGTCTACTTCACCATTGTTGCTTATGCTGTTGCCAAGGATGCGATGTTTTTCATAATTTGTAAGCTTACAGTGCAGGGCAACGGCTGCTGGCCTAAGGGAATGAAGGCGTTGATAGTCGGTACGTGGCGTGCCAAACAAGAATATTTAACACTCGCGCAATAAATACATAAATTTAAACATAAAGCGAATAACAGCGAGAGTGAGACAGAGACAGCGAGTGGCAGAATGCGAGCCAGCTTATGGCATGGGCATGTGTGTGACTGTGTGCGCACTAGAGAGTCGACGTAAGGCAGGTCGCGGCCATTGCGTACCATGGCTGTCTGCCGATACGAAAAAAAAAAAAAATACTGGCAACTGCCAATACGCAAAAAATGTTAATTTGACACTTTCATAAATTAATGCCTGATTGACAGTTGCGATTTTGCGCAGTCGCTGTGTAAGGCTGTTTTTTTTTTTTATTGTGGCCTTCGTATATTTTTTTTTTGCATTTTTTATTTTTTGTTTTTTGGTTTCGGACATTTATTTAATTATAATTTTACGCTGGGGGTATTTATTTATTGCATTATTTTGGTCGCTGTTGTTGTTGTTGCTGTAAACGTTATAATTTTACTTTTTTCTTGCCTTCTTTTTGTTGGTTTTGTGTACTTATGCTGTGGTGTTCTCTATGTGTGTGTGTGTGTGTGTGTGTGTGATTTGTGTGTGTTGTTTTTTGTCAGCCATGATTTATTTTAATGAATTGCACTTGCGGTCTTCGCCTGCACTCACATTGCTCTCGACTATTTTTCCACTCTCCCACTCTTCCTCTCCCACGATTCTGGGTTTTTCAATTGAAATTGTTTTGTGTTAGTCGCGTTCTGTGCACGCTTCGATTGCTTAATTAGAAAAACACAATGGACTGCTGCCATGCCATGCATGTGTGATATTAATAATATTTGTAAACAATTTATTGCCATTTACGTATAAATTTATAAATTAATGCCAAGCTTAGCTGCTCCAGAGCTTTGTTTTCATTTTTATTATCGTTGCATATTCGTTTGCGTTTAATTGTTGGTTTTGTTTCTGTTATCGCTGTTGGTGTTGCTGTTGTTGTCGTTGCAACCGTTGTTTAAAACCCAGATGCTTATTACCAAATAATTAAATAATTAAACGCTTAAACCCTTATTTAACATTCCCTATATATTAATTTAATGCCTAAATTTGTAAAATTAAATAAAAACTGCTAATGTGTGCCATATTTGTCTGCATTCGCATCCATGACTCACTTTACTTCATTAATCATGTGCATCTTTTTAGAATGTTTTCGATCAGCCATGGCAGTCAATCAAACATGCTGATTATGCCTGATTGACTCGTGTTCGTTCATTGTGGCTCTTTATTAAAAAGATAATTTTTCGAAGTATTTGAAGATGAATTTTTCATGAGAATAAGTTTGACTTTTTGGTTTTATTTAAGTTATTCTTAAACGCTGCTTTTTTATTTTCTTAGATAACATCAATAATGTTATGACAGATGCCATCACCGCTATGTTGGCTATGTGGTGGTGCGATTTAAAGATTAATGGTCAGCTGCAACGAGAAATCTTTTTGAGTGTTTGTCTCAATTTGAGTATATGAAGGAGGATTTGCACACAATAAATGTCCTCTAGAAAACCATAATCATTCTATTAAATATGAAGACAAAAAAAAAAAAAAAAAAATAGAAAGGCAGGGGTTATAGTCGCGCGCACCCGACTATGGAATACTCTGTAGCCAATCCAAAATTCCAGAATTTTTTTTTTTTTTGGCTTTAATATTTTGTATAAATTAGGTAACGATATCTCAAAAAATAAAAAAGTTTTTCTACTTAGTAAATGTTATTTTCGGCTGATAGTTTCTAAGGTAATATGTTATAGTAAACCGATATTTAACTATTAAATCCGAAATTTGGTAAGATCTTAAAAAATAAAAGAATTTTTCTCAGAAAATTTTGTTTTTCGGCCTATCGTTCCTATGGCAGCTGTATGATTTAGGTTAAACATCGAAAAACAAAATAAACTCGTTATGCCTATTAGGATTAGAAGAGTCTTCATGCCAAATTTGCTGATTGGAGGTCTAACTGTTTCCGCGATCAATGCGTCCATATGAACAAACAGTCAGACAGACATTGCTAGATCGATTCGCCTTTCGATGCTGATCAAAATTATATATACTTTATGTTGTCTGCCCTGCCTCCTTCTGCCTGTTACATATATTTGCATAACCTAAATATATCCTTAACCACTTTTTGCTATAGTATGTAAAAAAAGGTATGTTGATTATATAAAAAATCTATAACGTAATTTCGACTGTTTCAGTTCACCTATTATCTGATTATAGCAAGAATGAACTACGTCAGTGAGCTCAATCCAGTGTAGTGTATGTAGATATGTATGTGTTCAGTTCATAAGCTAAATTGTCAGCCACTGTCCAATGTCCACTTGGCGCGTGTGCTGAGTCAGCGAGCTCAGCTTATAGACACTTGCCTTGACCTTCGAATCTAAATCCATGGCTTATGTGCGGTGCGTAACACAAATGTAATAATAAATATAATATGTAGCATGTCCTTATGCATCCGCCCCTTACGTGCCTTCTGCTGCATTAGCATAAATTTGCACATATGCCTGCTCCGCTTCGATGTCTTCTGCAGCCTAAGCATATCTGGCACAATCGCAAGCAAATATCTTCACTAATACCTTCTTTAGTGTATAATTTTTTATTAAACCACTCTCTGTTTTAATATAAGAAACCGTTGTGAAAAACGGTCCGCACCGCATAAGTAACGCAGCATAAAAACTTCGAAAATATGTGTCACAGGGTATTTACAGATAAAATCAGAAAGTAATGTTTGAAGCTAAGTCTAAGCTGAATAGTTTGAGTTTCTTAAGTCACTCGGTCTGATCTCTATATAATTGTTACCAAGGAGTCACTTAATGGACAATGAGCGTATTCAAGCGTCAAATTTCGGTTAAACGGAAATAATCCTTTTTGCCTTAAATGCATTTGCGTAAGATTCGCTACGTTGTCAGCCAAATGTAGCACACGATTTAATATTTTTTCACTTGTTTTCTTTGTTTTTTTTTTGGCCGCTCTTATGCATGTATATTAGCTCAATTTAGCTGTTTTTTTACATTTTTGGTTGTTGCTGTTTTTGGTTTATTGCAAATTACATGAAAAGCTTTCAGGAACGCGCAACGCCTGCAAATGAGATAATCTAACCAAATGGCCCCGTCTGCGAAATTTATTCAGTCTAGAGACGATTCATGCTGCGCCTAAAACTATGCTATGCTATGGCTGCGCACACGTATCCTAATGGCCATGGCACAAAGCTTCGGCAGAGGCAGCAGCAGCGGCACCGACAAAGGCACGGGACCAAGGGGGGGATAGGCAACGTTGACGGCGTTGAGTTTGTGTGCATGCACGCTGTTTTTAATTAGTTAAGCGCCAGAATGCGAACATAAAATCCACTCTTACTATCTGCCGCACCGCCGTGACCCTCCTCGTCGTCATGACTCTCCTCGTCCATCGCTCATGCATAAATGTGTGCTGCATGGCTTTTGTTTTCGGGTTTTTTGTTTTGTTGCAAAACTGCAGCCGAAAATGTTATTCTATAAAAGCAAACAAAAGCAGGAGCAAATGCAAAAGCAACAGCAAAAACAGAAGCTCAAGCAGAAGATGCAGCCAGCGAAGCAGCAGAAGCGACGAACAAAAACCGACAAAACAAAACAAAAAAAAAACAAAAAACATAAAAAAAAAGAAAAAAAAAGGCAATTGCATAAAATGTAGGTTGGCACTTCTTCAGCCATTCCTTAAGTGAGTGCTGCGGCAGCTGAGTGTGTGGTGTGTGTGTGTGTATGTGAGAATGTGCGTGGTGTGTATGCGTGTGTGTGTGTGTGTGTGTGTGTGTTTGTTGCCTGTAGGTCGTAATTAGAGTGGAAAAACACGCAGTTAGCATTTTGCTGCTCGCTGCTCACATTTCGCATTTAGCATTTATGCATGCCGAATTTAGTTTTACGATTTCGCAACTGCACTTAGCCGACAATCCAACAATCCAACAAACCACGAACCCAACTTAGCTGGCCCACTGCCGCCACCGCCGTTGCCGCCGTCAGTCCCTCTTCCATTGCCAGCGCCATTAAACTTTTTCGCCTATCATTGCGACAGACAATGCCATGACTGTCCGTCTGTCTTTCTACTTACATACACGGCTGCCTGCTTGTGTGCATGACCCGAATGTGTTTCAAATCCACATCGTTCCAAATCGTTTCAAATCGCTTAATTCGTTGCATCCTGCCAAGCAGCAACTTTTGCCAAATGTTTTACGCGCCCGCATTGAATGTTCTTCTGCTGAAGGAGGCGACTTCTTCTATTGTTGCGGCTGCTCCTGTTCTCTTTGCTGTGCTTGGTGTTGTTGCTGGTGTTGCTGGTGCGATTAGTTTGTTTTTGCGCAGTTTAGTTGGTATTTAGTTTACTTGCGTACTCAAGCACATGACTACATCCCAAATGCATTATAATTTATGCCCGTCTGATGGATTTATTGCGGCTGCCGCATGTTGATTGTAAATATTTGCCAGCGAACGCTTTGCAATGCTTTGTGCCGCTTTATGCGGCTCAACAGCTCAGCGACACGCTGACCTCAAATCAGCTTAGCGACAATAAAAGAAATTGTCAGCATTTGTACTTTGAGCGACGCAGCCCATATGTGACGGACACGTCAGAGTCAACGGACAATGCCAGACTGGACCGCCGGACCGCTGGACTGGAGGACTGCAGGGCGACTGAACGACCCGTCGCTCCAATAAAATTTCGTGCCTTTGCCGTACTGGAATGTGTGCTTAGCTTAGCTGGGCTCGTCTCGACTCGGCTCAGTTTGGCTTCAGCTTGGCATGACTTTGCGCTTAAACCGCAGACAGTGCTCCTTGGCATGGGTCCTGGCTTGGGCCATGGCATGGCTTGGCACATCTGCTTAAATATTCCGCATGGGTTTTCCGATTCGTTTAGTTTCGTTTCGGTCGTTGACAAAACTGCAAAGAAAATGAAATACTTTTCGGTTTGCAAATTATGCACAAAATGTCAAAATGAAAGCGAAACAACGTACATGTACATACATATATATGTGCACGGGAGTGAGTGAGAGAGCGAGACGGTGTGTGGTGTATGTGTGTGAGTGCGAAAGAGTTGCTAGATGCTGGAATGCAGGCGCATATAAATGGCTGACCATAAGCCACCGCAACTATTTTCGTTTATTTTTGGTTTCGTTTTCTTTTTGGGTTAAGCCCATGCTGAGCAATAAAAGTGTCCAGCATGGCGAACACACACACAAACACACGCACACACAGACAAGGAGCGGCTGTGTGTGTATGCAAGCATGCATGCATAATGCGGAGACAGATTGGCAAACGTAATTGTATTAGTAGTTTAGTTTTTGGCCTGGTCAACAGCTTAGCAACAAAAAGAAACAAACAAAGAGAAAGCAGAATAAGAGAAAAAAGACGGAAAGCACAACGAAAATGAATAGAAAAAAATAAACTTGCTTGAAAAACAGTCAGACACACAGACAGACAGACTGGACGCAAGTCAGAGTTTTGACCAACAACAGCACATATCCCAGCAGTTGAAGCCTGCCATGAGCCATGAGCCATGGGCAATGAGCCATGGAGTCATGTTGTTTTTGTTTTTGTAGGACAACTCTTGACCACTGCTTAGCAGTTATTGCGGCTTTTGCGGTTGCCACTTTGCCATTTTGCCACTCAGGCCGTGTAACATGTCAACTAAGCAAAAGTTTCAACGACTCCAAAGTCTGAATGCAATAAAATTGCATTGCAAATGAGGCTTTGCGGTTGCCATAGGAGATCACTTAGTTGCGCATTTTTGTGTGCCTCCCCAGCTGCTGCTGCTGCTGCTGCTCCTGCTGCTGTTGCAGCTTTGTGTTGCGTTTCGTTGTGAAAATATTTGCTTAGGCCTTGGCTCGAGAGCACAGAAAGCGCGATGCTGGCTGCGTTGGCTTGGAATGGGCGGGCGTGTTAGAGGGGCCAAGAGGGCGCGATTGAGCGTTGGATTTTTCGACTAATTGGAAAAGTTTTAATCATGCTCGAACTGTTTGCACTCGGAAAGTGAAATTTAATAGCTGCGAAAGTTATTAATCGTTGATTGCTTTTGTCGTTGTCGCTGTCGCTGTTGCTATTGCTGCCGCTGCTGCCTATGATGTTGCTGTCGTTGTTGTTGGAAAAAGTCACTGAAGCATTGGTTAAAATGTTTGCCTTATCGACGGCTAACGACAACTTAAATATGTGGCATACTACTATTGGGCGCTCTGCGGATGCAATGACTCAGTCTGACAACTTCCGCAACGAATTAAAGACGAATTAATCAAATTATAAGCACATTATGATAAATCGCTTTCAAATGGAGAATAACCGAGCAGGCAATGGAGTTGACGATGACGATGAACATGTTTAAGCAACAACAGACGTTTGTGGTTGCCATTGCCGGCAAAGGCAAAGGCAATGACACCGACACCGACATCAACACCAACGCAGACGCCGGCACCGGCGGAGGCGACAACAAGCCTCAACAATTAAAATCATAAACAAGTAAATAATCAGTTAGCGGGCATAAAAGTGCGTGAGAGCTGTAACGAGCAGATGAAAAGAATCTAAACAGCAATAAGCAAATGAAAGAAGCAGCCACAGTAGCAGAAGGAACGGAAGGAGCAGCCGCAGCAGCCGCTGACTAATTGTGCTCCTTATGCTGTGTAATGGAATTCATGCGAAAATTGTGCCATGGCAAAGTGACGCAGCGATGTTTCTTCGGTAGGTTCTTCGGGGAATGCTTGGGGGGCACTTGCACACTAATTGTTAACGCTTGGGTCTGAATTACGCAGCATTAAACAAAAAAAAAAAAAAAAAACAAAATAAAACTCAAAGCCAAGCAGCCGAGCACGGCAACAGCAAAGGACAACAAACAGCCTTTGCTGTGCAGGAATGCTGTCGGCAGTTATTTGTGGTGACGCATTTTGTTGCCGTTTCAATTTAAATTTCACTTTAACTTTGAGTTGAAATATGAAAATTGAAACGCAATACTGCGCAGTCAAAGTATTTCAATGCATATCACATTATACTGTGTCTATGTATGTGTGTGTGTGTGTGTGTGTGTGTGTGGCTTAAACCGAATTATAAACTATTTTAATACGCATGCATACATAATTAAAATACTTTCACCAAAAATAAAAAAGCAGATGCTTTTGTTGTTGCTTTTGGTTTTTACAGCGCTTTTGCCGTACAATGGAATTGCATTTAATTCATAAAATACGTAAAAGCGTTTTCGCGCGCATTTGCCATCTTTTTGCTAAGGTATTTTTGCCGCCAGGTGAGTTTGGCCTTAACCCAAAATACGCAGCGCGCGTGACGCTCACCCGAATGGCAGAGCGGAAAAGGCGGAAAGGCTGCAAAGCCGTAAAGCAAAAAACGGGCGACTTACACACAAAATGTTAATTTGAATTAAACGGATTTTTAGTTGCAATAATTTGAGTCAAAGCCACGCAAACTCACATACACACACACACTCACACATGCGCACAGAGAGAAAGTCAAATGAAAAGCATACGCATAAGTTACCGTGGCAGTGCAGGAGCGGCACGCGGCAGGAGGTATGCAGTGCATGGAGCCAAGCCGCTTTCGGTGCGCTAACACGCTTAAAAACTTTTGGGATGTATTTGAGCCAGCGTCGACGTCGTCGTTGTCATGGGTTGCATAATTTGCTAACCACGTACGGAAACTTCGATGAGGACGCTGACGCTGACGCTGACGATGACGATGACTTAGATATAAACGTAAACGTAGACGATAAAGTTTGCTACAAAGCAGGCTGAGCAGCTGAATAGCTGAGCGACGGGATTTACATAATTGTTACGGATTACCGTAGCTGACTGCAGCGCATTGCGTGCAGTACACACAACTTACAGTGCTCCACAAAAGTTTGTGACAAGCAGCCGCAGCATACGCAGCAACGGCAAGCGCAGAGACACGCGAGACGCAGACGTGCTGACAGAGGACGGAGACTAACGGATGGAGTATGGCAAATGGACTGCACACACTCACACTTACACACACGAACACGACACTCGAAGTTTCCTTTATTTTCCCGGTAGACGTGTTTTGTGCGCGCTCCTGAAAAATAAAAGTAAATAAAAGTTTAGTAGTGTTTACTGCGGTGTATTTACTCACGGTACGTGTGCGACGCGATCTCTTACAAGTCGTTGAAGTGTGCGATCCCGTGCGGATGATTTTTTCCTACCTATCGTGCAATAAACAATTAATAATTATTAATTTTGTGCAAAAGCGGTACTTACCTGTTGCTACAATCCAAAGCACAGCTGTTACGCTCTCAGCTGTAGCAAAGCAACTAACGATCACCATACAGTTGCCTCGCTTGCACTAAGGCTCAAAGCTCAAGTTGAGTTCAAGATCAACGAGCTTTTGAATAAATTTTTTGAAGCTTTTGAGAAATTAGGGTGCGTTCACACCATACTTTTTTCTAAGTGCGTAATTATTTTTCACTCAGCGGCCGTTGTCAAAAGTGATTTCTACGATCACCTCAGTTACTTACCGACAGCATGAGCGTCGTCCGCACCCCCCCCACTCAGGGGGGCCGGAGCGACAATAACTTGGCGAAAAGACTGAACAGTCCAGTCAATAGTGACGTAGTCGACGGAGTAAAAATCCCTGAGTCGGCCCCTAAACGCCCTAAGAATGCGGCCTCACCCCCGGCGACACCCCCCGCGACCTCCCAAGCACATAGAGCAGCGCCTAACGCAGTGCCCTCACCACTAGCGATTCCGGCACGTACGTTCCTGAAAGTGGCTTTAGTCGACAATGCGGTGGATACTGCTGTTGACGGCCTCGATCTCATAAATGGCGTTGGGTTGAGCCCCAACCTTTCCGCTGCGCAAGTTAATGACGCTAGCCCCTTTGTGCGCACCAACCCCTTTGAGGGGAGAAACACGGTTGCTCACTCGCCCCAGGGCCCCTGTGACTCGAATCCGTCGGGGGACACTGCTCCACCCCACAAGGCGTGTTGCCATGGCTTTGGTGCTCTTCCGGTGCCGGAGCTGGCGAGGATCGGAGTCCTTATTGGTATGGTCAAGGCCCACTTCGTTAAGAACCGGCATCTGACGCAACCGGTGAAGCTATGGCTCAGCGAGATTGAAGAATTGCAGCGCACGCTGACCCTCCGGATCGACCCCACTACTGCCAACGCCGGTTCCGCCAGCATAGGCAGGTCGGAAAAAACTCAGCAGCATCAGCAGGAACAGCTGAACAACGACCCTAGCACAAGCGCTGCTGCCATTGCCGCCACTGCTGCAGCTTCAGCTAGTTTCGAGCGAATTACGAATAGGGCCGCGCGCAGTTTAGTTGCCCCCCCGAGTAGCGCCCCTGCTCCACCGAACAGCACCCCCGCTCCTCCGAGCAACATATCTGCCCCACCAGCGCCCGCGACACTCCAGCGAGCAAGCCAGGGTGACAAGTGGCAGCAAGTCTCGAAGAAAAAAGCTCAGCCGAAAGCTAAACCCACGCGACCTGACGCTATTATAGTCAAGGTGCCCAGCGAAAAATCCTTCGCCGATATTTTGAAGTCAGTCAGAGGTGACGCAGGGCTTCAGAAACTTGGCAACGGAGTTAAGGCGATAAGACAGACGGTAACAGGGGACCTGCTGATTAGAATGGCAAAGGCGGCCGACCCTAACACCGAAGCTCTCCAGCAGGAGATTACTAGCAGGCTGGGCGCACATACTGTGAAGCTCACGGAGACGGCGCTGATCGAAGTTTGTGATCTCGATGACATCACAATGCCATGCGAAGTCATCGAAGCGCTCCAAACACGCATGGAGATGGACGGCACCTCGTTCCCACCAGACACTCAGGCCACCCTAAGGAAGGCGTATGGCGCTACACAAATCGCCACAATTCGGTTACCAGCCACCCTTGCCGCTAAGCTTGTTCAAGCAGGAAGAGTTCGTGTGGGATGGGTAAACTGCCGCATCAGGAGCAAACTCGACCCCAGGAAGTGCTACAAGTGTTTGGAATTTGGACACCTATCAAGGCAGTGCCCCAGCTCCTACGACCTGTCGAAGGTGTGCTTCAAGTGCGGTCAGCCAGGTCATATGGCTAGGATATGCCCAAGTGCTCCTAGGTGTATCATTTGCACTCGGAAAGGATCCCGAGACACGGCGCACTCAACGGGAAGTTCGAAGTGCCCGCTGTATCAAGAAGCAGTTAAAAAAGCCCACATTAGATGAAGTTCATCCAACTGAACTTAAACCACTGCGAAGCGGCCCAGGATCTGCTCGCTCAAACCATCCTTGAGGAGCGAGTGGATCTGGCCATCCTGAGTGAGCCATATAGAGGCTCCAATTCCGACACTTGGTGCACTGACAGAGATGGCAAAGCTGCAATATTGTCGTGCTCGCCGCAACCAACACTACTCGAGGGAGTGAAGTCGGCACACGGCTTTGCTCGGGCAAAAATCCGGAACCTCTGGATCTACAGCTGCTATCTGCCGCCGAGCATCACGCTTGAGCAGTACTGTAGTATACTGGACGAACTGGTACAAGATGCTAGGCTTCATCAACCTGTCCTTATTGCTGGCGATTTTAATGCGTGGGCTACAGAGTGGGGCTGTCCTCGCACTAATGCCAGAGGGCGTTCGCTTCTAGAGGCATTTGCAATACTTGACATTGCGCTTCTGAACGAGGGCACGACGCACACTTTCGCCAGAGCTGGCGCCGGTTCCGTCATCGACCTGACGTTCGTAAGTGCCTCGATTTACAACACGGCCAATTGGAGGGTAAGCGAAATCTACACAGGTAGCGACCATCAGGCGATCCTTGGCAGTGTCTCTCCACCGGGTCCAGCCCCGGCCAGGTCCCACACCCCATGTGGGTTCAAACCGCAAACGCTGAATCCGGCACTGTTTGAGAGAGCGCTCAATGAGGTCACTCCTCCGACTAACCCTGAGCAGGCGGCGGAAGTCCTAACGCAAACAGTACTAACAGCGTGCAATGCGAGTATGGCCACTAGGCTACGGTACAGGCGCCACCATCCGCAGGTCTACTGGTGGTCCAGGTCCATTGCGGAGGCGCGTTCAGACTGCTTCCGAGCAAAAAGGCTTGCAACCAGGCGACGCAACAGCGACCCAACCCTAGCAAGGGATTACAGTCTTAAGCGCAAGGCGCTCAGAGACCTGATCAGGTACACCAAGCGGCAGTGTTACCTGGATCTTATCGACGAGGCGGAACTAGACCCCTGGGGTAAGGCCTATAAACTGGTGGTCAAGAAAACCGGGTTCTGTAGGTCAGCAATCCCGGGCTCCCACGACGATATGCTGCGTATCCTGGAAGTTCTCTTCCCCAAGATCACTGAGGAGAGGGCACCGTCTACAGATGACAGTGCCCGAACAAGTATCCCCGAGGTAACACCGTCAGAAGTCTTGGCCGCTGCCAAGAAAATCAAACTAGGCAAAGCTTCTGGCCCCGATGGCATCCCTAGCAACGCTATCCAGCTAGCGATCAACCTGCGCCCTGAACAGTTTGCGTTGGTCTTCAGCATCTGTCTGCAGTCCGGCACTTTTCCTGCAATATGGAAGCGGCAGAAGCTAGTACTCCTCCCGAAGCCCGGCAAGCCACCTGGAGACCCCTCCTCCTACCGGCCTATCTGCCTGATAGATACGGTTGCAAAAATCTTGGAGAGGATCATTTGCGCCAGATTGGAAGAAGCTGTTACGCTAGCGGGCGGACTTTCGCAGAATCAGTACGGCTTTACCAAGGGGAAGTCAACGCTGGACGCCATCGAACACCTGGCCTGCATTGCCCAGGGGGCTATTGCGGGTACCAGGTGGAAGGGCGGCACCAAACGCTATTGCTTGGTTGCCACTCTTGATGTGCGCAACGCTTTCAACACGGCCAGGTGGACTCGTATCTTGGATGCACTTCGGATGTTGGGCGTTCCCGAATATCTGGTTCGAATTATCGACAGCTACCTTAGTGGGCGTACACTACTATTTCAAACTGACGCTGGCACAGGCGAATATACGGTTTCGGCGGGTGTCCCCCAGGGCTCCGTGCTTGGACCCCTACTCTGGAACGTCATGTACGACGGAATCCTACGGTTGGAACTTCCCAGCAATGCTAACATCATTGGCTTTGCGGACGACGTCGCTGTGGTGGTTGTGGCCAAGCAGTTGGAGGAAGCTGAACGTGTATGCAACGCTACTATAGACAGAGTCTACAAGTGGCTGCACGAGGCTGGCCTCCAACTTGCGGAACACAAGACAGAAGCGCTGCTTATCTCTTCGCGGAAGATAGTAGAAACGGCTAATATCCGGGTCGGTAACACCATGATAAGCTCCAGCAGAGCTATAAAGTACCTGGGCATAATGCTAGACACAAGGCTATGCTTCAGGGAACATCTCCAGTACGCCAACAACAAGGCAGCGGAAACTACTCGGGCGCTCTCTCGCATTATGCTGAATACGAGAGGCCCTAAGCAAGGGCGCCGACTTCTTCTCCAGAGCGTAGTAAAGTCTAGCATCCTCTATGGTGCACCTATCTGGGCAACTGCAACCAAAACTAGAAGCTACATGCGGGGCCTTGAGGCAACCCACCGCCTCTGCGCCATACGGGTCTGCTCCGCGTTTAGAACGATCTCTGATGTTGCGGCACTGGTCATCGCAGGTATGCTACCGATAGATCTGCTGGCCAAAGAGCGAGCCGATCTCCATCGAACCTCCCTGGGTACGACTGATCGTGCAGTACTAAGACGTGGTGGTCTCACACAATGGCAACATCGTTGGGACAGCTCAAGCAAGGGCCGCTGGACCCACCGGCTAATCCCGAGGTTAGACAGCTGGTACGGGAGACGACACGGAGAAGTCAACTTCTACCTGACACAGCTCCTCAGCGCTCATGGATGCTTCAGGGCATATCTCCATCGCTTTGGACACGACGATACGCCTCTCTGCCCCACGTGTGAGGGCGATGTGATTGAAGACGCTGAGCATTGTGCGTTTGTTTGCCCTAGGTTCGCCACTGCCAGGAGTGAGCTTGGCGCAGTCTTTGGAGTAGCCCCTACCCCAGAGAGCTTGGTGAGCTTCATGCTGATGTCTAGAAGCAACTGGGATGCTGCCTGCGAGTTTGCCACTACCATCATGGCAACTCTTCGGGCTGCCGACACGGCTCGTAGAGCCTAACGATGATTTTTAGTTCTCCCCGCGAAGCAATGCTTTACGGCAGTACCGCGGGTTGAAGCTATAGTATTTGTTATTTTGTTATCTTGTTATAGTTATTGAAATAAAAAAAAAAAAAAAAAAAAACACACACGAAAAACACACACGAACACACAAACGCACACACACATGTGGAGCGGGGGGTGTGTGCCTTTGAGTGTTTCGCACTTTGCACGGCAGCTTGAACAAATACTCGTGCTCGGACTCCTGATGATGCTCGGTTTGATGCACAATGCAATACGCATTGCATTATGAATCGTCTTTGTCAAGCGACTGAAGGAATCGCCGCTGCGTGAAGGATGTGCGAAATATGGAAATTGTTTGCTCAATTGAGCAATTCGGTCTGGCGGCCATGTGTGCAAATGGCTTTGCTGCATTGTTAATGGCCATGCATGGGCAAACGTTTTCATTATTGAGTGCGCAGCGACACTTAAGTGAAAGCCATAAAAGTGTCCTGCACACCTTGAAACCCGCCCAGGACACATAAGAGCGTACAGCATTCAATGGCAATGGCATTTAAGTTTCGCTGCAGTTAAAAGGTTCTTCATATGCTCAGCAGTTGCTGAACTGCAGACAAAAGCCTTTTGCTGGCAGCTGGCACACGTGGAGCGACCGGGCAACGCTCAGCAGCAAGTATGACTGACAAAAACAACAACAACAACAATAACAACAATAATGGAAATGACGTCTGTGCACATGCGATACGCTTCTTATTGGTGAGCCTTGGCAGCACGCTGCGCAGCACACCTTGGGCACAGTGGAGTAAGTGCTGAGTGCGTGTGGGACTTGGCTAAGTGTGCGATGTTTTGAAAAATGCTGCCGAATCGAAGAGAACACAAAAAAAATAAAAAGAAAATAAAGGAAGAAAATCATTTTGTAGTCACTTTTAGGCGCGCATAAATTTCAACGCGGCACAGCAGCAGCAAACGGATATGCCATAAATTTCAACTGACAAACCACGACTACGCTTGGCCTGCCAGGCAGTGGGCTGGGCTCTCGAGTGTTTGCTCGCAGTCTCTGGGGCTCATTTACACAGGACATACACACACACACACACCCACACACACTCGTATCGGACGAGTAAACAAACTGGCAAGCACCTTGCTTACACTCGCAGATATGCTTCTCAACAGGTACGAGTGCCAGTCCCTATCCGTGTCCCAGTCCCTGTCCCTATGCCTGTCCCTGCGTCAGTCCTTGTTCCAAAGTGAGTGTGAGTGCCTGTGCGAATGTGTGCCCATGGCTGCTTGCCTTACTTATTTATTTATGATTCATGCTTTTCGTTTGCCAAACACTCCGCCTCCCCTGCTGTCTTGCGGTGTTTGTGTGTATATGTGTGTTTTTAATAAACACTGTGTCCATTTTCCGGTTTCGTTCTTGCCTTTGAATGCCAACAATAAATCAAACATTTATTTAAATTTACAGCCAAGGACACGCGCGCTTAGAATTTAATGTACATCGATAAATCACGAGGAAAGGCATTCCACTGCAGTCTCTGCAGGCTGTTCGATGTAGTGTCAGTCAGAGGCCTAAAGTTGCCTCCACTGGCCAGTTCTTGTCTTCAGTTGTTGGCGACTCGCTCAATTCGCCTTTTAATTGGCACACAAAAGAACACTGAATCTGGTTACAATTGAATGGCTTATGAATCGCAGAGCTGTCTGCTGGCATGGCCATAGGCGCGGTCGCACGCATAGACCGCATAGACAAGTGCCAAAGGCTGAACATTTATTTCAACGCATTGCAGCGACTGCTCACCAAAGGATCTGATTCTAGAAGCGGCTTCAGTGGAGCGAGCTGAGGTGAGGTGCCACAAAGCAAAGCAACGCGATATGAACTGTGATAAGTTGACTTGCTTTGCCTTGCGTTGCGTTGCGTTGCTACGAATTGGCTTGGCTTGGCTTGGGTTGGGTTGGTCTTGCGCTGAGTTGTGCGCTGTTCGTTTGTTTTATCTGCTGCTAATTAATCAAGACAGTAAACCAATTATAACAAATCAAGAGGCGATCAGTTGCTAGACAACCCACTGACAATCGCAGCAACTATGCTAACAGCAATGGCAATGGCAATACCAAATACAAATGGCAATAGTAGCAGCAACAAAAGCAACAACAACAACAGCAAAAACAATAGTAACAAGAAAATAAATATAACAAAAGCATAGATAACAATAATTTAGCAGCAAGCCTGTAATTAAGATATTAAAAGCAAATTTTTGCAAAGCATGGCCAAGGCGTACAAAGGCAGGCTGACACAGGGCGGACAAGGGGCGGGGCAAGGGCAACGTGAGTGGTGTGAGTGGCGTGAGAGTTGCAGATGGAAAGCAACGACAAGTGCCATTGAGAATTTTCCTTTAATGGTTAATGTCATACACAGCACAGACGCAAGTCCGCGTGGAGCGCGCAGTAGGGGCGTGGAGCACTCAAGTGGAACGACAGACGACGAATGCTCAATTCATTTGGGATTTGGTTCGCTCGATTCGGTACAGCTCGGTACGCTTCGGTTTGAATTCACAGTTGGCAACAATATTGAAGCTGTTGCCTTAATGCGCAGCATCATCATCATCATCATTATCATCATTATCATTATCATAATCATCATCAATGGCTGTTAGTCATTATTATCTGTGTCAACATCATAAGCAGCGCAACTTTGATCATCATCATCATCAAAACCATCGTCGTCCTCATCTACATGATGGCTGCTGCGCTGCGGTAATTGTGTGAAATTCCTTGAATTTGGGTTATTTGAAGCTGTCGTCTGTCTGTGTCTGATCCAATGTCAATTAAAGAAATAAAACGAAAAAGTTTGCCTGTTCGCCTCGTCCCTGCAGCAGTTGGCTGGCAACCCAAGCAAGTTCGACTGCGAGCGGTGTGAGCAGCCTCCGTGGCAACTTTTATGGCCAGCGGCAATAAATTGAAATTCAATTTGAAATAAATTCAATGCAATGTGCAATTGCTGGGGATGTGGCTCACTGGGCAGCGCAAAACGAATCGCCGCACAATGTGACACAATGGTCGAGCTATGTCTGCGTTTCCTTGGCTTCCCTCTGCATTTCCTTTGTGTTGGCAGTTAACTTGGTCAAAGCAATGAAAATAATGGCAACGTTGAGCTTTGTGAGCTTTTGTGCAATGCAAATCGAGTGAAAATGAAGTGAAGCCAAATGGCGTCTAATTGTTGGTAAATGTTTTTAAAGCAAATCGCTTCAGCCTGCTCGCTTAAATATGCGCAAAGAGACAAAGAGACAAAGAGAGAGCGAGACTATGAATTGTCTTCGGGGTACCTGCCTGCGGGTAACTAAGTGCTAAGCAATTGGATAAGTCAAACAATTAAGTCATCAATCAATCAAAACAAGCCGACAGACGGCATATCGGTTGGTGGGTGGGCGTGGCTGTGTGGGCGCCAAAATTCAATTAACATACATTGCCTGCGTACATAATACCTATGTATGTACGTATGCACACTGACGCATAAACGTATGCGCAGCAGATATGCCATAAGTGCGCACAATATGCTGCGTAGGAGGACGATGGGTGGGGAAGCCGGCATGTGGACAGACGCATGAATGTGGGCTGACATAACGCTTGATGACGCAATTGCAATGCTTGGCTGACAGGGTTGAGTGTGCGTGACACAGGTGTGTCGGAGATTAAACGCTTTGCCGCAATCTGCAATTGTCTCAGATGATTTGGAGGACGATTAAACGCCCCGAAGTAGGCAATGGCGTTGACATTAACCACCTTGACAGGCTGTCTGCTGTCGGCTGCCAGTTTGTTTATGCTTCCCTCTCTTCTGTGCTGTGCTTGATTGCACATTTTAGGCAGATATGCAAATCTGGCACTGGGTCGCGGGCATTAAGCGATTGCGCAGAAATGCCAAATCCCATTGCGAAGCGCAGAGCAGCTGACAACAGTCATATGCGTTATGAGGCCGACTGCAGCAACTGCATGGCAGCGCATCAACTAAAAACAGAACAAGTTCAAGACACAGTTAGAGAAATTGTTGACAGAGATAGAGAAGTGGGGAGGAAAACATATTTGAAAAAATCACATGCAGCTCAGTATGCGTCGTCTGCTTTGGCAACTTCATGAATACATGCACTTATCAGAGGGCAAAGCTGTTTGTCGTGAGTCCCATGCGGAAAAACACTTGCGCCTGAGCTTGGCGCAGTTTGATCGCTATAAAAGCGGCACGGCGCTGGACAGCAGCAAGCAGTGCTTGGAGCTAAGTGAAGACCAGCAGGCAGACAAGAGCAATGCAGTTGAATTTGGTAGTCGCTATACTCCTGGCCATTTCGGCCGCAGTCTTCGATGACGTGGCGCATGGCGCCCTAGCGAGGAAGCCGTTGCATAGGCCAGCACAGCCACCGGCCAATTACTGCGACACGTCGCTGTGTCCGCGTGGCAAGAAGCACGTTGCCTGCAACAATAGCGGAGTAAGTGCCAGCCATGTGCTGAGTGTTCCTTGCCAGGGCTAATGCTTTGCATAACTTTAGTTTATGAACGAGTCGTGTCTGTCTAATGCCACCCATTTGATCGATATGGACAAGCACATTGCGCTCATCACGCGCACACACAACGAGCTGCGCCAGCGCTTGGCCAGTGGGGAGCTGCATCAGTTGCCTGCTGCTGCGCGCATGGCCACGACCAGTTGGAGCGAGGAGCTCGCCAAGATGGCCGGCTATAATGCCAAGAATTGCTATGCGAAGCACGACGACTGCCGCAACACGCCCACATTCCGCCAGTCGGGACAGAACATTGCTATCTTCAATGTGACAAGACTGGCAGAAGTTGCCGACTTCAAGATGCTGTATCCCATGCTTATACACAAAGGACTACAGGCCTGGTGGAATGAGAGTACGAACGCCACAGAGGCCACAATGCGCAGCTATCCCAAGGACAAGAAGAAGCCGTAAGTGGTGACACAACGCTTGCGAAGTATGCAGGCGGGTTAATATGGTTTTTGCTTTACAGCGACATTCGTCACTTCGCGGTCATGGCGCGGGAGAACAACACACATGTGGGCTGTGCCGCCGTGCAGTATAAGCAGCTGAATGACACCTTCTTCAAGTTGACCTGCAACTATGCTGCGGACTACATGGCTGGCCAGCCCGTCTACCAGTTCCGCTCGAGAGTCTGCACGAAGGGCTACAACAAGAAGTACAAGTTCCTCTGCTCCAGCAAGGAGATCTTCTGATGCAGCGCGCTCACATGCCAAACGACATGACCGCAGTGTTCATATTTACTCGTATTAAACAAACATTTGCTAAAGCAGAATAAATGTTGGCAGCGCGATTAGGAAAACAGAAAAATAAATTGGCGTATTGCTTTCCAATTGAATGGCTTTGGGTGTATGCAAACTAACAACTTTTGATTGTGCATAGAAGTACGAAGCGGGCGGCGAACTGTGGACTAACACTGCAAATATGGCTCCAAATGACGCATATCCTGTCGCGGTGTATTATTTGCACACACGCAGGATACACGCAATAAATATTGTGCACAACAAAATAGGTTTCGCATAATAATCAGCAGGCAAACCGACTGACATGCCAACCCACAGACGGACGATTGGGCAAATAAACCGACTAACGACCGAACGTGCGAACGTACTGACATAGCAGACACAGGAGACGCATGCAGCAAATGAAATCATTAGGAATGCAAAATTCAAACGTGCCAATAAAAATGGAATTTCTGCCAATTTCCTGTGCATTGCAATAAATCCATGCGCAATGGCAGTTGCAGTGCCGGCATAAGTTCAACGCAATTACCAGTTCCACAGTACCCACAATGCCACAATGCCCCAGGTAACTGTTGGGTGGACGCTTTGCCTGCCGTGCGCCTGACTTGCACTTCGCCGGCTGACTGCGACTTCGATGGCGGGAGCATATGCTTCAACTCATTGCAGGTGTTCCTTTGTGTGCTCCCTTGATTCCCGTGGTTTCTTTCATTAATTCTGCTTTGTTTCTGTGCCGCAGTCGCCGTCCGCTTCGCTGTCTGCCATTTAGTAGCCAGCTTTGCATTAGCTAAGCTGCTTAACTGCTTCCTTTTTTCGCGCGCATTTCGATTCGCTGCCACATGCGACTTCATTTGATTGGACTGCTCGGATTTGGTTTCTCTGGCAGGTATGGACTTGGTTAGCGCAACTTCCAATGACTGCCATAGAAGTGCAAGATTGCCTCGATTGGCGCGACTCTTTGCCGTCTTTGACCATGTGTGCGCTGCTTACTTTAATATTTTCATGCTGTCAGCTGGCGCTCGCTTGAGTCGAGCATGCAGCATGTTGCATGGATTTACGCCTGTGCCATAAAGAATTTATTATTCTATTAAGCTTGACTGGCAGAGAGGGTTGTGCTTTGTATCCACCAGCCACCAGCCACTAGCCACCAGCCAACACTCTCCGCATGCAATGCGATCGTCTCACTGGCATAGAGGTAAGCAAACTTTTAAATTTAATACAATTTAACACTCGATGTTGCATGTTAGTGGCATGTGGCATGTGCCCTCTGCCATTCACCATTCACCGCTTGCCAGGCAGGAAGACTGGCAGGCATGCCAGGCACGGCAGGAGCAACTTGTCGGGTGGGTCTTGGGTAGGTTTCGGTTGTTGGGCTGCCTGGTTAGTTGGCACAGCATTGCCAAATGCTCAAAGTGCTCTATTTATCACTCCATAAATTTCGAGCAACATTTGTAAGGTTTCTTAAACAGGAACTCGAAGTCGTCAACGCCAGAGTGCCACCGTTGCTATTGCTGCAAGAGTTGTTCTTGCTTCTGCTACTTCTTTTTCTTTTGCTTCTTCCTTTTTGTTTTTCGTTTTTTTTTGTTTTTGTTTTTCAGTTGCATTGTTTTTGTTAGCCGGTTATGTGCCCTGTGCCCAACAGTCGAAAGCTGCGGCATATGCCCTGTGATAAGTACATTTTTGCCTTGCCGACCTGTCACTGACTGTTCCTGCAGTCAGCAGCAGCTCAGTGAGATACACATGCGGTTTGTCTCTGGGTGTTACATGCAATGTTGCTAGTCTCATGCTGCATGGCTTAGGCTACGTTGGCGCAGCTGGAGTGCATTGGCAAGTCGTCGAGGCCCAACACAGGATTACCATTCGTTCAACGATTCCATTTGTTTTGCTGGTTGCTTTTTTGTGAGGTTTCATGTTGCAGACTTGATGTGTTCGTTTCCAAAATAAAATAAAAAGCAGAAGCAATGGCATAAATGGCAACAGCGGCATGTGCCTGGCCTTGCCTGGCCTGGCAAGCAAGACCAACAACAACAACAACGAGAGCAGCAGTAAGAGCAATGGCAGTTGGAAAGTTTTGAAAAAAATTTGAAGTGTAAACAATTTATTGTTACTTGGGTAACATTAATCCAAAGGCAAAAGCGCAAAAACTGTAAAATTAGGCAAACGGCTGAGCATGCTCCGACATTAGGAATCGTATTGCATACGTTTGCCTGGCATTGGGCTCTGATTTGGAATTATGGCAGGCAGGCAGGCAGACAGACGGAGACTTATTGGCTTGCCGCTTAAATCTCATTTGATAGCCAAGAAATAGATCATTCAATCAAAATTACTCATACGCCACGAACACCTTCGAATCCGGCTGTAAATGTTTGTTTTGCCAGCATGTTGATAGGACGGATAAAAAGGCAAAACTGACAGCGAGGAGGAATAGCAGTACCACGTGTGTGTGTGTGTGAGTGTGTGTGTTTATGTGCGGTGTAACATGTGCAGAAGAGAGCCCAGAGATTTACGAGTATTGACGGGTGACTATATAGTGACGCATTAGCACACATGCCACACACACACACACACATACACATATATATATTCGCATGCGCGCCCTCGTTTGTGAGCACAATCAGCGTCATTGATAAAGGAGTCAACATGAATGGCGAAAGCAGTGACACAGCTGCACTTGATTTTATATATTGCACAAGAAACGAAAAGACGCCAAGGAGCAAAACAACGCGTGGACGTGCGCTGCATTCGTGCATTGCATGGCATTCAGGCATGCTGTGGCATGGCAATCGACATACTATACATAAAGCGAGAGTAGAAAATAAGAATAAAGCAGCATGAAACGCTTGGCGATTGGAAAACATTTCGCAGCAGTAAAACAGAAAACTGAAAGCTGTAAGTGGAAACCGAACCCAGGTCATTAGCATTGATGGCACATAATCTCTGTGACGATTTGGCTACATGAATGACACGACGCTGGGGTGGCTTCGTTGGTTGCTTGCTCACTCGCTGGCTTGGCTGTTGGGTTGGCTGCCTGATTTTTTGGTGTGTTGGCATGGCAATTGATTGTTGCTTTTATTACGTATACGCAGAGTGCACCAAACATAATGCATGGCCAAAGTGGCCGACTCCGTTCCCGTTCCTTTGTCCCAAAGTGCACAGACAGAGGCGACGGACAGAGAAATAGACAGAGAGAGAGACACAGGCACAGACGCAGGGTTGGCTTAGTTAAACAATGCATTCGCACATTGTCGCAATGCGGCTAAAAGCGAAATGGGCTTTTGTTTGCCATTGGTTTTACGTGTGTTACTTAAAACGGGCTTTGGCTTTGATAACCCGCCTCCCTGCAATCGCATGCATTAAACAGACAGCAGACAATAGACAGCAGCAAAATGAAGTGCCTCCTTGCTGCCAGCCGGCACACATCGTACATGCAACTTTTCACAGGCCGGGCAACAACAACAACAATAATAACAACAACAAATGGCTTCACCTGTCGTTGCCGCAATTTACAATTCTGCGCCATTTTCGTTTCATCGTTTGACCTACTTCCGGCAGAAGCCTCGGCTTGGGCACACATGTCCGCTTAGGCGCCTCTTTCATTTGCCATTTCATTTCATTTCGATTCGCATTCGATTCGCATAGCTTCTGCTATTCCTGTACGACGTTCGGGCTGTCGAGTTTTGCCTGCTGGCGTCTTCTTTATAAACATTTAAATGCATTTACGTACATTTCGCCGCTGCCTGCTGCCTGCTCCCTGCTGCTACAACAAAAGACATCCATGCCCTGCACAATAAATACTTGAACAGGCGTGCACCGGACTCCGGCAGCACTTCCGTATTCGTTTGAGCATTTGTGTGGAGTTTCACACTATTCGTACTTCACTTTAAGTCAAATGCATTAAAGGCACTTCAACTACTTGGCACGAGTAGCAGCTTAGAGGCGAAGGATCTGTGCACGTGTCTGCGCTTGGCACAAGAAGCGCGCGACCAGCGCCTGGCAAGGGGTTAAATATTTTGCGAGGTATTGGGCAGCGGACGTGGCAGCCATGTCAGGCTCGGGGCCGAGAGGAAGGAAGCTTTTCAAATGTGAAAATGATAAATGCATTTTTAATGGAGCGCAAGAGCAGAGCATGAATTTAACAAACAACTTCCTTTCTTACTAAATTACTGATGTACAGAGCCAAGAACACAGCACACAGCACACAGACACTGTACACAGGACACAGTGTACAGCGTAAAGCGACAGCTCAGACACTTTCTCTACTCGCCATTCGCTGCTGCTGCTGCTGCTCATGCTACTCATGCTCCTGTCGCCACTGCGCCATATACTGTTGCAAAAGCGATTAGCAAGAAGGAGGCAAACATGCGAAGTGGCCCCTTGGCTGCTTGGCTCTTCCCGTTTGTCTTCGAGCCGCAACAGCAGCAGCAGGAGCAGCAGGCGAAGCGCTTTGGTTTTTATTTCGATGGTTGACAGATGATTAAGCTAATGCCGCGTTTTTGCCAGCGCGCTGAAAGCACAAGTGAGCTGCGGGGTGTGGCATGGCAGCGACATAAGTATCGTTAAATTGTGGATAAATAAAGTAAATAGACGCCGACTTGAAACCTTTAAGGCAAACTGGTTCTAATCAAATCCAATGATAGGGCAACGTTCTGTTAGGCAGGAAATCGAAAAAGTCTGGCTGACAGGCAAGCCTGCCAATCAATGTTCGGCACAGATGTAGAAGCGTCCGCTTACTTGGGGAAATGCGATGGCATAAGAAAAGGAAAGGCAAGGCAAGCATTTGGAATGGAGAAGGCATCAACCGCAACTTAATGCCTTAAGTAACTTAACCTGTGCGCGTGAGTGTAGGCGTGTGCTTAAGATTGCAAGCGAGTGTGGGTGTGGGCATGGAGGTGGGTGTCTGTGTAGAAGTCGCTTAGGCGGCGGCTGTAAATGTTTATGGGCTGAAACATCGTTGGAGCATACGTCCCTCCTGTGTGGGAAAATTGCAAGTGTCTGAAATTGAAATGGGAGTAAATTAATTCTTCGGTAATATTCTCGTCGTTGTTGTTGTTTTTTGTAGACTGTTGCTTGGTTGCTTTAGATAACTTCTCGAAGCTGCGTTATCCTTCACGCACTGCCGACATAATAATGGGCACAGCGAAGGCAGCAATGCTTTAAGGATTATCGTTTGCGCTGATTATTATTTAAGGTTTGAATGTCCTTTTCACTGAGAAATCGCCTTTTGTTCGTTTTGAAAGCGAATAGCACTAATTCTGAATGAAGAGTACTCATATAGCGACAATGAATGGATATAGGTAAGCTATGCTGCTCCGAAAACACCTGCTGAGGCAGCAACAATCTCAAATCAAAACAACAACAACGAGAATAACAACAAAAAAGCTGAAAATGAAAATTGCGGCATAACAAAAGCAGAATTGGACTAGAAATGATGTTGATAAAATTCATACGCAATGAATGCAGGCTAGCAACTGCTAATCCTTGCTCTTCGCCCCTCGTTGCGTCCACGTGCAGACTGTAGGAGTGCGTTGCTCACATAACAATGCAATATTTAAAACATCCGGAGTCACACACATGACACACGATAGACACATAGTCAGACAGACAGGCAGGCAGGCGGGCAGGCAGTCATGTAGTCAGACGAACATACAGTAAGACACACGTACAGATAGAGAGACCAACAAGCAGATAACGGAATGCTGCTAAAGCGTGCATGGATGCGACAGTTACTGAAAGAGCAGGAAAAAGAGAAAGAAGGAATGAGAGAGAGAGAGATGGAGAAAGGAAGCGAAGGCTGATAGTCGGATGTTGAGACAAAGGCGATATTGTACTCTGATGTACACAGGCAAATTCAGGCACACAAAGAGACAGGCAAACAATAACATAAAATTAGGCAACATTCTCCACAGAGGATGGCTTCCGCTCACAGACTTCCTTAAATAATAAAAATCAAGTAAGCACTCTGGGCGAGTAAAAGGTAAGTGAAAGGTGTACTCAATGGATATAACATAAATGCATGACATGAATGCACGGCACAAAACTTTGAACTATCGCCGTTGCCATGCCCAACCCCAACCCTCCGCTGCCTTGCTTGTGTGGCCAAGTACGTAAGTAAGACGCTGACAAGTGCTCGAGTTAACCGAGTTGTGCGCCGAGTCAACGACGTTATGCTGCTTAAATATACCAGCGTCGTCTTTGTCGTCGTCGTCGTCATCGCTGTCGTCGTCGTTGTTGTTGTTGTTGTTGTTGTCATCGTTGCAGCATTGCATGTCTAGGTGAATGCAGCTCGGCGCGCCGTGCAACGTCGTGATGCCACTTACAACTTCTGCGTGTGGAAACGAGGTTAACTCATGTACTTAACGACATCGTAAATCTTTGGCAAACATTTGCAAGTGGCAAGCGAGTTGCGTAGACAACGAGGGAGGAGCAATAATACTATACGAATATACGACGCATACCGTCGACTCTTTTTGGGTGAGCGGGCGATGTCTGGGGAAAGCAGCTGCCGTTCTTGATTTTTCGTCGCTTTTGTGGAGGAATTTGTAACTTTTTAATAAAGCAGCAATGCTTGTTTAGCTTTTAGTCGGTGAAAGACATGGCGCTGCTTTTCGAACCGTCTCAGACACTTGGAGTACTTGGAGTGTTATTGTGTGAGGGAGTGGGAAGCAGGCGGTGCAGGTGTTGTGCGGATATGCAGTTGTGCGTAGTAAAAATTTCCGCCAATACAGAAAGTTTTAATGAGCCTTGGCATCGTTTCTTCTACGGCATGCATGGCACAACGTGTCGAGTGCGTATGAGTATTCTTGTTGCATTTCGCATTAACGCCTCAAAGTATGCACTACTGAAATTCGCGCCATTTCGCGCATTCATAAAGTTTTAAACTGAACATAAAACGCTGTTGCCTTGATGAACTCGTCTCAGTGCCATTCATTAAGCCGACAAAAAACGAGACAAGCGAACAGACAGGCAGGCATGTCGACAGACAGACGGACAGTCGGGCAGACTGTGTAAAGCTCAGCTGGCATGCATGCCATGCCGCCATAAAGCACATTCAGTCCATCAAGTAGCAAGTGGGTGGGCGGATGAATGTTGGGTTGGTTGGATGGTGGGCATACTTATTTAGGTTTTTTGTCAATCGGTTTTGTAAGTTTTTTCTCGTTTTCTTGCTTCTTTTTGCGGCGCGATGGAATTTCGCTTTTGCCTTTGTGTCATTTATTAAGCATGCCTTTGTCCATGTCCCTTTTGGCGCTGGTCTGTGCCAAATCCTTTGGGCACGGTGTACTTACCGTTGGAAGAGTAATCGGATAAAAATGTCTAAACAACAACAACAACATGGCAGAGCACAGAACAGCACGGCACAGGACAGGACAGCTAGGGCAGAACGGCGGACTACACGGAGATGCGAGACGAGATGGCAGCAAGTGCGGCAGCAATTTGTGGGTCAAATTGAATTGTGTTGTAACTGAAATTGATTGAAACATTTGCCCCAATTTATGTCCTTGAAAACCAAGCCTGATCGGCAGCGGCAGCATCGGCAATGGCTCGTGCCTGGCCGCTCTTGCCCCATTGCATTCTCAAGGCCTAACAGCCTAACATCCTAAGAGCCGAGCAGCCGGGCAGCCATCGCGAGGGTCATAGCCATCCATTATTTATTGGATTGGACGGCATGCGTACTGCTTTACGTTCTTGCTGTTATTCATATGTCCTTTGAGAGTTTTACGCTTGTCCGACGTGCAATGCAGAGCACATCCTTGTTACCGTTGCCGTTTGCCTTTGCCTTTCCCTATGCCTTGTGCCTGAGCCTTTGTCGTCATTATTGTTGTAATTTAATGCGCTGTTATAGACGTTGTTGTTTTTGTTGTTGTTGTGGTTGTTGTTTTTCTCGTTTGCCAAACTGATTAAGGTCAATGAAATTTGATACTCTCCTGCGCACTGTGGCTCGCTCCGCTGCTCACTCATCGTAAATAAAGTTTTATTAGAAACTGTTTAAATTGCGTAAATATTGAAATTGCCAAACTGGCTTCTGACCTTCAACTGTCAAAATCAACAGAACGTCTGCAAAATTACTAATGAAAAACCAAAAAACCGCCCAAAAATTGCTTATCTCGGCTTTTTTCACCGTTTATATAAATATTCATAAATCTCGTTTGTATCTTGTGGATACATGCTGGCACCTAACCAAAGCCGATGCAGATGCCGATGCCGATGCCGATGCCGCTACCATTGCCTCTCGTTTTCTCCTTCGCCTTTGCTGTTGCTGTTTGGTGTGTGCGCGCGCTTATGTGGCTTGGCCAGGGCAACCGCAAAAGCCAATTTGCAACAAGTTGTGCTGCTGTCAGTCATAATCTCGCTTTGCTCCAACCTCCCGCCGCCAGCGCCGGAATCCAAATGTTGGCATGAATGAAGAATGCAAACGCAAACATAAAAAAAATTCAGCAAACTCTGCTGTGTGTAAATTCGTTAGTCATCTTGTGGCGTGCAATGTTCTTGTTTAGCCTTGCCACACTGACGACTGGCAGCGTGTATATGCACACACTTGGATGAGTGTCGGAGTGTCGCGTGTGTTAACCCATCGAATATTGTCACTGACGTGCAACAAAGTATGAAAAATATTCCCCTGCTTTGCATGTTCAACACGACACGCAACACGCGACTAACGACACGCCGCACACCATACACATGACACTCATGACACGCACCCACGCATCCATACTTCCATGCAGTCACACATTCGCAGTCACCGGCGCATTCGGTGTCGGAGCGGGAGTCGCAGTCAGAGGCGCAGTCGGCAATTCGGCAAATGCTAAAAGGAAATTAAATGAAAATATTTGCTGTGCCTGCGCTTGAGTCGTGTGATTTGTGTGATTCGCGTAAGCCGTGTGAGTACTGAGCCTGGCAAAACTTCCGTTTTAAAATAGTGAAATTAATTTAAATAATTTATGCGCAGTCGGTGACGACATTTTGCATCTTTCAACGACTGGTGAGTAAAAACGAAAGCGCAAACGAAAACGAAAATGAAATTGCAAAGCGCAAAACGAAAACCCAATGAAGATGCTCTGCAGACATGACATGCAGATACTTTAATTTCTTTAAGTGGTGATGTGGCTGCTGCGAACAGACGTCAACAAGGACAGCAACAACAGCAACAACAACAACAACGGCGACAACGACAACTACAGCTACAATGACAACTAAAATGACAATGACAACAAGAACGACAACGACCGAACGATAAGGACACGGCTACGCATGCACAATAGTTCGCTTGTGCTTTTGCGCTACACATGGCGTATGCTTAATGCTGACGAGCCGAGCATTTACCTCAGCCGCCAACACACAGTCGCACAATCGCCCCATTGCCATCGCCATCATTGTAAATAGAAATGTACATTTCATTAATGTTGCCACATGCATGCGTGTGTTTCTCTGTGTGTGTGTGTGCGTGTGTGTGTGTGTGTGTGTGTGTGTGTGATTTTGTATACTCTGACGTAAATTTGCGTATAATGAAACTGAAGGTTGTTTGCTTTATTAGCCGAACGTGTTCAGGCGCAGTGTGTCATTTGTTTTTCTGTTTTTGCCTCAGCCCCTCCTTTTTTTGTTTGTGTGTGTTCGTTTTTTTTTTTTTTTCTTTTTTACTTGTTATTCGCTCCCTCTGCTATTTGCTGTTGACTGCTGTAGTGTACAATTTGAGCACTCGTTGCAAATAAATAAACACATACGCTCTAATTAACGCTAATGCATGACAGAAGGAAACAATTGAGTCTCGTACCTAGGCAGGCAGCTCACATGTCGCACGTACGCCTGCTCCCACACTCACACACACCCATCCACACTCACAGCAGGCAAAGCGGGCGCAGGGACACCAGGCGAGCCTAGTTGTCGCCTTTATTTTAATTCCATTTGAATTCCTAATGAAAATTGATATCGAGTGCTGAGTGAGTTGCTGTTGCTGCTGTTTTGCCGCCTTTTGCTGAACTGATTCACGTCGTTGTCATTGCCGTCATTCCCATTCTCACCCACACCCACACTCCCATTGCCATTGTCGTTGTCATTGTGGTAGGCATGGGAGCCATCGTTCATCTTTGGGTCGAGTTTTGGTTGTCACGAATTAGTTGTTAAATGTTTTATTGTCTCAAATGGCAGCTGACAATTTCACAACCGAAATTGCCGTAAATGAAAAATATTTACTAATGACACCCTACAGCTGCATGTGATGGATCTTATTGCTTGCTTAGACAGATTGTCCTGATGCTGATCTATCAATTCAATTATTTATAGAAAAAAAAAAACACAAGTAATGCTAAAAAAGCTCTGCTTTGAAAGTCTAATATACGTAGAAACTATAAGAGGAAAAAAACCTTACTTTTTCTATAACTATGCGTTCTCAGCACTCAAAGAAAATTGGCTTACTTTTTTCTATGACATGCGGATTAGTTTTAAAAATTTTCCTAATCAAACTATTCAAACTAAATAAGAAATGCCACTACATGAGACACCGGTTCTAGGGAATAGGGAGTAGATGGTATTTAGAATTCTAAGTTAAACACATAACCTTGAAGTGTTCAAGCTATAGGTAAGATTATCGTGCAGAGTCTAGTCTTATATGCCAATCAAGCATTGCTGAGAGCAAAGTTAGATTAAAGATAAGGCTGCTGAGTAGGAATACGGAAGGAATGTGTCCGTTTATCAAGTTATAAGGAAATATTGTGTAATACCAAAGATTTATCTCCTGTAAGCCAAGGAGGGGAGTAGTTGAGTTTACGCGGTGAGATGGGAACCGGGTTGCAGAATCAAAACATTGCTATTTTGAACAGATTCGATCAAGTCTGAGTACCTTTTGAATTGTGGGTTCCACATACAGGAAGCATTTGTAGGAATTCGACGAACCAAAGAACTAAGAAATAACATAATTAAAATTAAATTTTTTAGAAAATCCAGTAATAAAGCCAAGGAGACTTCTTGCTCTGAAGATAATCTTATCAATCTTATTTTTATATATATTTTTTTCGTATTTTGTGTTTGTCTTTTTTATTTACTTGCTGGTGCTCTTTAATAGAATGTCGAATTATTTTCAAAGTAATTATATGTGGCTGACAGAGCTCACCTTTGAACTTTGGCTGGCAAGTGTATCCGAGTATCGGCGCAAATGAAGTTGACTTTTGTTTTCAAATTTAAGATTTTGGTGGATTTTGTTTTGTCGATTTCGGCATTAATCCATAAGCCATTTAGATTTCATGATGATGAGATGAGTTAAACCAACAACAACAACATCAGCGACAACATCAACAAAACTTTCAATTACAAGACATTGTGCCATCAAGTGTTGCGACTCTTCGCTCCTATCCTCAGCGCCATCGTCGACGGCACCGTGTCAGTGTGCGTCCTTCGACACTGACAAGATTAAATTCATATTTCAAAACTTGTGTTTTCGCTTAGTTCCTGTTTATGTTGTTGTTGCCGTTGCTGCCGTTGCTGTTGCTGCCATTGTTGTTGCTGCTGTTGAGTTGGTTGCTACGAGTCAAGTGCTTTGACGATTGTGTAAATGTAAATTTAAATGCATGTATCGCATGTTGTTTCATTTTGTTTGTCAACTTCAGTTATCCGAGAGCGGATAAAATTTATTCATATATGAACTCATGTAAGCGTGTAACAAAATAAACGCGTCGCATTGCACGTACGGATGCTTAGCGCAGCTCAGCAGGGCTCAGCCTGGCGCAGTCGTCTGCATTTGTTTAATGTTGATTGTGTATAAATTAGCATAATTAAGGCAAGAACCTTCAACATCCACCAGACGAGGGCACACCAGCGGCAGAGTCAGCGTCAGAGCAGCGTCACAGCAGCGCCGAGCGTAGGAAGTTAAGATATAAAATAGATGATACGCAATTGCGTTGAGCAAAAACTTTCATATGTATAGGATACGTGTGTGTGTGTGTGTGTGTGTGTGTGTGTGTGTGTGTGTGTGTGTGTGTGTGTGTGCCGCCGTGAAAGCGCTAATGAATAACCGCATTACGCTGCGAACGAGAGAGTGTGTGTGAGTGAGGGGGAGCAGATGATTGAATGAGTGGATCAACTAGGGAACAGGCGGCACACCTGCTGCGCCGTGCTGCGCTGTGCCTAATTCACTGCATAAATGAATGATTAAACATAAATTAACGAATGCTGCGAAAGTTATTTGCTGATGCGCGGCAATAAATCGAATCCTGATGCCTGTGAGCCATACCGTTTCCTGATTTTGATTTGGCTTATACTTCTGTTTTTGTTTATGCTGTCGGTGGGTATGCGAGTGCGTTGGCTGAAGCAATTGGCACACGTTGGCTGTGCGCTTTGGCTTGGCAATGAAAATTGAAAGTGTCGATCAACGTCAATTAGTTGCCGCTGGCTGTGTGGGTCTGTGTGGGCCTGTATGGCATTTGCTCCCGCTGCAGTCCAACTGGCGGCATGTGACTGCTCGATGCTGCCGGCTGTGAGCTATGAGCTTTGCCTTGATTTCGAGTTTGAGTTGAAGCACCATGCAAATGGCAAGCCAATCAATCAATTGTCAACTGACGGCAGCTGCAGATAATGCGAGACAATGGCAGGCGCGAAAGTAGCTCACGGTGATCACCTAAGTAAACGCGATTACGAGTCATCGTCAGCAATTGACTTGAGACGAAATCAGTTTCCCCATTTAATACAACAAAACTCAGCACATTTGCTGCTTGGCTTTTTTGCCTACTTGAGCATGGGTCAATGGGGAAGAAGACGCTCCGTAAGTGCTGAGCTCATTCATTCATAAGCAAAGTCGGCCGTGAATTTGACAGTAGGAAAATCCATATTAATTGAAAGCGCATTTGCTCAGCTTCCTGACGGCGCACACAAGCCAAGCTGAAGCCTCGAGGCCGAACTAAGTAAAATACGTCGATGGCGATGACGATGACGGAGGTGAAGACAAAGATGAAAGTGAAGATGAAAACGAAAACATAAAAAGTCAACACAGAGCACATATAAAAACAAATAAAAAAAAAACAGCAACAAAGAAAAAAAAAAAGAAAAAAACAAGACAGCAACGAGGAAAATTGCCTGCGGCAAAATTTATGGTGAAAATCATAAGAAAATGTTTCGTTTCGTCCAAGTTTATTTCAACTGTAAGATATACGCCCACACGCCCACTCATCTACTCACTCAAGTACACACACACACACCCAATGACAGCATACGCATCTGCTTAATGGTAAATTCCCTCGAATGCGAGGCTCTGAGTAACTGCACACAGACAGGATGCGTATATTGCGTGTATCTGCTGAATGTGTGTGCATGAGTATGACCTGTGTGTGTGTGTGTGTGTGTGTGTGTGTGTTTGGGATACATATATGCGTGTGTGTATTCGCGTGCAGGCAAACTGTAAATTTCAATTAAAGACAATTTATGTCAAATTGCAGCCAAACTCCATGCATAATTCATTGTGTAATGAAATAAAAAGGCATACAACAAAATTATGCACACATCTACAAAAACAAAAAATAAAAAACAAAAACAAAAGGATATGTTCCAAACAAATATTCAAGAACAAAAAAGCCAAAATATATGAGTGTAGAGGTAAAAGTCAAAGTAGTATTAAAAGAGTAAGGTTGGCAGTATAGGGATGGGATGGGTCATGGGTCAAAACGGTTGGAAATGAAGTGAAGTGAAGTGAAGCGAAGTGAGGCGAATCGATACGTAAAGGCTGCAGTCTGAACGACGGAAATAATTAGTCAAACAGCGGATGTGGCCAGCGCCATCACGAAGCACCGCGCACCGCTCACCATGCACCGAACATCGAGCGGGTTGCGGTCTAAGTGCCAAGATCAAAATGCTGCGTCAGCGCCTTCGAACAATGCGCACATAAATTACACAAAACGGGATAATGAGTTCCATCCCACCAAGCGAATCAGAACGAGAATCAAAGTCTGGGTCGGAATCAAAATCCCAGTCCGAATTCAATTGTCCCCAAATGAAATCGTGCGCATTTTGTGGTTCCTTTCGCTCCCTTGGCTTTTGTTGCTGTTGCTGTTACTTTTGTTGTTTTTGTTGCTTTTGTTTGTGTTTACTCCACTCAAATAATAAATATAAACAATTAACAATAAATAAGATTGTGTGTATATAAAATAAAAATTAAATAAAAGTTAAAACAAATTAATTGCAGTCAGAGACACCTGACGTTTATTCGAATATTCGCATTTGCATGTTTTTAATGAGTCCAAATGTAAATTTAACCACCCTTCCGTGACTCCCCCCTTGACTGTGCGCACCTTCCACGAATTGAGACTTTTCATTCAATTTTTTATTTATTCATTTATTTATTTGCTTATTTTGCGCATTTTTATTGTTTGCTTTCATTGTTGTTATTGGTTTTACATTTGCCTGCTGCTGCTCCGGCTCCTGCTTCTTTTTTAGAGTGCTCCGTCATTTGTAATTTGTAATTGATAGCCATGAAGGTGGGTCGCCATCGGCTTTTTCCCCGTAAATAAATCAATTTTATTATAATTTATGCATAAATACAATATTTTATTCATATTCGAATGCAGTGAGTACCAAGTAATTATTCTTGTCATTTCGAAATTAATAAAAATTACAACAGCAACAACAACAACAACAACGGGTGTGACAACAAGTAGAACAGCTCAAAGGACAAAGAACAAATATTAATGATTGTAAAATATTTGTTTGTTCTTGTGTGTTGCCATTGTTGTTGCCATTGCCATTGTCGTTGTCGTTGTTGTTGTTGTTGTCGTTGTAGTGTTGCTTGTTTACTTGTTTGTTTTCATAAAAGTGCTGATGACCCACTAAAGTAGCCATTTCAGCTGTTGACCTCAAATTTGATTAATTTAACTCATGTTTAATGCATTAATTAAAGTGGTTTCGCTTACAGCTTAAAAAATGAGTTGCACATATTAAAATACTGTCGCAAAGCCAACCAAATGTGCTGTGCTATGCTGTGCTGTGCCACAGGCATATGCGGCATGTAAGCGCAAGGACTTTGTCCTGCACAGGCGTGTAGCACATGAGCACAGTATAAAGTTACTTATGTGAACGCTTAAAGTAAGTTAAAGCTGCTTGGAAAAAGCCAATAGGACTTGCGCTTATATATGACAACAAACAGGAAGCATTTTTAATTGTTAAAAATTGTTTCACTGTAGCGTAACTTTGCATGGCTGCAATGCTTAACTGTTGACTGTGTTTCACTTTACTTTGCACAGCAGTTTATTATTTGTCTAATCAAGTCAGTGCTGAGTGCAGTCTTTCTGCTTAATGGGCAACAACAACAATGAAGTATTCACAACAACATCAAATGCTGTTTAATTATGCTAAACGTAAAGCAAGTAAATGCTATTTCTGTTGAAAAAATGTTTGCTATTTCTATTATAATATTTTTTTATTGCATTTTTTTTTTATTCGATTTTCTTTTTTTTTGTTTTTGTTGCAAGAATGTTAATAAGCAAAATGTTTTATAGCATATAAAAGCAAAAACAACAAAAAAAAAGATAAAAATTAAAATGAATAAAAAAAAAAGAAAAAGTGAAAGATAAATTCCCGAATAGATCTTGGTAGAGTAAGCGCATTAGTCAACACAGGGGTACTCACAACAAAATGGCGTGGAATCACATCAATGCGCTTTCAACATGGTGACTTTGTGCGCTGAGCAAATGAAATTAATTATAATTTTTAATTATCTCACTAACAGCGTAGAGCGACAGTAATAGCAACAACAACAACAACAACAACAATAACAACAGAAACTACACACAAAAGCGACAAGAAATTATTTGGCTTAAAGAACAATAAAACAAGTCAGAAAGAAAATAAAGAAAATAACATTAAAAAACAAAAACGAGAATATATACAACACGGAAAAATGCTGAAACATAAAAAAATTAAATGAAAATAACAAAATAAAAACAAGAGAAACACAGCAGAAAAAAAAAAGAAGCAGCAAACAAAAAGATACAAAACGTGAAATTGTATTTAATATTGCCAACGCATGGCGTCTGACACGCGATTAATAAAACGAAAGCAAACGAAAGCAAATGAAAGCAGAGCGAAGTAAAGCAAAGCAAAGCAAAACGAAGCGAAATGAAGTGAAGTGAAGTGAACGGACGCGTGGACGCACGAGCGAGTGAGCGAGCGAGCGTACGGACCGTTAAAGGACGACGATGACGACGACGCTGACGCTGACGTTGAATTTGGCGATGCGAAGGACGCTTAAGCTGAGCATGACGCGGAAGAGGAACAAAGTGTAAGTGTTTGGGTGTGTGTGTGTGTGCGTGTGTATGTGTGCTTGAGTGTGCATGATGATATTTAAGTGAAAGGTATTTAGTCACGCGGCATGAGCGTTCATTGCTCGTTTGCTGGCTCCTGGTGTTGGCCCCCACCTCTCCCGCCACCGTCCTACATGCAGCCAGCTGCCACCTGTCCGCCCACAAGCAGAACTGCTGCGCCTTGTTTACTTTTGAGATTTGCTGATTTGTAAACATAAAACATGCTCACGGTCACGGCGCAAAGGCACGCTGCCAAAGTCTAAGATAGGCGCTCGGTCAACAACGTCGCGTGTCGGGTGTGGGATTGGGATTGGGATTGGGATGCCGCGGGCATCGGGCGGTTGCCCAACGTGGATCGGGCACTCGTCGTGCCCTGCATGGCGACTGAATTAGTTGTTTACGTGCGAATGGAAAATTTCACTTTTGATTGCACTGTTACTATTTTTTTTTTTTGTTTTTAATTCTTTACCGCATTTTTATTGTGTCGCACACGCCCTCAGACATTTCATTGTGAGTGGCAAGACAAGGCAAGGCAAGACAAGGCAAGGCAAGACAAGGCAAGGCTTATGGACACTGACACGAAACTGCTGCGGAGCATCGTTTTAAGCCATTTCCGCATCAGGTTTCGCCCATTCGCCAACTGGCTGCGTGCTGCCATACCGTGCTGCAGTTGCTGTGTCTGGCCGCCGCAACTCTTCGGAGCTGTGGAACTTTGTGCATGCCAAATTCATGTTCAACGTTGTCAAAATTAACAACACAACAAAAACAACAACAAGAACAGCAAATAACAGCAAAAAGTATAAAAAATGAAACAAATTGGCACGAAAAGCGAAGCGAAATGCTTAGTCGCCAGCAAGCAAAGCTTAGCCAGGACATACAGGCAAGAGCGACAGCGAGAAGGAGTGTGAGTGCCAGAACAGTACAGCAACAGTGACGAGACTTGCTGAGTATGTGTATGCAACTTCCGGATGTTTTTTGGCTTCTATAGTGTTGTTGCCTTTTAGTTTAGTTTGTGTTGTTCTTGTTGCTGTTGTGTTTGATATTGTTGTTGTTGTTGTTTTTGTAAGCACTAATTAAGCAAAAATTTAATTTAAAAAGGCTTTCAAGCGGCAAATAGAAAAACTTGTTTTGGGGTCGTACATTCTTGTTGTTGTTGTTGTTGCTGTGTATTTTATTTACTGCAAACGCGTCAGCAGTGTTGAGTAATTTTCTGAGCCAGTACGTGGCCAGTCATGAGAAAAACTGTTTCAACTCATAATGACATCGACTGCAACTTATTTCCCAATGCTGATGACAATCAAATGACGCAAAGTGCTCGAAAACGACAAAAATGTTGATTTTGTTTTTCTTTATTTATTTGTTTTCGGTTTCGTTTTTTTGTTTAGTAATATATTTCCGATTTTTTTATGCCGTTTATTTCTGCTTCATTTGCGCGCACATATAACAAAAAATGAATTTATTAAGCACACATGTGCAAGTGTGTGCGTGGATGAGTGTGTGCGGTGATGCCGTCGGCAATGGCACGTCAGGCAGTGGATGGAATGTTGGGGAGTTGGGGGAAGGTGGCTGGATGATCGTTTGATATGTGCAAATGCATACGAAATGAAAACATTTACACATGTTTGATTTATGGGTCAAGTGTGTGATGAAACTATAAAAGAACAAAAAAAAGAAAACCAGAAAGGAAAGCGTAGGGCTGATGAAGACGTAGCGTAGAGCGGCAAGGCGTGTCGCTGCGCCGTGCTGACTGAGTAATGTGAAGCATAAACAGAGAGAAAATCCGAAAATTATGCAGTTTCGAGCATGTCAACGTCACACAAAAGATGTGCGAAAAGTCACAACTCGATGGGACACTTAAAGGGCTCAACCGAATGCGCGGCGGCTCAGCTGCTGCCGGCAACACTGCAGGCTGGATATACATACATACATATATACATATATGAGCACACACACACACTCACGCACACTTGTATATATGCAACACAAAGCAGAAGAAAATTGCGACCACACGATGTACGAGAATGCGCATAAAAATGCAATAAAAAAATGCTTAACGAAGGCAAAGCAGCAGCAGGAGCAGCAGCAGCAGCAGCACATAAAAGGACTTTCGATGCTTCGATAACCATGTGCCATGAAAATTAAAAAGGACAATCACAAAAAGCCACCAAAAATACTAAAAAAGAAAAAAAAAAACGAAGCGGAGGAAATAAAGCAGAAAATAATAAAGAGGAAATAAAGTAAAGGCAATCTGAGCACAGGCAATAAGTGTCGCATTCATCCTGGCCATAAGTGCTGAGTGCCGAGTGCCAAGTGCCAAGTGCCTTGCCTGGTGATGCGTCTTCGACTTATTACAACAGTTTCTTTGAGATAATGACACAGCAAACTGTTTTCGCATATTCGTGTAAGTTTTATCGTGCCTGCCAGTGCTGATATGCAGACCCAGCGTCGGCGGTAAGCACTTTACACTTAAATTGTTGCGAGCCCAAAACGAAGGAGTAAGCTGACACCGACCGCTTTAATGGTTATGGCTTGCGCGCACGCCTGGACAAAAATTCCGCAATGAACGTTTTGAATTACTACTGCAATAATAACAAAAACAACAACAACAACAACAACAACATGCAAAAAAATACATTAAATAACCAGAACAGATGCCCAACAGTCAGGCAAGGCTTGTGCATAGGCTACCAGATGCGCAGGAGTGCTGCAGCTGGTAGCTGCCTGAGCGGTGCCATGTGGAGCTGGTCCGTCGCCACGCAGAAAAGTTGGAGCTCGCTAATGGTTAGTTAAACGCGAACACGGCTTAAGAGATTTGCAACTGCACGCGCAGTTGCCTGAGCCGTGCTCCACCATGCTCCATTTGCCAGGGCTGTGTGTCATCTGCAGCTAAGTGAGCTACGGCACCGGCGAGGCTTAGGGCCATGTGTGAGCAAGTTTGCCGTATATGGGCGGCGCATGCATACAGAAGGTCTGAGTGTGAGTCCGAATGTGTGACTGAGTGTGTGATTGAGTGTGTGTGTGTGTGTGTGCGTAGGAGTGTGGGTAATCCAATGCCTGAGACGACGGCCTCAAAAGTAATCAAATTGTTGGCTCCATTTCATTTCATTTCATTTTATTCGGTTTCGCTTTACGTCGCTTTGGCAATGGTAACGGCAACGGCAACGTTAACAGCAACTGGCAGTGGCAACGGTAACGACAGCGACGGCGACGTCGACGTCAGCGTCAACATCGACTGCATGCAGGTGCCAGCCCAACTACGCCAATAAATTATAAAGTGGATTTGCCAACAGCATGGAGACCGAGGCTGAGTCTTATACTGGGACTGAGAGAGCGAAAGTGCTAAGCAATCGCATGATGGCAGCAGGAGTGTGTGAAGCTAAATCTCATTTTTGTTTAGGATTTCAGGCAAATGTGTTTATGTGAGCACCGCACTTGGGCACCTTTGAAATATGCACTCAGCTTAGGTGAAGTGAGCCTTCGCATGTTCGTGTGAAGCGGGCGTGAGGGGCATATGTGAAGAGATTACATAACAATTGCCTGAAATTGGCTTGAATTGCCTTGAAACGCGCCAAATAAAGTCATACTTACCGAACACCCGCATATGGGTAAGGATGTCGGGCGAAGCTAACGGTAACAGAAGCAGAGACTGAAACAGAAACAGGCGAAGGTTGAAGAGTACATTTTGCACTACGCATGTAAGCAAATACTTTTATTGTTTTTTTTTTCTTTATTTTTTTTTCGTTTTTTTTTTTTTCTTTTTTTGCATTTTCAAATACACAAAGCAAAATTGCTATGACTTTGTGAGTCGCACCCAAAAACATAAAACGCAAATGTTTCCATCAGCCCACAACAATAAACAACAAAAAAAAATATAACCAAAAAAATATATAAATAAATAAGTGAAAAAAAAAGAAGAAGAAAGAAAATGTAAAAAAATATAAGTAGCAGCAAGAAAAATGCCAAATTAGGAGGCATGAATTCCATGGCAAATTGCCTACAACGCCTCGCATTGTTTTCAGTCAAAGGTGAAAGGCTGCCGACTGTTGGCTGTTGTCTATGGGCTCTGGGCTATGGGCTGCGGGGTGTGATCTGTTGGCATGCAAGTGGTGGCGCCTAAAAATAACAGCAAAAAACAGAAAAGACAAAAAAAACGGTGGAGTCGAAAAAAAAGGTAAATAGAAACGAATAAATGACATAGAGAATTTGCGTCGTTGACAAATGAAAATGTCAAATGGATGATAATTTATATGCAAACTCCTCTTCTTGCAATTCCACTTACCAGCTCCATTCGCCAGTTGCCAGTTGCCACTTCCTACTTGCCATTTGCCAGTTGCCACTTTACTTGGCCTACAGCAGAGTCAAATTTATTCCCAATCATTTCTGATTAGTTGCCGTGTGAATGTCGACGGCGGCATTGTCCGTGTGCCCTCGGGCTGTTGCTGGGGCGGTTGGGCGCCGTCAGCTTGTTTGGATGTAAACGCGCACATTCCACGTAAGCTGCTCCATGCAAAGACATTAATGCGCTGCCAGCTTTGTGTTTCGTACCTGATCAAGCCATATTTATTTCTGCTGAGCATGTGAGCAGCGCCGAGCAGACAAAGTCATAACCAAGTGAAAGATGGCGACACGCCGACTGGGCGCAAATTTATGATGATAACAAGGCAAGCCAGGGCAAAGCAGGGCAGCACAACACAAGACAACGTAAGTCAAGACATGTCATGGCTAGGCTAAGTCAGCGAAATGACTTTCCGTGTGGATGTGCCGGGCTGAGGCGGTGAGGCGGCATGCGGTCGGTCGAGTTGGTGTTAAAGTCGAGTCAACAACTATTTGGGGCTGTCATGTGTAGCGCAAAAAGTCGTTTGCCTCGAAATGGAAACCACATTTTTGGCAAAGGCGCAAAGCATATACACATGCATAAATCTCTCACATCACCCCAACACCCGCCATCTGCCATCCACCATCCACCATCCGACATTAGCCAACAAGCCGAGAAGCCGAGAAGCCAAGAAGCCAAGAAGCCACCAGCGCCGTCTTATGGTTCGTGCGCTATGACTTTATTTCGTATTTCCGGTCTCTGTCGTATGTTGTTCCAAACTTTTAACTCAATACTCGTACAATTTGCATTCAAACAAAATTTTTCCACTCAATATGTCTTTGCCTTTTTCGGCTATAAAACTTTTTTCCTGCTGCTTATGTGGCTGCTCCTGCTCCTGCCGCTGCTGCTGCTGCTGCTGCTCCTACTCATGTTGTTGTTGCCGTGAGTGTTTGTTTGCATGCGGCGGCTGTTGTTGTTGTTGCCTTTGCTGTTATTATTATTATTACTTTTGTTGTTACTTTGCCATCTGCTAGTGAAGTAGTTGCCTCTGTCATGGGTTCGTGTTGTTGCAAAAAAAAAAAGAAAGAAAAAAAAAAAAACAAAGAAAGCTAAGGAAATGTCGAAGCGAAAGCCAAAGCCTGCAAAGAAAATTTACTTATCATATAGTAAAGTTTTATGCTAACGTCTTTTGATGTCTTTTTGTGTAAAGATTTTTCAACGAGCACAAAAATGAAGGAAAGCCAAGAAAAGCAATACCGAGAGCCGAGATCTGACAGCCCAGAAAGCGAGTACAGCGCGCATAGTGTACCGAGAGCACGGAACACGGAACACAGGGACTCGGGTTTCAGGAAAAAAAAAAACCGTCAAAGTTGCGCATGAAGTGAGCTTAGCGTGTGACAGCCACAAGCGAGACAAGCTGTTGAGGTGCTGACAGTGGGTGGCTGGTTAGATGGAGTGGGCGGATGGAAGGTGGAGGCATCCCAATGCGCATTCCTTGCAAACATATTCCGTTAGCATGTGGTGCTGCTGCCGCTGCTGCTGCCGTTACTGTTTCTGCTGTCGCTGCTTTCTTTGGCAGTGATGCGCTCGCTCGTCCGGATTATGGTTTCAACTTTATTAGGCTGAAAAATGAAATGTTTTCTTTACATTGGCAACGTTTCAGACGTTTGAGACGTTTCAGTGCGCCTTTCAACGCGAACATCACACGACACAGCGCTGACGACACAACAAACGACACGAGCGACAAAAAAGCAAGGAAACGAAGTCAATGCGATGCAGAGGAAAGCCAAGGCAAGAAAAGCAAACCAAAGCGAAAAGGCAAACATTAAAATTCTCTGGGTAATGTAAAAAATTCCTACGGGAACAATAGCACAAAGTGCAAAATATTTACATAAATCTCGAACAGCGGGTGATGCCGTGCTGATCCCGGCGTGGGGGACGATGGGTCGCAGCGGTGTCTGGCGAACGTTGTAATGTATACGTTACAGCCTGCATCCATCAAGAAAAAAATCTGTGTGGGATTTGGTTTTTTGTATTTCCGTTATCCTTTTGATAAATTTTATGGCCACGAAATATGCGAAAATTTGTTTTTCATAGTTAAGCGCGTTAGCAGGAAAAATCTATTTCAAGGTTTTAATTCGGCAGCAGCACAGCCGAGAAATATGTCAAAACGTTGGAGGACTGAAGCTTACGCAAATTTTTTTCTTGGCCCAGGAAACGATTTTTTTGGTTTGCTCTGTTTTTTTTTGTTTTGTCATCAGTTGACTTATGTAAGTAGATGCTGAATGTCTAAAAATTTTAACGTGTCGAGCACCGCAGTTAACCTTATGTTAGACGTGAGCTTGTTTAGCCTATCCGAAGCACACTTCACTTAACCTGCGCTAAGTCTGCCTAATCTCATATAGCATAATCGACACAAGCATGACCTGGCCTAGCCTAATCTTAACTGGCTTGTGTTGCTCTCTGCCACGCAACAGAAAGCCGAATATATTTGACTAGACAGTGAAATGTCAGCTTCTTTGAAGGACATTTTAATAAATTGGAATTCATAGTCACAGCTGGAGTCTTGCGATTGTAACGCCTGAGGCTAGCAATCCTTGGCTTAGATAACAAGAATAAATAGCAGAATTTGTTCCTTGTAATTGCCTGTCACTCACAATCTGCTGACAACAATTATGAGAATTTACATACATAAAATAATCTGTTACAAAATATTAAAGAAAGTTTGATGTTTCGAAATTGAAAAAATATCCTATTTAAGGATTAAAGTTTTGCATACATTTACTTAACAATTCCAGGTGAGTAGGTCAAAGTGGCGTTCGATTATGTTAAGTTCGAAAATAGAAAAAATTTATTGTTTATTTAAAAAAAGAAAAAAAATAAAATAGAAAAGAAAAAATTCAAATTCTGCAAGAATATTTTTCTTTTCAATTTCCAATTTTCATTATCCTAAAAATGAAAGAGCTGTATAAATAAGTTAAGCTGCTAAGCTTATAAACTGATTGCTATTAATTTCGGCTGATTGCATACAGCTTATTACTCAGTCCATATGCAGTATATTATTCTTATACTTCGCACTCACAAACTATTTTATGTAGACACCAGGGAATTATTGTTGCAGCTAGAGAAAAAGATAGCGTTTATTTTTCAACGCTTTCGGGCTCCAGTAAGGCGTTTACGGATCACTGACCCCAACACATGTTTATAGATTAAAAAAAGTCGAAGTTTAGTAATTTGTTTATAATAGTTAAACTTTTATTTGAGTTCAAGTTTTGTTTTTGTTTTTTATTTATACTCTCATATATTAATAATAATACCCAACTACATATGTAAATTACATTAAATTAGACATTTATACACAATTTTCAACACTTTTCATTGGATTGCCAAGTGAAGGCAAGTTTGCCAACACAATGCAGGCAATTAAATGCTTTGCTTATTTTCTATTATTATTTTTACTTTGATGTTTTATTTTCTGTTTATTTTTTTTCATTGCTTGCCAAAATCAAATTCTGTTTTTTATTTTTTTTTTTGTTTTTCGTTTACTTTGTTATTTATAATTTATTTATATTTAGATTTACTAGCTTATCTGTAGGATAGTTTCGACTTATCAAGCGCATGCAACTAATTTGCTGCTGACAGTTTTCAACTAAAATTTTCATACTTTTCCCATGAGCATTTATTTCCCATGCAAGCAGTTAGCCTGTCATGTCTGCTCTGCCTGCTGCCGACTACATAAACGTAATAATAAATTTGTATAATACACGCCCACGTTTACGCCCATGCCTAGTTTGTGCAGGCGGAAACGGAGCAACTCACACACACACACACACGTATGCGTATCCTTATCAGCATGCGTTGCGTATGCGTATGCGTGCTTTGAGCCGACGTCAGAGTCTGTCTGCATCGGTTCGTTCAATATGCATTACAATTAATAAATATTTATAATAGTGCTAATTTATTTATTATTATTATTATTATTCTGCATTATTGTTGTTTTATGATTATGTATGCATGAATCTGTCTATTTACATTCGCTTTTGCGTTTGCAATTGCGTTTACCGTTAACGTTTTTTGTGTTTACTCATACTTAGCTGGCAGTACACAAAAGCTACGGCGACGACGCACGAAAACAATTTTCCGGCAGTGAAAATTGATTGAAAATAAATGCTTATAGCAGTTCGTCGTCCGCAAAAAGACTGCTGACGGTTATTTACAGAGGAGCAAAGCGCACAAAAAGCAGCCAGGCAATCGAATCAATTGAATCAATCGAGGCAATCAGCAGCAACCAGCAGCAACCGGTGGAACTGGCCAAGCCAACTCCCGAGCCAGAGCCAGAGGCAGAGGCAGAGACAGTTGCTTGATTCAGTCGCGTGTGCGATGCGTCGTGACCTCGCTGCTGAATCTTTGCCTGTGGGGCGTGGTTTCGTATGTACAACAACAACTGCAGGGCTTATACTTGACTCACTTATGGCCTAGGTAGGGTACTAAGCGAGTTGCATAAATGTGAGCACACTCATGCACGCAACTTCAGATACATTTTACATTTGCACTAATTAGCTAAGGTAATTTTAAGGTATTTCATACCGAAAACTTATTTTTGCTTAATTAATGTTCGCCTAATTAAAAATGGTACACGGTAAATACAAAACTTTCTTCCACAACGTCATCATCATCATCATCGTCGACATCAGCGTCGCCATCATCATCGCCAACATTATCTCGAACACCGCACGCGAAGTCAAGTTGTCGTCGTCCTTCTCATCGTCGTCGTCAGCGAGGCTCGAGGGTCTGCAGCTGCCTGGCCTCGAACCCAGCATAAAATGCCAACGAACTGCAGTGCGCCGGAATGGACAGGTTAGGCAGGGCTATACCTCACATACATAGATGCAGCAGTGGAAGTGGGAGTGAGCGTGAAGGTGGGTAAGGAGTTGGGGATTTAAGGGGCTCAGAGGAGCAGAGCATCGCTTACAAAGGTTCAATGGCTATGTGCGCCTTTGCCTGCAGTAACGTCGCCATGCGAGTCATTCAGGCGGAATGGGCGGAATAGGCGGTCATGTTGCTGCTCCTGCTTCTGTTGCTGTTGCTGTTGCTGCTTTTGTTGCTGTGGCTGTTGCTGATTAATTAATCACCGCGCAGCTAGCAACTGCAGCCGTGCTGAAGTCGACTGGGTGGCTGTGTTGAGCGCATGACGCGTTGCGGCTGTCGTCGCTGCGGCTGCTGACAATGCCTGAGTGTGGCGGCTGCTGTTGCTCACCAAATCCTTCACCTGGCTGTGGCAACTGATGCTTGGGCTCCGCTTTGGTGACTTTGCCTCCGCCGCAGAACGACACCGAGCCGCTGTCTGGGCAGTAGTGTGGGCCTGGCGCTGTTGTGGTTGCTGTTGTTGTTGTTGCTGTTGCCTTTCTTGTGCTTTGTCATTCGCAGTCCGTTGCATCGGACGCTGGCTTTCGGGATTTCTGTGATTGCTGTGGCTGGTGCGTGGGTTGCTGCTGCTGGAATGGCCACTTCGCAGCAGTTGGCAGGCCTGCACCAAGACGACGGCAGCGACCATTGTGCTAATTACTTTGACGACCTGCGCTGCATGCTCGATGGGGCATGCGACTGCGACGGCGACGGCTGCCGGAGCTGCGTTCGTTTGCATGGCCTCGGGTCGCTCGCCTGTGAAATAGCATAAGACGACGGCAGCAGTGTGCCGAGCATCGTGGCAAATCAGTAACAATTTGTTGCATGGCAAGTGTAAAACTCGCAACGCATTTGTCGAGCATCAAAACTTTTTCCGTGCTGCCTCAAACGTGGCCAACATTGTGCCCTTGTTGGCATAGTTGCCCCTTTGTTGGCATTGTTGCCCCTTGTTCCGATTGTTGCCGTTGTTGCGACTAATAAAGAGTCAAAAAGTTTGCGCAAAACGCAAAATGAATTTCTGTTGGCGGCAAAAGGCAAAACTCGAACTGTTCGTGGAGAGCCTCGAAAGTCTTTCAACTTATGCAAATTGAAACGGAAAATGCGCGGAGTGCGTCTGTTCATTTCTCATTTCTCGTTTCGCATTTTCCATTTCGAATGCAGTCAGCCAGTCAGTCAGCGAGACAGTGAGTGAGTCAGTGAATCGTCAACTTGGCTGCTTTTTGTTTAATCGGTGCAGGCACAAATGGAAATTAACTGTTCCCAGAACCGATTTCACTGCAAGCCTCAAGAAGCTGCGCACACACACAGACACACTTGCATATGTAACTCATGTGTATGTGCATATGTGCTTCATAGAATATTTTTTTTTGTTTTTTATTGTTGTGCACTTCTGCCTTTCCGGTTTGCTGCCGCTCGTTGCGTGTTTATTTCGTTTAAGGGAAAATAAGCTTAAGTCGCTCAACGTATAAAGAAAACATTTTTATCGGCTTCCAAGCGAACTTTTTTGGCTTTGTGTCTGAGAGTATGTGTGCAGCAAGGATTTGCCAGCAGATGAAAGCAACACGCAAGGCCAAGACGCTGACAAAGTCGCACAAGTGCCAAGGATATGGCGACATTGTTGTGCAAAATAATAGATCATGTGCGCTCTAAGCTCGTTTCACAGTTCAAACGTTTTGCCTCGGAAATTTCTTAAGTAGCCAAATGCGCTTTTCGTTTTCGTTTTCTTTTTCATTTTCATTTTTATTATCATTTATTTTTTTTTTTTTTTTTGTCCTTTTATGAATATATTGTTGTGTGTTGAACGCACAACGGAAAATGTTTTATGCACGACAGTAAATAGAAAAAGTATATAAAAGATATAACTGAGTTGATTTTTTATACTATTTATATTTCCGACTCACCCTGCAGCACATGCACGCGTATGCTGGCAATCTCCGTGTTCGATGGATAGCACGAGTACTTGCCCGAATCCAGCAGATCTGCGTCATCGATAAGCAAAATGGATTTCGTTTCGGCGGATTTAATCGTTTTAAATTTAAGACGGCCGCCAGAAGTCTCCGCGCTGAGTACCTAAAAGTTGTGGAATGGCACCAAAAGGCACAATGATGGCAATTAAGTCAGCAGGTCTGAGCTTTATGCACGTACAGCAGTCGTCAGTCCGTCGACGGTCGACGGTCGAGGGTCGACGGTCGGTTGGTGGATGGTGAATGGTGAATGGCAAATGTCCGGTGTCGGTCAAAGGTCAGCACAGCTAAATGCAAATGCCATGTACAGTTATCATAAGTAAAGCGGCACGAGTGAATCACGCGCATACGTATACGCACTGTGGGTCATGTAAAATAAAACCAAAAATAAAAAATAAAAAAGCGCATAACATAAAGCGAATGCTAAAACGGCAAAATAAAAAACCGAATGCCAAGCAGAAATGAAAAAAGTAGAAAAGCAAAAGGAAAACAAAAAATAAAGAAACGCGCGCGAAGCTCATAAAAGTTAAAAGCATTTATCCTGCAGCAATTGCCAATTGCCTTCACCAGTAACAGCAGCAACAACAAAAAACAAAAACAACAACAACTACAACACACACAGAAACAATTGTCTGCATGAGTTTATTTTTTTTTTTATTTGCTATTTTCATTTTCTTTTTTAATCTTTTTTTGGTTTTATTGTTTCTTTTTCAGCTTTCTTCTGCTGTGTGTGTGTGTGTTTTTTTGTGTTGCATATGTGTGTGTGTGTGTTTGCTTTGCTTACCACAATTTTTTAAGCGTTTTTTTAAATGGCACAGCTTAAAAAGTGATGTCTCTTGTGTGGCATACGATGGCCCGAGAGTGCGCGTGTAAATAATCAAAATAAAAGAATGAAAAAAAAAAAAAAATCGGCGCGAAAAAGATGTTTTTGTTGCGATGGGAAGGCAAACGCGTTGCCATGACTTCCGTCAGCGAATTATTGAAAAATAATTCCAAGGTTTATGCACACCCATTTGCGCGGTGTTACACACTTCATACACATACACACACACACACAAACATACGCACATGTGTGGGAGACTTTTAAAACGGTATTTGTAACTGTCATTAATGCTTAATGGTTAACGGTAAACTGATGGATGCGTCTAGTTCACTTTGCCAGCCATTTTGCCACTTTGCCACTCTGCCAGTTTGCCACTTTGCTGTCAATTCAATTAAGTCAACTCGGCTGAAGCACACAGTGCCGACAGTCGACTGGCTTGGTATGGCTTGGTCTGGTCTGGTCTGGTCTCCTTTGGTATATTATGGTTTGGTCTAGGCAGATATCGGCCCATTTGCACATCCTGCTGCTTTTGTTTATTGTTAATGGAATTTGAATGTCGTTAGGCCTAACTAAGTTGCGGGTGGCCCATATCTGGCAGGTGGCGAGTGGGAGTTCGGCGGTGGGAAGTGGCAGGTAGCTGTGGGTGGTTTGTGGGGGGCAAGCTTTTACTCACCTTATCTTGATGATACCAGAATATGTGCGTCGGCGGTTCCGGGCTGAATTTTATTATACACGTTAGATTAATTGTGCTGCCCTTATCCACGTAGAGATCGGGGCCGCCGAGTATTGTCGCTGTAGGCACTGCATTTGGGAACGAATGTCAAAGAGAAAAAAACGGAAAAACAGAAAAACGAAAAAAAGGTGGGCGAACGGTGGAGAGACAAAGAAATAAGAAGAGTTATTACTCGTATGAATTTGTAGAAGTCGGAAGCAAAACTTAAATGCATTGAACATGTTTTAGATTCTGCCGGGCGATAGGACATGGCACGTATTTTTATTTGTTTAGCATTTATGTAGCGATTAGCACGGCAACGTGGGTTGGGGGCGGGGCCAGCGTGTGCAGCTTGGCTGGCGATGGTTAGAACATTAATTTAGCCAAAGTGATTTATGACTCGCAATAATTTGTAGTACAAGTCGTGCGCAGGCAGCTAAACACAACTCAATTAAGAGAGAGTACAGAAAAAAGCGAAATGAAACCGAAATGAAACCAAACGAAACAAAAAGGACATTAACAAAAAAAAAAAAAACAATACAAACGCATATAAAAAATAAATGAAAATAAATGAAAACAATATAAACGAATAAACAATTAAATAAAAGCAACAAACAAGAATGAACAAAAAAAACGTACAACAATAACAACAACAAGATAGCTAGTGATTGTGTAAACAAATGATAGGCTTATCAGTTTATTATTTGTTTTACGGTTTAGTATTTTCAATTTATATTAAGCCAAGTTTCCACGTAAACCGCTGCGGGTACGCGGAGCAAACAGCTGAAAAATGAAGTTTCAATTTACGCGACTGGCTTATCGCAGAAGCAGACGTCGACGTCGACGTCGATGCCGATGCCGATGCCGACGCCGGCACAACTGCAGCCACAAATGACGCAAACACACAAATGTTTTTCAAACCTTTGTTTAGAGGCAAAAACGAAACACAACAAACCGAGAATTAATATTAATCACAATTTGATAAAAAAGCGAGAAATTAAAAAAATCAAAATTAAACAAAAATAAAAATCGCAACTGACTGAACTGACGCTGTGAACTGCAAATTGAAACAGTCTAACAGCAGCATGCGTTTGCTTCAGATGCTTGTGGGTCTGCTGCTCTTGGGGGCTGGCTATGTCCTGACGGCTGAGGATTACTGTCATATGCCAACCTGCGCAAGTGTGCGACATGTGGCCTGCAACCATAGCGACGTGAGTACTGATGTCCTTTGAGCGTTAGACAATGTCTTGTTAAATTTGGAACTGCCACCGACAGACATTCGGTGAGAAATGCTTGCAATATCGGAATATTATCGAGATGAGGTACTTCAGCAGGTATCTGCTGATTTTGCACAACGAGCGACGCAATCTGGTGGCCAACGGCAAGACGCCCGGATTTCCGGCAGCCGCACGCATGGCTGAATTATCCTGGAACTCGAAACTGGCGGCCATGGCCGAGTATCACATCAAGACCTGCGATCTGAAGACAAAGTTTTGTGCGGCGACAAGTAAATTTCCAAATCCTGGTGTGAATGTTGGCGAACTGGTGCTGCCCTCGTCGGAGCGACCGCATTCGAATGCCTACAATGTGCAGGATCTCATCGAAGCCTGGATGACTGAAATATGGCAACTGCATCTGATCTCTGTGAAGAAGTATCCCAGCGACGATGTCTCAATGTGGGTTTAAATACTCTACCAAGGATTTTGCTAATCTCAGTTGTTTGTTGGCAGGTATGACATACATCGCATTGCGAATATCCTGCATGAGTCGAACACACACATAGGCTGCGCGGCGGCGCACATATCCAATTGGATTACCCATCGTTATCTGCTGATCTGCTACTATGCGACTGCCAATGTGCCCGGCCAGCCCATTTACACGACCTCCAAGTCGCCGGGTTCGGGCTGCAAGTCCGGCCGCAGTCGTGCCTACCCGTCCATGTGCAAGAGCAGCGAATCGTATGAGTGAGCCAGGCCAGGCCAGGCCAGGCCATATCATCTTGGCTGCTCTTTATTAAGTTCGGCTTTTAGTTTCCTTTGTGGAAATTTTTTTTTTATTTTTCATTTTTTATTTCTTTTTCATATTTTTATTGTTGCTGAAATAAAAAGCTAAAACGTCAAGCCAAGCATAAATGCCGTCGACGTTGCGCGTTCCTCGTTCGCGTTCACGTTCGCGTCCGCGTCCGCATCCGCGTCGTCCTTGTCGTGCTCATTGTCGTCTATGCTGTGTGCTCACGCTCGAGTGGCAATCAAAGCTGCTTCGGCTTGGCCTGTTATGCCGCAAAGTTTTTATTTTTATGTTTTTAATTTAATTCGGCTTTGGTCGCTTTGTGGCCACGTTACAGCGTCACAGCGTCTGTCGACAGAGGTCTGAGATCTGTGGTCCTGACGATTGCGGCATGCGGGCAGCGTAAAGCCATACAGAGTGGCAAAGCAAAAAAAAAAAAAAAAAAGGAGAAGCATAAAATGTGAGGCAAAGCCATTAAAATCGCATTAACGAGATTTCGTTTCGCCAGTTTCATGTTCATAATTTCTAAGCTGGCCACTTTCTTTTGGCTCCTTGTTCGGCTTGTTTGGCTTGTTGGGCTTGTTGTGCTCCTCCGGGTGGTTTGACTTTCGCAGAATTAAATTAAACGCAATGCGCTGACATCGTTGCCATTAGTGGGATTACGCCGTTTTAAATTGTAGCAGATCATTTAAGACAACCGAGTTTAACAAAGCGACATGAGCTCAACAGCAATAACAACAACAATGACAACAACACCAATAGCATTCGCACAGACAGCATTCACCTGACATAGTTCATGTACAAATGCAAATGCAAGGCGGAGCGCTGAAGAAGTTTTTCACATGTCCGAGAGAAGTTTTAAAGCGGCGCATGCAGGCAGCAGTTGCGAGTTTTGTGGTTAGTGTGGAAATTGCATAAAATATTAAGAGGCAACAACAACAACAACAAGCAGCAGCAGCAGCAAGGAGTAGATGTACAGAACACCTGCACACACACACATACACACATATAAAAGCGTAAATATTCACACACAGCTGGCTGAGACTTGCTTAAGAAACGGCAGCTGTGGCGCACATGTAAGTATGTGTGTATGGGTATGTGTGTGTGGGCATGTGTCTGTGCAATGTATTTTTGCTATTTCTGACAGCGGCATAAAGGCAGCCGGCATTAGAGCAGCAGGCATAATGCATATTGCAACGTGCTTAGCTCATGCCTCACACATGCCACAAGCCACATGCCGCATGGAACGCCGCCTGGCAGCCGCTCGGCGCTGGCACACACGAACCGGCAACGGTCTGAATGGGGCCAAACATGCCAGCGAACTCGTCGTCGCTGCTCTGGTAGACTCGATCCGAGCTGATGTAGAATGCATCGTCGTTAAAATATTGCTGCAGCAGGTTGCTCGTCTCCTCATCGATTCTGTCTGCGTGTGGACGTGTAGCAGCGACGTTGGCCATGAAATAAATCAACCGAAAAATAAACAACGAGAAAATCAAATCAAATAAACTGAAAATCAACAAAAAAAAAAAAAAAAATTTCTTTAACAGAAAAAAGAAAATTATATCAAAATGAAAAAAAAAATGCATAAAGTTGAAATGAATTGAAATGAAATGAAGTTATTCAAAGGATGCAGAAAGATTTTTGATTTTGTCAGCATTGCGTTGGATTTTTATTTATATTTATTTTTATTTTGATTTGTTTGCTTCCTACACCTGCAGCGCGAAATAGCCACACAAGCTGCACACTGTGCCAGTAGACCTGCAGCTGCACTTCGCATATTGCATAATGCATGCCTGGCCCAGCCGCATCCTCATGAACGTCCTCATCCACATCAGTGTCCTCAGCCACATCGACATTCACATGCATATGCATTCACGGCAAACTGCATGAATATGCAGGGAGTCACATGAAAATGCAGAATCATTGCGAATACATAACAAAATAAATAAAACATAATCCAGCTGAAGGATGTGCTGCCGACGCTTGACGTTGACTGATGCTGGCTGACAGCATCATACACACTCACACACACGCACACGCACATGTGGTGTGCCACATTACATAACACACTGAGTCGCGTGTATGTCATGTATTTAGACCCAGAAGAGCATGAACTGCGTTTGGGAGTACTCACCCACAATGTTGAGATTGACGGAGTAGCTACGCACGGGCTGCGTCGATATTTGGCACTCGTAGACGCCGGCGTCCCGCTGCTGGGCCCATTTGATTTGGAGCGTCCACTCATCGATGTCGCGATGGTACGAGGTCTGGAAGCGCTGGTCCGTGGTGTAGGTGTAGGTGCCGACCGTGAGTATATGCAGGTCACGATGCCGTATCCAGGCGACCTACGCACACGACAAAGGCAGCAAAAAATAAAAGAGAAAATGCCACAACGGCAACGGCAATATGAGCAAAAGGTTCACAGTTCAATGCATAAAAATTGAAAACCGAATTTACACCCAAAACTCAGCAAAAAAACGAAAAAAAAAAAAAACAAAAGAAAAAAAAATAAAGGAAAAAATTAAAGGAAAATCTGCGGCTTCGGTTTCTCTTCTCTACTTTTTTTGTCGGCATTTCTGGTTCTCTTTCTTGTTAAATGTTTGCTTTGTCAGCTGTGTGCTGTGTGCTTTGTGTTGCGGCTTTGTGGGGGCAGTGGGCAGTGGGCGTGGTCCGGGCGCATTTCGGTTACGCATCGTTTATGACGGATTGTCCTGTGTTCATTGACTTTTGTTGCACGCGGCCCATGGGCCGTGCCTTTGTTTGTTGTCGTCTAGACGAGCTCAGGGCCGGCAGGCACCAATCGAAACGCTTTCGTTTCCGTGCGATCTATTGTGTAGGTGCCTTGCCTACCCGCCTGCCTGCCTGCCTGCCTGCCTGTCCGTATGTCTGTCCGTCCACCTAGCCAGCAATAATAAAGTAAGCGTGAAAAGGTGATTTTCTTTTTTTTTTTGGTTTCCTTTTTTTTAAATAAGTTGAAATTAGTTTGTGGCATGCATGACAGCGCCACAAAATGTTGCTGCCTTCCATGCGTGTCTAAACCATCGGACTGGGGAGTGTGTAGAGGAACGCAAAGCTTTCGCATTGTTAGCAACAGTCACCGTCAAAGCGACAAAAGAGAAACAGAAAAAGCCGCTCACTCTGTGCGCTACACGTGTCCAACTTGGCTTGCAGCAAAGTTTTAATGCTCACACGCACACACGTTCGCACCCCCTGCGTGCCCTAGCCCCGTCGTCAGCTACAGTCACTGTCGAGTATTATATGCCGCGTCTCAGCACGTTTCGGCACGTCTCGGTTGCCGGTTTCCTGTTTCGGTCTAATTTCGGAATGCCGAAAAATGTTGCCTGCCACAAAACTTTGGCCAACTGCCTCAACGTGCCAAGCTGCCAACTTAGTGAGCATAAATTTGACGTCAGTAAAAATGTCTAAGCCCGGAGCTAACCGTCCAACTACGTCGACTAAGCGACTAACCAACTAAGAGCCAACAACTTATGGCCAACAGCTAACCTGACAAGTATGCGTACATCGTCGAGTTTAGTTTGGTTTACTGCAACTTCAGTGCGGAAACGGATTTGGCTGTATGAGAATCTATAAGCAGACACTTGGCACTTCAGCAGTCGAGTGCTGCTGCTCTTGTCTTGCCCAGCAAAAAACAGACCAACTCAACTGACCACTGAACACTGGCCAAGTGGGCCGTTGGCGCTGGTGCAGTTGTGGGTGCATGAATGCGGCTGACGGACCGACTGACTGACATGCATGCCAAGTGTGGCCATGTGGGAGAGTGGCATGTCGGGAAGCCAGATAAGTCGAGTGTGATAATGTGTTCCGAATGCGAATAAATATTTCCGCATGGAACCGCAGCATAATGACATTCCTTGCTTGCTTATCTATTCACGTTGAATGCCTGCAACTTCAAGTATTTCGATGTCGTTTTCTGTAATGCTTCTTCCTCTCCCACTTCGACTGCTTTCTCTGCTTTGTGTTGTTGTTGTTGTTCACATGTTGGCTGCAGCAACTGTTGTTATTGCACATTATGTGCATGTGAAAAAATTGCTGCTAAATCACATCAATTTACAGTTAATAGCGAACAAAATGTGTTTGCTGTTGATGTTGTTGTTGTTGTTGCTGGCAAACGTCTGCTGCATCCCGTTGCATTAGGCTCATCGCAATCAGCAAGCCTTGTAAAGATTCCAGCAACCCAACCCCTCTGCGACCGCATGGCCACCGTAGTCAGTTTGTACTGTTGCCCTAGCGATGCTGGCAAGTGCACAGAAGACACTCCAAGCCAGCATAGTAGAGCACAGAATAGCACGGCACGGCACAGGCCAGGTGAAACTTTTGCATGCTGAATTGGTTTTGAATGGCAGCACGAGCCATGAGCCAAGAGCCAAGAGCCATAAGCCACCCAAGCAGCCAAAGAAATCGAAGCAATGCAGTTGCCTACACTCAGACCCTTTGCCTTGCCCTTTCCCTTGCTCTTGCCCATGTCCAAGCTCAGAAGAACGAACGAAGAGGCAACCCAAAGTAATGATGCTCTTCAGCAGCGAGTAGTGGCAGAAATTTTATGGCTATGGCAACCAATTTAATTTGATTTGTTAGACAAGCCAAGTGAAATTTAATGCCAGCCACATAGTTGCCTCGATTCCGGACGCAATTCTCATTGCTTGTGGCCGAGATTGATGGGGCTGTGCTGTGCGGTTGGTTTGCTCTATGCTTGGACGATTGCTTCCTTGCTTCTTTGCTTCGTTGCTTGTTTATTTGCTTTGATTGTATGTATGTGCGTGCGTCTGTGGGTGTGTGTGTGTGCGTGTGTGTGCGTGGGTGATTGGATCAATGGGTGAATTGGTGTATGGCTGACTGGCTGGCTGGATGGTTGGATAAGAGATGACGCAAGCGATAAAAGCTGTTAAGAAAAATTCATTAAGTTGGCGGCATGGTTGGCTGACACTCGCGCATTGACTGTGCGCTTGGCGCACGTGTTGCACATGTGCTGCATGGCAGAGGCAAAGTTGGCTTGGAAATCAGAATATACGTATTACGACAAATGATGATTTCCGAAACTCAAATGAACTGGCGCCGGTGCAGGCAGCGTAGCAAAGCCATAAAAAAAATTATGACAATGTCACGAACTGTGCGCAGAAAATTATAAAGAAGCCATGAACAATTATGAGAATATGTTCAACGCTGGCACACCCAACCCAGCAGGCACGAGCGGCACGTGAAGCAGCAACAGCAAGAAAAACAGAAACCCAAAACGCCCAAGGAAAACAAAGCCGAAAAACATGAACGAACACGCACAAGAACATGAGGACAAACATAAACACCAACAGCAGGAGCAAGAGCCAAAGAGAAGGTGGAGGTGGAGGTGGCAGTGGTGGTGAAGAAAGTGGCCGGGAGGGGTGGTGGAGCAGGCATAGGAGGCGGAGTCAGGCGTTGCGCAATAAACTTTGGCGATAAAGAAAAAATCAAATGACAACATTTGGCAACACCCGCGCTTGGGTTATGTTGCGTAAGGCAGCTGCCGCATGGCGACAGGGTTGGGCGGGATTCTTTGTTTTTTTGTGTTCTGTGTTGTTGTTGTTGTTTTTGTTCGTGGGTCTACGCGCTTATTGCTGGCTAAGCGCCACATGTGCGTATCTTGCTGCGTATCTACGCTTTACAAATTTCCAACATTTGCCACTTGGCAGCTTATTATGCCTCGTCCTTGTCACGTTGTCCTGCGTGCCAGCCTGCCTGCCTGCCAGCCTGTCTGCGAATTTTGTTTGTGTAGATGTTGAATTTTTTTTTTTGTTTATTTTTTTTTTCTTTGCTTTTGTTTATTAAATCGAAATGAAAATGAACATTATTAAAACGAAGCGCACACACAGACCCTTTGCACCCCTACCCAGTGCACACACACATACTCGTACAAGTCAACAACCTCAGCCAAACTGGCAAGCAGTCAAGCAGCGACGCAGCCACGGAGCAGCCGCAGAGCCATGGTTAATATTTTTAGCTTTGTCTTCCCGTTTGGCAGCTGACTATCGTGTATCGTGTATCGTCTGTTGTCTGTTGTCTGTCGTTTGTCGTTTGCCGTCTATCGCGTCGCTTTTATCTAGAGATACTCGTACTCGTGCTCACACTCAAGCTGTGGAGATTTGTATCTGTATGAGTGCGTACCGTTTTGTTGCCGAGATGCTTGACGCGACAGCCCAAATATGCGGATTTGCCCACAAGCGATGTGATGTTCTTTGGCATCGTCAGATCGAAGTACGGTTCGTTCCACTTGTGCCCGCCGTGCGGGTAGTGCAGCGGCGGCAGATGTGTTGGCTTTAGATCCACATTATTGTGATTGTGGTTGCCGTTGCCAGATTGCCGCTGGTAGCACATTGTTAAGCCTGCAACGAGAAGAGCAAACGATGCGGTTTATTTTCTTACATCAGCTAACGAAAACAAATATTCAAACAATACAAATAAATAAGGCAAACCCGAAATGTTGTGACGCCCAATCAGCCACATGCTGCATACCCACACAGCCCCCCAACCAATTCCACAAAAACCCTATACAAGGCCACATGACCTCCCCCCCCCCCCACACACACACACATGGCCACACGCCCAAGCGTAACCCAAACTCCCAACCCAAGCCAAAGGAAACGCAAATGAAGGCAAACCCATGCCAACATGCGTCGCAAATGGCGCTGATACATGTCTCGGAATGTTTATTTTATAGCAAAAATTTACTGCAAATTGCTTTGGCAACTAACTCGCACGATGCGACGATCTGATCCGATCTGATTTGACACGCCGACTTGACTTGACTTGGCTTGGCGGCGGGGCAGACTGATTTATAATCACATGGCATGCAGCAGCAGCCAGCAGCAGCCAGCACATCCAACACATCTAGCACTTCCGGCATACGGCAGATGCTTCAAATGAGATTCCGACAATGATTTGCCAGCAAATTTGTCGCAAATTCACAACAGCCACAGCAACAACAACAACAACAACAACGACACTAACTCAACACAACGACAGCAACAACAAGTGTAAAGTAAGAATGTAGTAAATTTGCTTTAACGCTAATCCAAGTCAAACAAATTGGTCCTTAATGAGCTGCCACCTGTTCCTTTATTGCGCATTCTCGTGTTACGCCAACGCAGCACAAACGACAATAAACAGCAACCAACTTAGATGGGCACATGTAAGCGACACCACACGTCACAATTACAGCTCAGCCAAGCCGCCAGTGTCAAGTGTAATGTGACTCGTATATGTGAACGGGATAGGCCAACATGTTTGCACATTAATATTTTGTAGTTTAATTAAAGTGATGACACACATGCACACACAGAGAGAGAGAGAGCGAGGGAGAGGGAGAGAAGCAGTCAAGCAGTGCAGTCAGGGAGTGCGGCAGGCAAGCAGCCGCCAACGCAAAGCCAAAAGCCAACAAAAGTCGCCCGAGCGCTCAAGCCAAGTGTAAAATGCGGAAAAAGAAATATGAGAACCAAATGGAAAATGTGAAAATGTCAAACTTATTGTCTGCAGCAGCAGTGCGACACTCGAGTCGACACACACACACACACACACACACACACACACTCAAACAAATGCACAGCCCCAAATACACACAAGGGCATCCGAGTAAGTTTGGGTATAAGGTTGCCTGCCTGTGTGCCTGCGCTTCAGTGTCCTTTCGTCGAGTGGCACTGTGTGTAATGAGTAGATGTAATGGGCTCGTGTTTGTTTTCGGTAATGACTGCGTTAAATATGCGCACACATAACCGAAAGCCATTCACACTTGCATGCTGGCAGACAGATCGGCAAGCCAACACGCAGACAGACACGCAAAACAGACAAAAGAGACACTCAAGTTCGCGTACACATTCCCTAGTCGACCCTACTCAGCTATCCCTTGCACCTGCCTGCCTGCCTGCCCGCCTGTCCATGAGTAACGAACACAAAATAGACAAACAAAAGCAAACGACTTTGCGGTGAGCAGCGCTTCTGCATTCTCATTCGCATTCGCATTCGCAGTCGCATTTGTAATCGCATACGTTCTCGGTTTGCATTTCAATTGCAGTGCAATTGCATGGCCACAGCGGCCGTTTGCCGCATGGCAGTTGAAAGACGAAATGGTTTTCAATGCGACACAAGTCGCAAGTTGCTCGTTGCTGTTCGCAGTTGGCTGTCGGCTGTTGGCTGTTGGATCTTGGCTGGTGGCAGCAGGCAACTCGTTAACCATTGAGCAAATTTAATTTCCGCCAGCGATGCGTACTTCTGTGCGCGTTTTGTGGTTTTTCGCCGAAAAACTTTCACAACTTTCACAACTGTGTCAATCGCGCGCAGTCCAAGTTGCAGGCGCGCAGGTGGCAGCACAAGTGGCGCAGGCTGCTTGCTGCAAACTTTGCGCGCTGAAGTGCGCATAGCCACAGCAGCAACAACAGCAATGAAGACGATGAGGACAATGAGGACGAGGATGAGTTTTATGGCATAAGGGATGAGGGCTGAGGGTAGAGGGCTGATGACGATGGCGATGGCATGTACGAGCGCCATAGGAATAAAAGTAAAGTGCAGCCAACTCGAAAGCCATTGGGCATAAGTACCAGACGCCCGCAGCGTGGTAGGAGAGGTACGGGCGAAAGGAGTATGGAGCGCTGGGATTGCTGGAGTTGGCTGGCGGCACAACGCAAATGGAGAGTAATTTACAAGCTAATAAATTGCAAGTGCAAGTGCAGAGAATAAGAAGAAAAAAAGGAGAAGAACCGCAAAAGAAAAAAGCTGAAAAAATTGGATTATTCAGGACAAGTTAAGCCAAAATGAGCTGCAGCCAGCAAGCGAATGAATCCTGGCGGTGCACCAAATGCCGATGCTGAGCGAATTAATTCAATTGTAATTTTGCGTTGCTTGTTTTAACTTTTCTACAATTTCGCAATGGCCACGTCGCTGGTCCCTTGTCCCATGTTCCATTTGCCATTGCACAGTTTTGATTTTCCATTTGCTTTTTTCCATTTTATATTTTCTATTTTTTCTTTGCTGTTTCCTGCTTTTGCGGTTAAAGTTTTAAGTGGCTGCTTCACAGCTAAGCCATGAGAAATGTGCAAACGAGCTGCCAAGAGGGAAGGCGGCAGGCGAAAACTAAAATAAATCAGTAAATGACAGGCAGGAGAGAAAGAGTGAGAGAGAGAGAGAGAGGGTGTGAGAAGGTCAGAAAAAAAGGAACACAAATAAGGACAATATAATAAATAAAACTTAGGCGAGTTATGAACTTATAAATGATCATCAATAAATGTGCTGTGATTCGCATCTAATGCCCAAGCAAAGGACTTTTGGCCGGAAAAACGCTGCACGACAAAAATGCGAAGGCAATAAACAAAACATCGAATATTAATTTAATAATAAATCAATTAAACGTGCGGTCGATCCTTTGCCCATCGAACACGTACACGAACACGAACACGAACCGGAGGCTTAGGCTCTTGCTCTGTCTGTGGCTATGACGGTGGCGGTGACGGTGGAGATGGAGGTGGCAGTAATAAGAGCTCAAGGGGCTCCGGGAGCACAAGGTGATGGGGCAATGGGGCAATGAGGCAATGAGATGTGACTCCATGCTAAGCTTCGCTGCGGCTTTATGCAATAATTTATGTTATGAATATTCACTTATTAATATTACGCATACGACACGTTGGACCAGGGACAAAGTGACAATTTATGATTGATTTGCTTTTGGCCACACTTTGTTGGATTGTTTTTGTTGTTGTTGTTGTCGCTTGCTGTTTGCTGTTTGTCATTACTGTTGTTGTGGTTGCTGTTGCTTATGTTGTTGTTGTTGTTGTTACTATGCATGTATTTGATTTAGGTTTGTTGGCACACTTGCCTTTGGCTCATTTGGTAATTTGCATATTTGTTGTTTGTACGCATTAATGAGCGACTGCGAGCCATCATTCCTCTGTTCCGCTCTGCTCTGCTGTGCTGGGCTGTGCTGTGCCTGTGTGCTGAGTGCCTGTGTGCCTGTGTGCGTGTGGCTGTGTGCATGTGCGTGCGCGTAGGATGTCGTTAGCATTTCCGTTTGTTGCGACCGTAATCAGAACGAGCCACCATGCCATAAAGTCATAATGTACGCCATTGTAATTCATTGCTTATGGCATGATTTGCCCCGGCAACCGGCACCGGCCGCCAACGAGCCTCGACGATGGACGGCGGACGCTGTCCGCTGATAGCCGGCAGTCAACAGTCAGCAGCCAGCAGACCAACGACAACAATTCCTCGGTTGTCCTTACGCAGCCCAAAAATGGCAGCGAACGGACTCAGGACTTAAAGTGACTTAAAGGACATGGCCATGTTGTGGTCGTCCAGGCAGTTCGTGAGTAATCTCGTTTGCTTTGCTGTTGCTGTTCTGGTTTTTTTTTGGGTTGCCATTGTTGTTGTTTATCAATTGAGGCTTGCGTTTCAGTGTGTAGAGGGCAACTGAGTAAATGGAAATTGATTCTAAGACCGTTGCTTGACCCAAAAGGAATCCTGATTGGTTGCTGTGCACATGTTAAGCTCTGCCAGCGGATGTAGGCCAATTTTATGCATAGTTACTGATCTCCCTGCTGTTGCGGATCCTGCATGACTTGTGACATTTATTGGTCCCATCCACGGACATGGCTACAGTCGTAGCCGCACAGCTACAACCGATGAACGAATGGCTGCCATTAAGACTAAATCTTAATTATTTTTCACAAAATCGCAGACACGCAAACACAAGGAACGCATGTTTGCCTTGGTGTGCTTTGCTTCGCTTTGCATTGCTCTGCTAAGCTTTGAGTTGGTTTGTGTTGAATTGGTTTGGTTTGGTTTCCTTTAGCTTCGTTTGCTTGCGTTTCAGTTTTGGCTGAGTCAACGCAGATGCTTTGAGGTTAACCAGGCCAACGCTGCGTATGAGTGTTGCGTAGAGACAAACTATTTTGCAGTTTGCTTATCAACGTCGTTAAATCTAAGCACAAAACCAGCTGCGCATAAACACTTTCAAATCATAAAAAACAGCACAACAACATCAACAACAACAACAACAACAACAACAGCAACGAGTGAGCCAACATTTGCGCGAGCACATGGCAAATAAAGCAAAGGTGAAATGCAGCTGAAATGATGCTAAAACATGCAATCGGAAGGTGACAAGGGGACAAGGCAACAGCCATATGCAATATGCGTTTAAATGGAGAATAAACAAAGAAGAAAAAGAAAAGAAAGAAAAAAATGAAAAATTCGAAGCAAGCGTTGAACGCTTTCAGCTGTTTTCATACAAAATGTTACCTCAATTAAAGATAAGTATCAAAGTGCATAATAATCAAAAGCAGAAGCGACGCTAACGCTGACTGAGTTGGCTGATGGCGAACGGCAAAGGACATGGAAGCGGGAGCCGGAGTGGGATTGGGAATGCGGATGGCGTTGGCTATGCTGATGGCAGCTGAAAGAAAAGTGAGTAAGCCAACTGACATTAACAACATCATCATCGTCATCTTCCGTCAACAATGGCAGACAGCAGACGAAGGCGGACACAGGCGAAGAGGGCCGAGAGGGTAAGGGTAGAGGGCATGCGGTGGCGTGCCACTGGCTTGTGAAAAACGAAATTTGAAAAAGCGAAGCAGGAGCAAGTGTGCGTGGTGTGCATGGTGTGCGTGGCACTACGCTGCATAGACTGCCGACCACTTGGCATCAGTTTGCTGGGCTGCTCTGCTTTGCACTGTCGTCTGCATGGACTCAGTGAGCGAGTGAGTCAGTGAGTGTGTGAGTGAGTGTGTGAGTGAGTGTGTGAGTGAGTGGCGGTGCGGCTGACTTGGCATGAATGTGCGCACTGAATGAATGGCTGCCATGCAAAATGCTTGTCTTACATGAGTTTCATGCATTTCTATCATTTTACTGCACCTGCTCCTGCCCCTGCCTCTGCGGCTGTCTCTGCTAGGGCTGCAATTGCCACAGCGTTTACTCTAGCTTACTCTGTTTCTTTTTTATAATTTTCATTCCTCGTTTGCTTTTTTGTTCTCTTTTTTTGTTGTTGTTTTGTGTGTGTTTTTTTTTTATTGTATATTTTGGTTGCACGGCATACCTGACGTATGCGCAATTTTTCAGTTACTTTTCTGCCATGCTCTTTGCTCATGAGGTCGACTTGACTTGGCCTGGCCGGGCATGGCATGGCTTGAGTTAGCTCAACTCGTGCCATGTCGTTGCGACTTTTGACGAATTGAGTTGATGCAACTTTTCCGGTTTTTTGCTCGTTCGCTCGCTTGCTTGGCTGCCTACTCGGTTGCTTGGTTGCTTGTTATCGCATTTTGGCTTTCGCATACAAAACAAATGTCATTAAAAATTTGCCACTCGAGCGTGTGCAACAAACTGCAGGGGGGCCAATGGCAAATGCCATGTGATGGGGTATGTTGCAGTGCAATCTTTTGCTGTGTTTCTTGTTGTTGTTGTTGTTGTTGTGTTATGTTGTGAAATGTAGCGCGTAGCGTAGAAAAGCGGCGACTCGTGCCGTGGCATGTCGCGTATGGTGAACATTTTTAATGCAAACTTGCTTTGTTCGACAGCAGACAGCACAAAAAAAAAAAAAAAATAAAAATATAAATACGAAAAAAAAGAAAAAAGAACCAAACGCTCTGGCCGCTGGTCATTGCTTGTTAACACGCCCGTTGGGAGTTATTAATGTGCGCAGCGTTATTCCTTGTTTCTTTTTTTGTTTTTTTTTTGTTTACATTTTTATTTCTTCCTTGTTGATTTTTATTTTTTTTTTGCCTGCCAGCAGTAAAACGCCAAAAATATACACGAGTATATAAAAAGTGCAGCCGGTTTTTGTTTATGGACGCGTCACATGTCCCACTGTAGTTGTTGGCATGTTCGGCGCACGTTGTGTTGGCCATTGGGTTGTTGGCTTTAAATTATCTGCCTTGGCTATACCTTGGCGTTGCTTTGCTTTGGATTCTTTTGCTTATATATATATGTGTGTGTGTGTGTGTTTGTGTGTGTTGTCGATTACTTTTTGTATTTTTTGTTGTTGTTGTTGTTTTTTTTTTTGGGTCAGCCTTTTCAATGTTCTTGCAATTATTTATTGATAAACGCGCACATAAATCTGCAGGATACTGGCAGGACTACGAGTATGCCACATTCTGCAGCGTGGCACGAAATGCTGGCACACAATTTGAACACATTTCGATAAACTCAGACAATATCCTTAAATGCAGTTGACACATGTACAAACTCGTGTGCGAATGTATATGTACGTATGGCATGTCTATTGCCTGCTGCTTGTCTTTATGTAATGGATTTTCTTTGAAATTCCTTTAAGTTCAATTTCTTGCCATGTTTCCTGTGCCATTTGCAAATCAAATTGCAAGCCAAGACATACATGGTCGGTTGCTCTGTAGGTGGGTCGCTTGCCGTGTGGCTGGCGGTGAAGTTGACGGGTGGGGGTGGGTGTGTTGTGTGCGGAGTGGAGTTTCGACAATGACAATGTCAACAACACATTCAAACGCATACACTCACAGGAAAATGCAAAACGAGGGAAACATTTGTAAGAAAAATAAGTGAGTGATTCAGTCATATCTCATGATTGTAATCCTCATGCATTTAGATGGAAATTTTGAACGAATATTTTTCCATTTGCCTCAACTGAAGGTTGTTATACACTGCATACAAACACACACACACACACACACACACACATACATACACAGAGGCTTCATCTCTCTAACTCTGTAAGTCAGTCGGTCCCTCTCTCTCTGACAGCAGTCCTTTATTGTGTGTGTCTGCTTGTGCAATTTGATTACTTCTGACATATCTCAATTTGTATCTTATTAAAATGTTAAGTCGCATGGAGCCGCAGCCACAGCCAGAGCCCGAACAAAAGCAGGAGCTAAAACAGAAGCCAGAGTCAATGCCAAAGCTGGAATCAAATCAGTGACGTTGCATGTACGTATGCAGCCGGTGAGGAAAAGAGAGAGGGAGAGAGACAGTGTGAAAGGGAATTTGTCATTAGTTAATTGGAGCTTGAAATGATAATATGCAAAATGCCAAATGGAAATTGTTGACAATAATGACAACAGTTCAACAAACTCCGCCAGCGTTGTCCGCATTGCAACATATCGTGTGGCACAGGCGGAATAAGCGGAGTGTGTCCTGCCTGAGTTTATGGATAAACTATTTAAAAAGAAAATCAATACTTCTCACATGCAAAGCGAATGCCGAACAGCGAACGGCTGTGACAGTTTCAAGTGAGCTAACTAAAAATAAACGTTTATGAATTATAAATCATGGGCAGGCTCAGCACCTCACATCACTGTATTCCTCTCCCCCTCAACCTCCTTACACTGTACTCTACTCCCCTGCACTCTGCTGCCCGTCACACAGATCCGCACACAGCGTTATCTGTTAGCAGCGATGTTGGCAAGGTTGGCAACGTTGGCGATGTCATTGCATGTCACTTTTGTAGCGAGGATGTCCTTAGCTGCCTGCCACGTGAATTGGCTTGGGCTCGCTTGGGCCTCGCTGCTTCTGCTGGCACTTTGTACGCGTATCTAGGGCGAGGCGTGTGAGGGCGTTGGAAAGTTGTAAAGTTGGCGAGTCTGCCTGCCATTATTATTTATCGCTGTCCGAGTTCTCATGGCAGCCGCCATCGCATGCGGACTCATGTAAATAAAATGTATATCAGTCACTCAGTTAGTCAGTCAGTCAGTCAGTCCATCAGTCTGTTGGTGAGTCGCTTGAGCTGGGGTACGTTGCTTGGCCAACGGAAGCCGCTGAACTGCGCTGAGACCTGAGCAAGGTGTGCGTGTGGCACACGGTTCACTACACTACACTTGGGGTACAGACGACTCCTCCACTCCTCCTATCTCCTCCGACTGCTCACAGTCCATGTTGACGACGTCGGTGCTGCTTCTTCTACTCCAGGCAGAGGCGTATTTCACATATGCAAGTGTTATCACGATTCCACGTTGTGTTCCCGGTTTGAGAGTCATCGCTTCCACGTGGAGGCAACTTTTGAGGCGTGTTTACTTTAATAAGCCAAACAACGAGTCATGCATGCGGCTGCTGTTGTTGTTGTTGCTGGCTGCTATTGTTGTTATTGCCGTTGTGTAACATGTTAATTAGCTGCGTGTTTGATGACCTGCCAACAGGCGACTTAAAAATGTATTAAAATTAATTACTTCGTTGTGTTGTGCTCTGCTGTGCTGTGCTGTCCTGTGTTTTTGCTGCCAGTTGCCAGGTTGCCATCGTGCCGAGCTGCTTGCCGCCAACCGCACAAATTCAACAAACTTTTTTGTTTTTTCCCTTTTAATCAATTTGGGCGCGTTTCCTGTGGTTTTTTATTTCACTTTGTTTTGCTTTTTTTGTTCTGTATGTTCTAAAAAAAATTTCAAAAACAACAAAAAACAAAAAAAAATAATTCAGGCAGACTTTAAATCAGCAATCGATAATTGTATTAGTGCTATCGGGTTTTTGGGGTTTTCCCCTTTTTTGTTTTGATTTCGTTTCTATGCTCGCTGGCTGTCTGTTGCCTGCTGGCTGATGACGGCTGCCTGCTGTTGGGCGTTTTAGTTTTTGCGCTTTGATATTAGTTCGCGAATATTTTTTCACACCGGAAATTACATTTCTAAACTTCGGTTTTCCGGCTATTTGCACAGCCGCGCGAGTTTTTTTTTCCCTTTTGGATTTTGATTTTTTCAATTGGGAAAAAAACACTCGACTGACAATAAATCAAATTGCTGCCGCATTTGCCATACAATTTTTAATCGAATTCATTTCATTTGCCACTCGCTGAGGTTGCTCTGGTTTTTCACTCTCTGCTATTCATGTTTAAAGCGATTTGAATGCATTACATCTTGAAGCTGTGACTAGCCGTGAAAAATGCGTTGTGCTTAGTTCGGCATTTAATGCCAATTACTCTGGCTCTAAGACCCTAAGACGTCTCGCATGGCGGCGCATAAAGTGTGTCACATATATTTTGCTTATTGCCTGGCAGCAGCAGCAGCAGAAGTAGCAGACGCCCTCGTAAATGTTCGGATTCTAATTTTAGCTTTGTTCGCAGTTGGCTTGAGTGTCGTTCAGTGGCAGCGTCTTGACGCCGCTAAGGATTAATAAACTAAGATGCCAACGCTAATGAACTGCGCCGCCAAAATGAGTTGAAATGACTTTCTCGAGTAGCGAAGCCAGACTAAACGCAAGTAAAAACAAGTATAAACGAAGTCCAGCACAGACCAGACCCAGACCAAACCCAACCAAACCAAGCCAAAGCAAAATGAATCGCGTCGAGCCGAGCAGAGCCAAGCTGAGCTGAGCTGAGCCGCTGGCCGACGTTTGTTGCATATAAATTATGTGGGCAAATAGACATTTGCGTTGATTACTTTATGCCTAAGGCTGAGCGTTTTATGTGCCGCTAATGCCCCGCACAGCGCACCCAGCCCCCCAACGGCGCCCGCAGCGTTCACAGCGCCAGGCGGCAGCCACTTCTTCTTTTAAGTATTCATGTGCGAGTGTTCACCAGCAAAACGTATTAAAAATAATCAAGAAAAATATCCTCGAGCGTAACGCCTTAAGCGCAATGAATAAAAAAACCACAGCAACAACAACACCAATAACAACAACAAAGACAAGAACAAGAAGAACAACACGACAAGCAGAACTGGCGACAAAAAACAACATTGAATGCCATATATAATGTGTTAAATTTGCTTTAATGGCTCAGCAGCAGTAGCAGCAGCAGCAGGAGTAGGAGCAAGAGCAGGAGCAGGGCAGCAGAGACGAAGGATACTCGTATCGCGCCAATATGTCCCCATTCACACATTTACCGGTCAATGAGGACCAGAGCACAGCACAGCAGAGCACAGCGCAGCATAGTGCGGAGTATGGCAGGATTGCGTTGGCATTGCGTCGTGTGTCGACGCTGCGTTGACGATTTAAGCCACTAAAGATCAAAAATTGTCAGACCAAAGCTCATTGGCAAGAAGTCCTCTGCCCAGCGTTGGCTGCTGCCCGCTGCAGCCCGCTGCCGCCGTTCGCTGCGTCCTGGCTAAAGTACCACAAATTATGCATGTATGTGGGATTTTTTGCTGCTGCTGCGACCGACTGCTGTTGTTTATGTTTTTGTTGTTGTTGTTGCTTTTGTTGTTTGCTGCTCCCTTGACGTGTTTTTGTGTATTTAAGTTGGTTGGTTGGTTGGCTTAGTTGGTTTGTGTTTCTGTTTCTGTTTCTGTTTCGGTTTCTATTTGTATAATTCTTTGTCTTTGTCTTTGTGCTGCGAAATTTATGCGTTCGCCCGAGTGTCCTTTTTCGGTTGCGCTGCACTGCGCCGCCTGTGTTCGTTTGTCTTTCTCTTTGCTTTACATTTCGTTTGGTTTTTTTTTTGTTTTTTTCTTTTTATTTGCTTTTTGTTTGTTTCTGTGTTTTGCATGTTCTGCTGCTGCTGTAATGTGACTTTGGCAAACATTTTGCGGTGCTTTTAATGCGGCGACCACTTTGTCTCTCCCTCTTCCTTCTCCACTGTCTCTGCTGCTGTCGCTAACTGTGACTGTGACAGTGGCAATGGCAGTGGCCACTTTGGTTTATATGCCATCCTGGCATCCTGGCAGCCTCCCATCGTGGCTATTCGATGCGCGCTGGTCGTTGATCGTTGCTCTGGCGTAGCTGAGTGGCTGAGTGGATGCGTGGATACGCGAAGGAGGCGCAGAGTCGGAGGAAAGGAGGCCTGCGGATGTATGGGCATTATGATAGCTGGCTGGGGATTTGTGGGGCTACACAAGAATTTTTCGCAAATAAATCAACATTTTATGTGCGCTGAGACTTGAATACAAAAATACTTTATTTGATTTGAACGCGCGCGTGCCAAATGTATGCCATAAGCTTGGCCTGGCTGCCTTTTTTGCCCCATTGCTTAGGCTCTTGCTTATTCGTTTGCGCTTTTTTTCTGCTTTATTTCGTTGTTCTTTTTTCTGGTTTTTGTGTATAATTTAGCCAGAAAGAAAATCTTGTAAATCAAAAGTTTTGCAATTTTTTTTCTCTGCTCTTGTCGTAGGCGGCGAACCTTTTATTTTATTTTATTTCATTTTTGCTTGCTTGTCTCTTTTTGTCCCCATACTTTATTCATCTCTATATGTGTGTGTGTGTGTGTGTGTGTGTGTCTGTGTTTTCTGTTTTGTGCCGCAAGTTTTGATTGCTTTTTTGCATTAGGATTTGTTACGCATAAAAAGAAAGAAGAAAATAAAAGACGAATAAAAAAAAGAAAACAGCAAAAAAGAAACAGTGCCAGCAAGGACAACGCAAATTGCCTTTAAATAACGGTAATGACAACTGCTTGGGGAATTATGCAACAATGGCCCTTCCCATATTTGCACGTTCTAATGAAATAATTACTCGCAAACGGGGTTAAATGGGATATAACACCAAGAGAGGACATAAAATGTATATAAAACAGAAGTATCGGACTTGCTTTCACATAATTAAATTGGCTACCGACAACTCTTGGACGTTTATTATTTACGGTGAGTGTAGCCAATTTCGTCTGCGCTGCTGCTGCCAAAGGCAATTAAAGATTCAAATAATTTACATTCTGTTGTTGTTTTCTTGTTTAATCCATTTAACGTGGTTTATTTATTATTTTAATTTTATTTTTACACATAATTCACATAATTCACATGTATGCCAAACACGCTCAAATATTGTTTTTGCTTTAAACAATTTATAACTTTTTATAGTTGATCCCTAAGTTCTCTTGTTTATGCTTTTATTTTTGTTTTCTTTTTATGTTTTTTTTGTGACTTTTTTTCTTTTCTTTGTTTTATTTTGTTTTTTTTTTGCTGTGACCAATTTAATGTGAAAATTTATGAGTTGTTTATTTCAGAAATAATTTGTACACAAAATATGTTCACAAAATGTTTTGCTTGGCGCACAAATTAATTTTGTATTTGGAAGCCAAAGGCTGAAGACAAGACAAGGCAAGTCGCAACGTGTCGAACTGAGTGAGAAACCATTTGCTGCTGGCCATTAGGAAAAACATTTCAATAATTAACATTAAATTGTTAATTGGCGCAGGCATTTCTCTATGCCGAATGCTTGACGCACCAAGTGACCCACAGCCGGCCACGCAGCGTCGACAGTTTTGACGACATTTCATGCGTGAATGTCGCCTGTGCCGTAGCGGCTATTAAATCTATCTATCACAGGGTGATTCATTTTATGGTTTTATCTAAAAGCATTTCTATTCCACACTTAACAGTCTGTCGTTTTCAATTCCTTATAACCAATCAATAAAATACCTTAAGTGCAGCCCGATTTCTGTTTATTATCCTGTTCTGGCCCTTGCAGATTGTTAGAATGCAACAGCTAAACAATTATTATCTCATACAAGTCAGATTATAAGTTCATACAAGTCAGTACACCTCCATCACAGATACATAAATGACTTGTATCAGATTTTGCTTGCAATTGCCTAATGAAGCACCCTGTATGTGCGCATTCTAAAGAAGTGTTTACGCACCCGTATGTATGTAGATACATGTGCTCAGCAGATAATCGCGTTAAGCTGTGCGAAGACAATAACAACAACAACAAATCTAAATTTAAACACCTCTTAATGGCTGCGAAGACTTCTCAGCGCGTTAAGCGAGCCGAGACTCAGCGGATTAACGCGAATGGTCACTAAAAATAAACACAAAGGGCCTACAACGCACACAAACAACTTGGCAGGTGGCGGCGGGGCTCGGATGCCAGGGCATGGCGTGGCATGGCATGGTGTGTCATGGCATGGTGTGAGTGGAGACAAGCAGAGGACAAGCGAACGCCAGGCAAGGCGAGGTGACAGCGTCAAGATTATTAATAGGCACTTAAAACGCTTGACGCGCACAGCATTTGAGGGCTGTCAATTGTGCTCTGCTTTGCCGCTGCCGTGCTGCGCTGCGCATTGCTGTACTTTGTTGTTGTGTATTCCAGCTAGCAACGCAGGCAACAGGGAAGACAAACTCCGACTGCCGCATGCGTGTAGCCGCGAACGCTAATGTGGAGTGTGAAAGTGGGCGGGAATGAATGGGAAAGAGCGGGAGAACTCGAGTGTGAATTTGAGTTTGTGTTTGGGTTTGGGCATGCATAAGCATAATAAAATGAAAATTAGATGATAACTTATGCCCAAGTTGTTGCTGTTAACGCAGACATCATCATAAACATCATCGACATCAGCAACAGCAACAGCAACAGCAAAAGCAACAACAACAGCAGCAGCAGTAACTGAAATATAAACACCAGGAGCAACTTCATTGACATTTGATGATGTCGACAATGATATGCATGTGGCTGTGACTGTGATTGCGGCTATGTGCATGTGTATGTGTGTGTATATGTGACTGAGGATGACGCTGGTGGTGATGTTGATGTTGATGTTGCTGATGACGATGAGGTGTTTGCCGGTCATTGTGTGAACTCGCGTGTCAGGCACTCAATGGCGATCTGTCATGCGTGCAGCTGAGTGCGTGAAGAGCTGTTTGACCGCATTGCGCTCTGACACAAATCAAAATGTTAAGCAGACACTTGGCAGATGCCAACGCAACGCATGACAGGTCACCCAGGCAGTCAACCAGTCTGCCAACCAGCCAGTTAGGCAATTGGGCCTTTGGCCAGACAAGAGTCAGGTAATCAGCCATTGGATAAAATACAAAACAGTAAACATTCAAATACGCAGCAAGGATAAGTAGCAAATGTAATTCACGGGTAAATGTAGACACAAGTGGATATGGTCACAGTGGATTGTTCAGGGATTGAATCTAATCTAATCTGGAGTAGGTCTCCTTGACGCTGCACAGGGACTTGAAGGCGTAATTCTTGCCTGTTGCGCAGTTAGTGGAGCGGAACTCGAAGACCGGCTGCAGCGGCAGCACGTTGCTCGCATAGTTGCAGGTGAAGTGGAAACTGTGCGTCTCATTGATGACGTAGCGCACCGCAGCACAGCCCACATGGGTGTTGTTGTCCTTCGCCATGACAGCGAAGTGTCGCAGATTCCTACAACGAATAGTCGTGAAAAACTAAGCAAACCTTTGCCAAATCAGAAACTCACTCGGCCACTTTTTCCCTGGGAAAATGTTCGAGTCGTGAGTAAGTCATGTTCTCGATCTCCTCCCACCAGCCCTTGATGCTGTCCTTGATCAGTATAATATCAGTCATGCGCTTGACAAAACCGACTCCTGTCATATTGTGAATGACGCTGTTCTGGCCCACATTCGCGTATGCCAACGTATTGTGGCACACATCAGCCCTTGCGTCGCAGGCCTTTACATTGTAGGAGGCGAGCATCGCCAGTTCATTGCTCCAGTCCATTGTGGCCATCCTGGCTGGCATCGGTAGGTCATTGTACTGGCCGCTGGCCAAATTATTGCGTCGGACATTGTGCTCTGCGACTATGATGCTTTCGAGTTTGCGCAGATCGATCTGCCGTGCATTGCCTGGGCAGGCTTTGCCAAACTCCTATGCAGGGATCGAAGTGAGTGTCAATGCTGAGACCAAATATAGAAATTTATCAACACCAGGCAACTTACGCCGCTGTTCTTGCACGCAATGTGCTTCCTGCCGAGCTTGCACAAACGCGGCAGGCAATAGTCGGAAATGTTCAGGCTGCGGCACAACATGGCCACGCTGGCGGTCATCAACAGAACGACTGTGAGCTGCATTGTTGCACTGAATGGCTTCTTCTGTAACTCTTTGTCGCTGCTACTCGTGTTGATACCTTGAGTCTACTGACTCCACTGACTCAGCTAAGAGCTCAAGTCATGCTTTTATAGCCAGGGAAAGCATATGATAAGATCGCTTTGGTATTTGCAGAAGTGGGATCTGCCTTTGAATGCATATCTGTTTTCAATTGCTTGTCGCACGAAAAAAGAACGAAAAGAAAAAGGAAAACAGTTGTTGCCTCTGCTTCGATTCAATATTGTCACTTTCTTGTTTCAGCTTTGCTGCTCACATATGTACATATGTCAAGAGGCAATGAATTTAATTACTGTGCCATGTCCATTTGTTCTCAGATTTGTGCAATCGAAAGCATGAACCAACTAATGGACAGCTTAAAGGACGAACGGTGGCGTGCCGACATGGAAGGATGTTGAGATGAACGGATGTAAGTACAAGTTGATTTTAATTAGAAAAACGTAGCAGAAATGTCATGTGGATGTGTGGGTGTGTGGGCGGTCGCTTGGCTCTTGGCTCAAATGACATTTCGAATGTCAAAAAATCAGCCACAAAAGCAAATAATTGTCGCACAGATGTTAAACTACCTACCTCCTCTGGCAAGTCACACCTCTCAACCCTCACATCTCACGTCTCACTTCTCAGCTTCAGCCCCAGCCTCTGCTGCAGCTGCCATGCTGAGCACAAGTTGAGGCGACCAGCACTTGACACTGTTTCCTTTCACAGCAATTTTTTCTTTTCATTTTACAATTTAAGCAACAGAAAGAAGTTACAAAAAATAAAAAAAGATATAAATGAAGAAAAAAAAAAAACATCAGAAACAGAAACAGAACTGAAACCTATAAAGCAAAATAATAAACACGAAAAAGAGATGCAGAAGCCTGGTCAGGTGGCAGGGCGGCAAGGAGGCTAGGAAGCACGGCGGCTCTTTGGCACGACGGAAAAGCGTAGCAAGGCGCAATGAAATGAAAAGAAAAAGTTGCCAACTGTAATTCATGAAAAATTCTTGAGTGTCCTTGCCGTTCATTTTCCACGTCAATTGAAATAGTTTTTCCTCTGCTCTGTATATGCGCCGCCTGTCATCCGCACCTATCCCTCCGCAGCCATGTAAGTATTCTTTTCAGTGTCATGACAACGCGGTGGGCAAATAATTGGGCCACGTGAGGCAATGACAAGAAAGTACAAAAAACCAACTACAACAACAACAAGCAGAAGCAAATAAAACAAAAAAAGAAAAAAAAACAATCGAAATACGGAAAACTCAGTTGAGGCTGCGTCCGTTTCTGCAGCTTAGAAAAACTGAGAAAAACTTTTCTCAGCTTTCAGTTTTGTCTTGTATTTTTTTTCGCGTATATTTTCGTTTTCTTTTTTGTTTTTGATTTTGCGTTACTGTTTTTCTGTTGCCGTTATTATTGCTGCTGTTTTTGCTGTGTGTGTTGTTGTTGCTGTTGTTGTCGTATTATTGCTGCATATTTTGCTTACACAGTTTCCGATGCTGCCAGTCATTGCTTGCGTTCGCTGCTTTATTTCGTTTGCTTTACTTTTCGCTTTCGAATTGTCGTTTATGTTGCTGGCAGTGACTCCGCCAATGCTTGCGCACAGCCTCCGCTCCAGCCGCCGCCAATGCCTTCTCGACTGGCGCTGAGCGTTGCCTGTGCTTCTGGTGAATCGCTGCAGCAGTAAAAGCAGCAGCAAGTGATCAGGTGAAAGATTTTTTATTTAATGTCCGACAGCTCAAGTTGCAGCCACGCGCAGCTTAGACTTACACTGACACAGACACAGACACAGGACGGACGGACGGACAGACAGACAGAGCGAGAGACAGTGCGAGAGACAGGTGGATGCTTGAAGAGACAAGCAACGAGACAGGCGGACAGGACAGCTGAACTTTCGCTTGGACAGAGACATTGGCTCATAGCTGTCCTGCCTCGGACAGTTGAGCAGCTGAAAGCGACAGCATGGCAGGATGAGCAAGTGCAGGCAAAAGCGAAAGCGAAGGCGCGTTAAATTGCTTTTCTTGTAATGGGATTTCCGGTGAATCAGTTATTGTGTGTGTGGGTGTGCTTTGCTTTACGCGCCGCTAGCCGTCGAGTACCTTTCCCTGTCTCTGTAATAAGTTGCAGCTCGCAATTATCTGCTCTGCGAGATTAGTCAAGGGGAAATGTAATTGAAATGTTGTGTGTTGTCTTTAGTAATTGGATTAGCGAAAGGAGCCGTCTGTCACGTCCATTACGACACAGGCAATGGGCCTTTGAAGTAAAAAGAATCGCCTGCACACCTGCTGCCGACCCGCCTCCCCTCGGCTGGTAGCAACTTTACTTAGGATTTCCACTTGAACAGGCTGCGGTCGTCTTTTACACAAAACTGCCGAGCATCGAAGGATGTGCATAATGAGCGTCGCTGACTGCACTCGTCTGCAGCTTAAGGCTTAATGCGTTTGGCTGCCATCTTATTGGCTAATGCGGCCATATCCTGCGCATACGTTTCCGCCGCATTCTTGTCAGTGGCTGGCAAATTTGCTTTGTTGCATTGACAACACCTGAGCATCTGCTCACCTGAGCATGTGCGCACCTGCATACCCTGTGCGGCAATTTAAATGTGCAACAAATGAGTTAATTCGATTGCTTTGCTCACGTACGCCGTGCCAAGCCGGGGGCCATGTAAGGCAAAGGATGTGGGATTTAGGACACGACACTCATCGACTTTGGTTGGGTTGAGTTGTGTTGGGTTCGGTTCGGTTTGGTTTGGTTTTCTTTTGATTGCTTATGTGTGTCAGCGTACTAGGGGGCCACCGCACGTGTGTGTGACTGTGCGGATGTCTGTGTGTGTGGTTTTGCGGAAATTGAAATTCTTGCACACACACACTCCCTCATAAACCCACACTCTGGCTGACAATGATCGACCTCCGAGCGTTAGAGTTTGAGTTCGTTGCGGCTCAGCTCGGCTTGGCAAGGATTGGCCTGGCATAGATTGGCTTGGCTCGGCTTGGCTTGATTCAGCTGATTTGCATATGAAGCGCAGTTAGTCACTTTCAAAATTAAATGCGAATGAGTTTTGCATGTAAAGCATTCTGAACAAATTGAATTCGATTCGGATTCTTTGCAGCTTTTTCGCTTTTGCTACTCAACAAAGCTGCCAGCTCTGTACATAAGCACTGTCAACAAAGCACAGGGACTCTGTTATCCGTGACGTGCTCCTTGAACGCACACTGCATCCGTGCCGTGACACACTCTGCCACGCTCCGCCTTCACTTCACTTCGGACTATGCCACTTAAAATGCGCCACTCAATCCTTAAACAAGGCGGCACGTCGCTCATTCATTTCTTCGTTGTGCTGCTTTTCTTGCCTCTCCTCAATATCTCTTCTCTGCATCTCCCTCTCTTCTCTTCCTCACCGCACAGTGTGCCAATGCTGTGCTTGGCTTTTCCCTGTGCTGCATTTTGAATTTGAGTTTATGTCACGAATTATTGGCACTCGTATATTGCACCTCCGCCTTCTCCGCCATCACCGCTGCCATCGCAGTCATCGCCATTTCCGCTCGTATGCCAGCACGTAGACAAACACTCCTGCTAAGTCGCTTGCTGCTGTTGCTGTTGTTTTTGTTGTTGCTGTTGCTGCTGCTGCTGCTGCGAAGATGCCACGCCTGCAGCTCGTCTGCTCTGACAGGGCGCGTGCATAGCCATTCAGTGCGGTACAGCACTGAATCGTGCCGTGATTGTTAAACGCTTGAAAATTTCAATGTCATTGGAATTGTCATATCCATCCATCCATCCATCCATCCTATCCATCACTCCATCTACTTAAGCATCTATCTATCCATCTGTCTATCTAGCTTTGGGCCAACAGCTATGCGTTGTCATGTTCTTCTATGAGCATTCCGTACTATCCATTCTTCATACTTCATTCTCCATTTTGCATTTGTGCGCGTCTTCGCGTGTTGAGCACTCGCTCACGTTCACGGCTTAAATATGTTGTGCTCGCCGAGTTCTGATTTATTTGTCGAACGTTTGTGAAAAGTGCAAAATACAGTTATGGCATTGGCATTTATATTTGACACACATACTCACACAAACTCACATACACACAGACACACAAATACACAGTCATGCTGCGCCTGAGTGTATGCAATAGATTTTGCTCGTTGGGTTGTTGGTTTGTTGGCTCGTTTGTGCGTTCGTTCATTTTGTTCGTTTGTTAGCGGCGACGTGTCGAAATAAGCAAACAAAAAAATTGTAGCACACTTTTGGCTGCTCACATAGAATTCAAATTATGCCACTAGCAGCGCATAGCATGGCCCGGGCTGCTTTGGGTTGGCTTGGGTTGGCTTGGGTTGGCTTGGTTTGGCTTGGTTTGGCTTGGGTTGGATGGCATAGCAGCAGTTTAACAAATACATAGAACGGATTGACTCAGTCAATCATGGGTTAGTTGGCTTGGATCTGCTGTCACTGTCATTGTCGCTGTTGCTATTGCCGTTGCTGTGCACATGAATATGTCGACGTGGATGTGAACGTATAGATATGTAGATGTCGCCTTTACCGTTGACAGTCACAATCGTCTAGCGAAGCATGTGCGAAATATCTGAATGTCTGCGTTGGCTGCATATGTCACTCGTCTAACCCGTGTCAACCCAGCCAATCCATGTGTTGTTCCTGCTGTTGTTGTTGCTGTCTCTGTTGGTGCTGATGATGTTAACAAAATGTTGCTTATGACTTGTTGGCATTTGCCAAAGCAACTCATTGCAAAAATCATTTCGCTGCGATTTTTTACAGACAATCAAGCACTTCGTCAAAGAAAATTAAATGAAACGAAATGTAATGTAGGCAAGAGAAAGACGCAAGCAAGGGACAGACATAGGGAGCGAGTAAATAGACAAAGGCGCAGCGCTGCTCAACGGCATGTCTAGGCGGCACTGCATCGCATCGTATGGCCTAATCAGCACGTCGTCTGCGACAATATTGTCAACGTCGTCTGTCTGCCAGACACCTTGCCAACGTCGAATGTAGGCGCAGCTCATTAAATTCTTATTTGACGTTTTCTTTACGCTATGCGATTATCTTGTTAGCTGACGCACATCGCACATCTCACAACTTCGACGAGGAGACGCTAGACAAGCTGGCAGGCAGAAAGGCAGAAAGGGATGCAAGCAGGCAGGCAGGGAGGCAGACAGGCAGGCAGATGACTGCATCAACGCGCGAAGCAACGCATAAAAATAAAATCGCAACGATAAGGTCCCAGTGCGCTGTGCCGTGCCATGCCGTGCCTTGGCTTGCTCTGCACTGCTTCGCTTTTGGTTTGCTTTAGTCTGCTTCGGTATGCGTTTGGCATTGCCTGTGCGCCAGTGCGGTTGGCAGGGATGTGGGCCTGGGGTGCAGAACCACAGTTTACGCTACATTTAAACATTTGTCATGTTGCGTTACGCACCGAAAACAATTTCGTTGGAATTTAGCAACATAAATTGTGTACACAAACAGCCCACGTAATTATGAGGGCGTGTGGCAGGGATAGCGGCATGGATAGGGGTAAGTGTAGGGATAGGGGTAGGGGCAGGGTGCATAGTGGCTGCTGGGTCTTTTTCATGTTGTTCTGTGCATGTTGTGATTACTCTTCGCATATTTTGGACTCGTTTGGATCTGTGCAGAATAAACAATTTGCCTTACACAAAAATCACACAACATGCGGTTCTACTTTTTCATTGTTGTTATTTTGTTTTTGTTATTAATTTTCTTGTTGTTGTTGTTGATGTTGCTGTTGCTGTTGGCACAAAGTCATAAGCATAAATCGGAAGCCAAAAGCGATTAAAGTCTGTTGGCAACCAGCTGGAAGTCATCAAGTCGAGAAACCAACCACTGAACGAGTGCGAAATCCCCTACCGCCCCTTCCTCCCATGCATGTAGTGGCAGCAACCTTCGTTGCGATACAATTAAGTATAAACCACAAAAAGGAGCAAACACCATTGAACATCATGAGCTAACGCACGCACACGAAGCACCAGCACGAGCATGTGCACGGGCAAGGGCAGAAGCTGGCGCACAAATTTCATAAGAAAACGAAAAAATTCTAATTAAAGAATATATTTACAAAACGCTCAACTCATGTGCGATGGCAAAAAGACGGCATTAAATATTTACAAAACAAACAACAACAACAACAACAACTGCAATAACAACAGCAAACAGCCAACACTCATACACACAGTGGGCACAGCCAAATAGAGCTGAGCCACAGCAGCCATAGAAGCCACAGGCAAACAGGCGAAGAGGCGACAAGGCGACAAGGCAAACCTCACAAGTCCATTGAGTTGTTGATGTTGAGCTGAACGCAAAGCACAATAAATCCTTTAAAATTGTCGTATTTTTGCAATGCGCGCGAAATGCAATTCCGTCTGGGCAACCAAGGCAAGGCAGGCCACAGCCAGAGCAGTCAACGCAGTCAAGGCAGCCCAAGCAACCGACGCAGTCAATGAGCGCAGGCAGGCAGCAGCACGGACCAAATGGCAAAATAAAATGCAGCAAACCAAAGCAAGACAAGGCAATGCAAGGCAGTTTAGAGCAAAGCAGAGCAAAGGAGCCTGCAGCAGAGGAACGTCAAGCAAGGAACTGAGAGTTTGCGGAACTGTGTAGAGGGGGAATGATGCGAGTGGACTTGTGCGGAAATGCGCTGCGCTTGGCTGCCTAAACAGTTACTTCCACTTGCCTGCGCAGACTCTGGAGCCAAGTCAAAACGGACCGAAACCAATCGAGCTGAGCTGAAGGCGAGTGAAGCGTGTGACTGGTCGAGCGGAAGTAAAAGCAGCAGCAGCAAACCATTGGAGCAACTAGCCTGCCTGCCTGCCTGCCTACCTCCCTCCCTGCCTGCCACTCTGTCATTCTGCAATGTTGTCACTGATGTCGTCTCAAGTGCAAGTTATGGCCGCAATCACATAAGTAGGTCAGGTAAGCGGCTGCTGGTGACTGAGCCTCCTCTCGTTCTGTGGCAGACTCCATTTGCTCATTTGGTGTATCATAAACTCCGAATTCAATGGTAGCCCTCAGCAGCATGGAACTTTGCAGAGCAGAGCAGAGCAGATCAACACAAAGACCACACATCAGCGCATTTAACTGTGTGGGCTGCGTTGGCTGATTGCATGGGCGTGTGCTTTAACAACAACAACAACAACAACAAGAAAAACCAAAGCAAAAACAGCAGAAATTTTTGTGGCAAGTATTTGAATTGTATGCATACACAAACTCGTAAAACAAGGGAAACTTTGTTCAGGCAGCCAGCGAAAACAAATCACAGAACAAGCGGCAAAGTGCGCGCCCACAGTGACGATCACGCACCCGTTCACGCCCACACTCACGGCCACGCCACTACTCACTATACACTACACACTACTCACGGCTCACGGCTCATGGCTCACGTCACCCTCGCTGCGTGCCACACACTCACAGAGGAGAAATTAATTTTTCACATTTATGAAACCACACAACGACGGAGGGGCCGCGCAAGTGGCATCATGGGGTCGAAGTAAAACGATCCGACATTTGCGGTGAAGGCGTTGCGTTACTTTCCGTTACGTTACGTTTCGTTCCGTTCTGTTGCGTTGCGTTGCGTTGCGTTGCGCTGCGGTTGGCGAAATTTGCTTTTCTTATCAAGTATAAAATTTATGCAAAACAAATCAACTTGCTGCTGTGCGTTTGTATATTTACCGCAATGGCAACAACAACAACGACAACAACAACAAAGGCAACAACACCAACATGAAGCACAAACAGCAATTTCGCCAAGTGCAAATCTCATCCGCAGTTTCGCTAACTTCCGCCGCACACAGCGCACCAAGTTCAGGCAAAACACAGAATTAGTTTGGTGCAAATAAGAGAATATTAGCACCAGCAAATGCGAAACATGTGAATCCCCGCACACCACCACACCCCCACTCATCAAATGTGCCTTCATACCAGCAGCAGCAGCAGTTAACCACAATGCAAGAAACGCAAAATAATAATAAAAAAGAAGAAGAAGAAAACGAGTTGAATTGGCTTGGGAAGAGGAGCTAAGAGAGCCAACCCGCCGTCTTGGCTTATCTGTTGAAATTGATTAAGTTGAAAAATGAATTTTTGGGCTAAACGGATTTCGGCCAAGTTGACGTCCTGCGTCATGTTGAGCAGCAGCAGGCGCAGTGTTGCTGTTGTTGTTGTTGTTTGTGTTAGTGATGAGAAAGCAGGCATTAGCCACTGAGCAATCAATCTAATATTGACTTGTGTGCTGCGGCGTGTGGGCTGTGGGCTGTGGACTGTGAGATATAACCCACAAAGCGAGAACGCGAAATTCCCCGAATGCGCTGCTTAAGCCTTTTAAACTTATGAATAAACGCCAATGAAAATCAATTAAGTTAGCGCAGCGCACAATATGCAAAATAGTTGTGGCAACAGCTAAAAATGCCATAACAAAGCGGCAGCAACAACAACAACAACAACAGCAGCAAAGAATATAACAAGTATCACAACAACAACGACAATGAAGCCAACAAAGAAGCAAGAAAAACAAGAGAAGCGACATAAGGCAAAGGAAGAACGAATACGAGTGCCAGTGTGAGTATCCTGCGTGAGGGCATGGTTTCCCATGGCATGGCACGGCGTCAAGGACTTTGGCTGTGGCTGTGGCTGCGACAGTGCGGCAGTGCGGCTTGGCGGCTGTGTGGCAAAGCTAACTGACAGCTTAAGTGTGTGCAGCAGAAGCAGAAGCTTATGGACAAAAAACTATTCCGCATGCTCTTTCCTTGTCTTTCCTTGGCATATTTACACACAAGCAGCGGCACAAGCAGAAGCAGAAACACTCCAACCATTCACAGCCGCACGCACCCGCAGGCAGCCGCTCTGAGTTGGCGTACAAGTGCGAAACTGCAAAGCGAACAATTCAATTAAAAAGTTTTCATTTTGTTCTTTTGCCTTTTTGCAAACTACACTCGTACACTCGTAGACCCGCAAAAACATGCCACATGCACACACACACCCACATGCACTCACTCACAGATACATTGCGAAGAGTCGTTGAGAAAGCAACAACAATGCAAAACAAAAAGAACAAACGAAGTTTTGTAAGGATGCGCCACGATGCGTGCAGTGTGCGTTGTGGGTTGGGTGGATGCCAGCAGCTGGGAGATGGGCAACTACTGGCAAAGGGCACGAGGCAGTGCAGCCAAACACTTCTTTGAGCGCTTGGCACATTTAATCGTGTGCGCCTTTCATCGAAGTTTTGCCCATTCACGCTTTGGGACCTTTTCTCCTATTAAGTTTTGTCTTTGTGCACTCGGCATGCCACATAAATTCTATGCCGAGCCGAGCCAAGCCAAGCCACATTTCTCAAGCGAATTGCGAAAATTCAAACTCAACTCAACTTGAGTTGCGTCAAGTCATCGGCCTAGGTAGGCTAAGAGTTGCCAGGCCAAAGGTGCCACACACGCACCCATCCACGCCCATGCTCGCCCAGCCCTGTGCCCAATGGCAAAGCTCACTGGCTCAGTGGCTGGCTGACTGCCTGGCTGACGTCGGTCTTTGGTCGTTTTGCTGTTAGTGGCTGATTACTGTTGGCACAATTTGCTGCGCTGCTACATCATCGCTTACAAAGCAACACACAAAACCAATGCCCAGCTTCCATTGCGTTGCGCAGCTGTTTATCAAACACACACACACATACACCACTCACACATACACAAGAACACACTCAGCCATACTCACAGTCGCTCAGTGCTCTGTCCGCCTAACAGGCCATCCAACAAAGTATCTTCATAATGGCTTTCGGTTTCCGTGAGGCTGTATGTGGTTGCGAGTTAATTTATCATTTTCTTGAGTAATTGAAATTTCAACGGGCGACCGGCAACGGGCCATTGCACCGTCGGGAATTGGTAGGTAGCCAGTAACCAGCAGCCAGCAGCCAGCAGCCGGCAGCCGGCAGCATGTGGCAATCAAACTGTGCATCAGCAGCAGCAGCAGCAGCAGACTACGCATGGCCTGAACTCAACTTTACTCAACTCGACTTGCCTCGGTTCGAACTTGGTCTCGGTCTCGATCTCGGTTTCGGTGTCGGTATCGGTCGGTCGGTCTTCTCAAACAGATTGCCCCACAGTCGATGCATTAGCCGGCGGCTGCCAGCGTAGTCTGTGCGCCTTAAGTGAGTGAGTAAATACAAATGCAATAATAAAAAAAAAAAACGGTGAAAGTAGAAGAAAAAAAAGGACACAGCTAAAGATAAGAAACAGTGGATTAAGTGTACACATGCAGCCGCCTACGCACACCTGTGCCGATACTGATGCTGGTGCCTTTGCCTGTGCTGGTGTCTTTGCTGGGGTCGTTGCCGTCGCCTGTGTCTGCTCAAGTTGATACATTGTAGACACAGTCGATACGGTTTGCCTGGCTGTGCGCTGGCACCTTTGGCGCTTTAAGCGTATGCATAAAAAAACATTTTATTACAGGAGCAACGTGTTCAAAGGACATCACAGACACGAGCACGCCGGCACGACACACAGCATCCTTGGCTTGAAGTCAGCCTGAGGGCAGTCGGCCGCATTGAGCTATGCTGAGCTAAACTCAGCTGAGATGAGCTGAGATGAGATACAATGGGAATTATGTAATAAAATCGATGAGTTATTATTTTTAGATGTCTCTCTTTGTTTTCCTTTTCTTTTTTTTTCTCTAAGGGCTTGTGTAGAAGTGTGTGTGTGTGATGTTGTGGTTGTTGCTGTATGCATACTTTTAGCAGACACGTTTAACACTGACAACACTCTGCTGCTCGCTGCGCGCTGCGCGCTGCGTCCCTCGACGTCTAGCCACGCTTCAACGCGACCGTGATGGTGTTTTTCTCGGCCCTTCATACGCTTCGCTGCACACATGATTTATATGTCGCCATTATTTTAAAAGGCGCATGCTGAGTGTCTCTTATATAATCAACAGCGAGCCCGGTCCCCGTTAGCCCTGACCCTAATACTGCCTTCGCAGTCGCAGTGCCGCCCGCCTGCTCCGACCCACCTGACACATTCGCTTACATATGGACCAGCCAGACCAGACAAAGACACATAAAGACATTTATCAAAAGCGCAAAGCTTCGGCCGCTGCACGCTCAACGCAACGTTCACTCGTTGCACGCCTGGTTAGGTGCAAAGGATTTAGGAGCAGCGTCGCTGCCCTCGCTGCCGTCGCTTGCCCATGCGGTCGTTACATGGCTGGCGGGCCAATCGCTCACGAAAGTGAAACCCATTTGACCATAAACGTTGAACTAAATTCAAAATCAATTTAGCGGAATAATAAAACCGAACCGAACCACATCGTACCGACACTGAAGCGAACTGAAATGTATGCGAGCGGCAGCGGCCAACAGCTGCACGCGGCACACGAGTCTCTGCAGCGGAGCCACACGATGGCACACAAAAGGATCGCACTCTGCGGTGAGGGGCAAGAAATGTGTGGCCTGCAGCGAAATTATGTCAGCAATTTAGTTCGAATATGTAGAAAAATTTCGCGGAAATGGAATTGTATGCCAAACTCGTACGTACATTTGTGCCGCCGTGGACGGGCTGGCAGGCGGGAGACAAACGACAGCCGCAGTAGCAAATTTTTGTGTGAAAAACTTTCGATTTTCTTTTTTGGTTTTGTGTTATTTTTATTTTTTTTTTGCATTTCGCAGTTTATTGTTGCTGCCTATCGCACAAGAGCACACATATGCGCAGCGACACAGTCAACAGTCAACAGAAATGTGGTAAAAATTCTATTTGGCAAAGCGTGTGGGAGGAACCTTGAATTGGTCAGAAGACGCCAAGCGTAAGCTGAGCTGTGAGCTTGGAGCTGCAAGAGTGCAAATACAAAAGTACCTAGTAACAATGGCAATGTTATTTATGGCACGATGTATGCATATCCTTGTTGTACGAGTGTATCCTTGCTGCTTGATTTCTGCATGTGGCAGCCGCACACAAGACGCAACCAAGCAAAAATCGTTTCACAACAATAACAAGAACAACAACAACATCAGCAACAGCAACAGCAACAGCAAAACCCAAAGCACGAAGGAAGCAAAAGCGGAACCCCAGATAATAAAGTCGAGTTGAGTCGAGTCGAGCCGAGTCAACTACAACAACTACAACAACTACGGCAACAACAAAAGCGATATAACATATTACAGGCAAGCAAAGTAAGAAAAAATGAGCAGAAAAAAAAGCAAATATTAAATAATATAACCAAGTGGAGCAAAAGTCAAGAAGTGTATTTCCCTACAAAAGTTAAAATGCTAGCATGAATTTGGTTGTGACTGTTTTTCCCCCCAGCAAAATAATGCTTCGTTTTTTTTTTTCTCTGCTTCTTGTTCCTTTTCATGTTTCGGTTGCAGGCTTAGTCGTAAGCTGAACAGCATATCCGTAAACAATTTGTAGCCATGATTGTTATTACAAACAAAATCCAAAGCAAATAAAATAAACAAGAAATAAAACATGTAGAACGAGAACAAAACAAATGCAAAAGCATTTCATATTATTTTGATTTTATTCATGCATTTGCCTGCGACCTTGCCGCACCGCGTCCCCAGCCCACACGTAGCCCAACTTCACATGCCAGCATGATCACAGCTTCGGTATGCTTGGCTAATAAAAAATAAAAATATAAAAATTTTAAGATTTTTTTAAAAAGGAAATTATGCTGAAAATGCTATAAAATAATTCACAAATATTTCATGTTATTGTTGTGGTTGCTGCTGCTGTTGTTCTTGTTGGTGTTGTTGTCGTTTGCCAACGCTGGAAATTATGGCCTTGTAAGATGTTTTCCCAGTCAGTTTACTTGTTAAAATTTTTACAATTTTTTGTTTTATATTTTGAATTTTTTTCTTTTCAGTGCTTTTGTGTTTTTTGTTCTAATTCGTAGTTTGTTTGCAGCAGCCCTGGCAGGGCAACCGAGTGTACAAAAGTGCAACCAACTAACAAGCGAAGCGAGCAGCGGCTGCCGGATGCGCGAGGCCGTACTAAAGCAGAGTTGCCACTTGCAGACATAAATCAGGATTTGCTGTTTGCCACAATGTTTTCAAAAGGATTCATTCGGCGACAAAACCGCAACGTAAACTAAGTTGTTGGTGTTGTTTTTGCTTTTGCTGTTGCTGTTATGGCCCTACTCAGTTTTCGCTTACGGGCGCACAACCGCTTATGTGCTTGCAACAGTAACAGAAACAACAAGAGCACACTATTATATTCAACGTCATTTAGAAACTCGTAACTAAACGCCTACACGTTCAGCGCTTGAACTTTCGCTGCTGCACGCTGTCAACTTTGCCACCGTAGGGGGTCAATGCGGGTCAACGTTTATTGTTGTTCACATATTTTTTTTTTCTTTTATTTTCAGTTTATTTTTGTTTTGTATATTTTACATAATTGTTGTTGCTTTCAGCTTTCACAAACAGCAACATGGTGACTACAACCACATGAACAAAAAGCGGTTTAGAATTTAAACAGAAAATAAAGAGAAATTCGCTCTGTGCAGGCAACAGCAGCTTGAGGCGGAACTTACAAAATTTTATTGCATACTTTCAGGTGCCAGAAAGTTGAGCTTTAGCAAAATGAACTGTGCCTACGCGACTTTTACCATATACCGCGTACAGACTGGCTGCGTGCATAAATTAAATAATGTTCTCAAGCGTTTTACATTTATTTACAATATCCATTAATTTTTGGCAGCTTGCTTTGCACGCAGCGAACTTTTCAATGGAAGCCTCAGGCAGCCAGGCATGGGGGCCACATGCTAGCGGAATTTATTAAAATCTGCATAAGACTGAAATTAAAAAGAATGAAACTCTAATAACCATAGCACAAATTGTCTATGCCACCCCTAGACTCAGCATTATAGGTAATCGCCAAGGCATATACGACAATGTTCATATACATACGTTTGCATAGTATATATACTAAAGTTCAGAGGGCAAACGAGCGAAATACATACGAACTAATTATTCACTGAGTACTCAATTGGCAGTAAAAAAAAATTATATTTTATGAAATAACATGCAACTCAAAGTTTGTTTCTTTTACTCAGATGTCATTGGGCCGTCTACGATGTCAAAGGCAAATAATTTTCAATCGCTTCGCACAGCAGCAATCTTCTGGTCAGCATCAATTTACAACTGATGTCAATTATGCAATGACTTTTGACTGCAGTTGAAGTGTTTTAAGGAAAGCAGACAATAGTGTCCTTGTTATGCTTCAATTGAGCAAATGAATATGCTTGTAGATGCCACAGAAGCTGCTGCCATGAGTAAGGCAATGCCTGGTGAAGTGAAATATGCTGCTTAGCCTTGTCTGTTGAGCTTATCAGCCATTTCATTTCCCATTGTAACAATTTATGCGAAAATTTGAAACGGAAATTTTCAAATCGAAAAAATATAAAATAAATGGTATATAGCCTGGAAACGAGTATGCAACGAATTGGTACTTACTTGTCATGTAGAAGAGCAAAGTCAGAAACGCAATCATGTTGGCTGATGTCGGTGTCGATGTCGGTGATGCTGCGCTGGCTGCTAATTGCCGTCTCGTTCGCTTCAAAATGCTGCGAATTTGCTGTACAACTGCCAAAAAACAACAAAACAAAAAAAACACCAACTCTGCGGATGCTAGCTACAGTAATAACAACAACAATGGCTGTTGTTTATTCAACTGCTATTGCACAATATTGTGCTTTTGTTTGTGCGATTGTCCGTCCGTTCGTTTGTGCTGTGTATTGTTGCTGGTGCCACCGCAACGACCTGTTTCGCTGTTTTTGTTGTTTCTATTGTTGCTATTTGCAATTGTTATATGTTGTTGCTCAGATTCGTTGCTTGCCGATGTCCGTTTATGCCTTTCCTCTCGCTCACTCACTCGCTCACTCACTGGCTAGATGGTTAGCTGGCTGTTTGGCTGGTTCGTTTATTCGTCTGCTCATTCGTTTGTTCGTTTGTCTGTTTGTTTGCTTTGTTTATTTGTAGCAGATTTAACGAAGCGAGTTTTTTGATGCACTTTCGACAGCCAAGCGGGAAATTCAAGCGCGCTCAGTCAGTTGTTTCTGTTACTATGTTAGCGCCTTTCGCACCGTTCTGCTTCGCTCTCACCGCACTTTGGCACTCTTGCGCTCTCCTTGTCTTCCTGCCTGTGTGACTGGTGTGTGTGTGTGTGAGTGTATGTGTTAGCGTATTACGCAGTTGCTTAGTTGGCTTCCGTACATTCTTGTTTGGCTTGATTTACGAGTTTTTATTTATTTATTTATATATTTGCTTATTTATTTATTTATGTATTTACTCAGTTACTTCGCATTTGCGTTCGTTTGATTCCTATTGTTTGCACTGTGAAAGCAAAGGGTAAAGAGTGGCACATGCACGTTTTCATATTATTTTACTTGATTTTCTTTTTATATCCTAGTTTTTATGCTTTTGTGTAACAAATTTAGAGTTTAAATTTATATCAAATGTTTCATGCTTTACGTCATGAAAATCGATTCTTAAAATTTACACCGAGCAACAATGCACTTTAAAGTATTTAAGCAGACCCACAAAAATGTAAATACTATATACCTAGATCTGTATGTAAGTATGTATGTGTATATACACATATGTATGTACATATGTATGTGTACACTTTCAATTGAAAACAGTTGTTAAATAAAGCAAAAACAAACAAAGAATTGCTACTGCCGCCTCTGCTGCCCGTGCTGCCGTCGGTAGTCGGGATTTGACTGTCTGATATAGCCATGTGGGGTATTAAACATTTACAATGGGCATTTAAAACGCTTAATTCCAACTGCAGACAATTTAATCCTTTATCGTGGCTACTTTTTATACACGCATATATTTATTTCAGTTATTTATTTTACCGTCAGAGCTGCAGTTTCACTTATGTAAATATTTTTTAAACGGTTTGCAAAATTTCAATTTTTATTTCTTGTTTTCTTTTGTTTTCATTTCAAGCAATTTCACAGTAAAAAAAAAAAAAACAAAAACAAACATAAATGAAAATGAAAATCGGAAAACGTTTTTGCTGCTCATCATATGTGCGTTGACAGTTCATTAGTGTTGCTGATTAACATACACGAGCATATGAATGGAGACTTGTATGCAATTATACGTACACTAACATATGGATATGCGCATCATTGAGCCACTTTCCTCACACAGATGCCGACCTAACAAGGCATACGTCACAGCTTGACAAACAGAACGCTGACAAGTGCACCCCAAACATTGATCATGCGTCAATGGGTGCCACTTGCTGCGTGACTTAGCCCAGAGACATTCAGCCGGTTAACAGCTGCAGAATTTTACCCCTTCTGCCCTCATTGATCTGGAATACTGGCTCACGCAAATTTCTAGACTAATTTCTATTTTTAAAACATTCTAAATATTCATACGCAAACCGCATACTGTAATTTACACATGTCTATGGCCAACAATAATAGAACATCAACTGGTCAGTGGAAGTACACTGGGATGGATTTGAGCTTCTAACTCAAAATAGAAATACTTAATTAGAATCTATTATTGTGGCATCGTGACCTTGGGCTGGCAATGCATCCCTTGTCCACTAAATTTCTAATTTCGCCATGCCACTTACTTTCCTGTTTGAAGTATCATATTATAAAAATGAAAACTGCCTAAGGAGCAACCTAATCCTAATTTAAATTTCAATTGCGTGTCGCCTTGTGGCAGGATACAAATCCTGCTACGTTTAACTGTCGAATCGAAGCCACTTGAGGTCTGCGGCTTAAACGATTCATGCAATCAATATAAACATTTCATTTATTTTTGTTTAAAGTTTGGAAAATTTGAAAGCTCCTGCCTGGCATGTCTACAATATTTATTGCCACTGCCGCCTTGGGCATTGAGCCCATACCCACATAGAGTAAGTGTAAGCATGCTTATATATGTGTGTATATATATGTGTGTGGGTGTGTGAAAGTGTGTGCTCTTTATTAAAAATTCATCAATCGAAGGTTGCTTAGCTCAGCATTGAAGGTTTACTCTGGCAACTGCCACAACGTGACGCAGAAATTCCGCCACTTGCCAGCTCGAGGCCAATAGTCCGCACTTGAAAGTGCGATGACTGACGCTGAGCCACTGCAACACGCCACAGAGACACCAAAGACCATACAGGCAGACAGACAGACAGTTAGACAGACAACTATACTTGCCTATGCCTATGCCTTTGCCTTTGCCTATGCATTGGTCCTGTTGCTGTTGCTGTTGAGACTGTGGCTGTGCCAGTTTTTGTCACTGTTGCTTCCGTAAGTGAATTAAAGACGCTGCCAGGCGCCTATGCTGTCGAGGACAATGCCTCATAGACATTACACCGCAATGGGCTGGCAATCGAGCGTGTGCGGGTGTGCGGGTGTGCGGTGTGTACGTGTGAGCTTTTAGTGCCATCCAGCAAGTGTGTGGAAAGTGTTAATACACTCAACTCACTTAACTCTTCGTGTAAGCGTGTGTGTGTATGTGTGTGTGAATGTGTGTGTAACCACTTAGGCTTGTAATTGCGCCGTAGGCTATGAAAGCCTAAACAAGTGGACGACGACGACAACGATGGCGGCGGCGACGTCGAAGTCGAAGCCAGCCGTTGTCTGTTCGCATTATTCGCTTGTCATTGTTTGTGTTGTAAACATTGTCGTTTGCCGTTGTTGTTGTTGTTGTTGTTGCTGTGTCGTTGTTGTTGTAACTATTATTATTATTGCAGTAATGATTGTTGTAGTTGTTCTGTGTGTGTGCGTGCGTGCGTGCGTGCGTGAATGTGTGTACTTATATCTTATTTATGCATGATAATTCCCATTATGTGGCGAAATTCTCGTGAAACAGAAGTTGCACACATCCATGAAGCAGCAGCGCCCATGTGGCAATTCTCTACGCGCAAGCCAGACTAGGCCGGACACGTCAAGACCAGACGCGGCCTGGTGGCTAATAATTTTGCGCGCATTTAACCCAATTCAGTGTAAATAATTACGCAATGGCTTTTAGTTGCAGCTGCCCCAGCCAACCCAGCCCACATAGCCAACAGAGCCTAGATGTGAAGTTGGCCAAGAGACTTGCGCTGCTTGCATAAAAGCAACAAACTTGGCAAAGTTGGCAAAGTTTTCCACAACAGCGAAGTAGAAAATAAAAAAAGAAATGAAAACAAATTGCAAGAAGTGCAAGAAAACATTTCCATGCTCAAACTGAAAGCTGCGCACCGCCACAGTGAGGCCAAGGATGGCCATAACGACGTGAATGAGTCTGAAGTGATGTTCTTATTAATGATGATGATGATGATGATGATGATGATAAACTGCGCTGCAGGCTGGAACTGTGCCATGAGCCATGCTGAGTGCGCAGTTCTGCTGCAGTGTATTAGCAAATAGATGTGGCGAAATTAGTCTGGGATACGGACCGACGACTATTGGGAATTTTGAATGTTTTCCGTTGCGTCGTTACGACAATCACGCCAAATCACGACAGCCTCCTCTAGGGGAAACTGCAGCGCGAAAAGTAAGAAATTGTTTTTCTTTTTTTTTTTGGTTTGTTTTTTAATACGAATTCGGCACTCGTTGCTGCGTGCTCGGCAAACGTCGCCTGTTTTTTACATTAGTCGCTGACACATTCTGATGTCTCTGTATTAAATTACAAAAACTCGAAAATCTTCACAGCAAAAGTAGAAAATTTCGAGAAAAAAAAAAATTAAGGAAAACATTTAACAAGCGACGATGGCAGGTGGCAGGTGGAAGTTGGCAGACAACAGACAGCAGCCAGCAGTGAAGCAGTAAAGCAGTGAAACACTTTTCCCGCCTCAATGTCGAGATCAAAAGAAAATGTTGCTTTCACATAACGACAAACTTTTTCACAAGCAACATTTTTCTCTTTCGCTGGCTTTTGTTCTTTTTATTGCTAGTGCTATTGTTGTTGTTGTTGTTGGTATTGTTTTTGGTTTCTTTCTTTTCTTATTTTTTGGTTTGTTCCTTGTTGTTTTGGTTTGTTTTTAATTATGTTAATTTGTTGGGAAACATTTTAATTTACATTAACTTTGTTGTTGTTTGTGTTTGTTTGTTTGTTGTTGTTATTGCCGTCGATTTTATCCGTGAACACTCTTCGCTAAAAATAAACACAATACACTTTGCCTAACACTCATTAGCACCTCAAGTGTGTGGGCGGCACTGGGGGATGGGCAGACGCAGAGTCCGAATTATTATTGGAAGTTTAGTCGCAAACCTTTTAACAAGTCGCACGTTAAAAAGCCATCATTGTGTCATCGTGAGTTACGAACAAAACCCAAACAAAACTTTGTTGCGTGTCGCGTGCGATTTGTGTTCAATTTCCTATTGTTTTCTTTTGATTTTTTGTTTCGCCTTTTTCTTGTTTTTTCCAATCGGCTACGAGTGTTTTCTTTTGACAGGTTCGCTTTCCTTTCTTTTGAACTTGAAACACTTAAAATTTTAGTGCTTATTAATTTGTGTTTATATTAGTTTAAATTTTGTTTTTTTTTTTTTTTTTTTTGGGGGTTTTTATTTTTTATTTTTGCCGAGACTTGGTTAATAGGAATTCGCTAAGTAGCAAATGCTTAACATAACACGCGCGTTGCTTAACCAATGCCTATGCGTAACGTAATGTTGCGCTGTCTTCGTCATTTACGTTATCGTTGACGTTAACGTTGCCGTTTAATCGCTTGCGCTGCGCTCGCTGGCATCTGTTCTGAACACCGTCGTAGTCGCATCGAAACTGAATTTCGCTGCGGGCCTTGCACTTGTGTCTGCCTAACTGCCAACAACGACGACGACGCCAACGACAACGACAACGACGACGACGTCGCAAGCGCTTTGCTCAGTTGTCAGCGCACATCGCAAACACAAACATAATCGTCATCAGCAACAACATCATCATCGTCGCCATCAACGCCATCATCATCGTCAACGCTCGTCGGTATCGCTACTCGTGTGCGTTTGGTCGTCGACATTCGTGCCGCATCAAGTGCCGAAGTGTGCCGTTGTGCTTAGGCTCGAAGCCCACGAGCACAAAACTCCTTCACTTAGCCGCTTATCCTGACTCCGCTCTTCGTTTGCCACTTGCCATATTTGCTTGCTCACTTCGTACACGTACTCAAAATGCCATTGCTATCGGCTCATCTGCTCTTAACACACTTTGCTCTTTTGGTTTGTTGTCCCAGTCACTGTTCATACAATAAAATCCGCGGTGCGGTAGTTAATCATTTCCTTGTAAGAATTATACTAAGTTATAATCCGTTACATGCATGCTGTGCACAGAATTATCATTCTTTGCATGTATTAGCAGACTTACAAAGAAAAAGAAAGAAATCAACTCAAATGAAATAAACTAGAAATTTGCACAGCCAGAAGTGCGCTCTAGCCTAAGAGTGTATGCATATGAAATTCTTTAGTTAAATCTTCAACAGGGTGTTGCACATCGGCGCAGCACTTAAGACAGCGACGCACTTTGCACTGGCTGCTTCGGTAATTTTAAGAGCCAATAGTCGCAAGTAGTTAATGAAGTTAAGAGCGAACTAAGAGGCGAACTGAAGCCTTGCACAATTCGTCACACGACATAGGTCAGGAGCTCATGCAATGCACATGCGCCGCACATTTGCGCTCTCTTCAGAGCGCCACGCTGGTCGTTCTCTTCACAGTGTGTCCCACTGCGGCGTGATGGCACACATATTTCGGTTGGCCAAACGAGCCAAAGTGCAATCTGCTACGAAAATAGTTCTTACCGCTAAAACACGCTTAGCGCCAAACACTTATGCCTAACATAGAAATACATATGTAAGTAGTACATATTGTCAAAAGAGATGAGAAATAAACGCAAAGCAAGCCAAAACCAAGTGTAAGCGAATTCAATAATAAAGTTATAAAAAGAGCTAATGACGACATTAATCCAAATGTAAAATGCAGATTACCCGCGCTCTCGCGCCGACACTTGTGCTATCGCGCGTCAGCTGCCGCGTTGTAATTAGCATAAATTGACATAAGTACGGTAACAACAAAAATACAAAAATATATATAAAAGAAAAAAAAAGAACTACAACAAAATATACGTAAAAATCACCTTCGTCACTAAGCAATGTTATTATTCCTGTTGTTGTTGGTAATTTGGTATGTCACAAATAGTTAAAGCTGTCATTTATGACGAATTACGACAGCAAACAAACAAACAAACAAACAAAAAATGAAATAAACAAATTGTATGAGTACAGAAATAGTTCAACTTAGTTACTAAGCGCCGGTGTGCTTCTCCCTGTTTATGCTTTATTAATTGACACTTTTGCTATCATCTTTATGGCCTTAGCCTGCACTGGCATGGCTTAACTATTTCTGGAAAACTTTTCAACTAATTAGCAAACTTGACTCGTTCTTTGCTGCTTCGATTCGAGTAGCTTGGCGCAATGAGATTTGCTGACAGACGCACTCACATCCCCCTCCTCCTTCCACTGTCACACCGCCCGCAGAAGCTGTCATGGCCAACAAATGACCTTTGCTTTAGTTAACTTACGGTTCATCTGACATCGCCGATGACTGGTGATTAACACAATGTCGGTTTAAACAACTTCCCATCGCATGCTGCTCTGCCTGCTCTGTGCTCCGTGCTCCCTGTACCGTTCTCGGGGCTTAGTCGACAATGGGTTAATAGCTCTGTTGACATTTCAATTTTCAATATTGCATGATTCGGCGTTTAAGGGCTTAGCTTTGTTGCCGAGCCTCGTTTAGTCGCATGCGTCGGCCGTCGGCTATTGCCTGTCGCTTATTGGCTGCTGGCTGTTGGCTGTCGGAACGCTTTGCATTACCTGACAATTTTTGTTAATTAATTTAAAATATTTCGACATGTGCGCCCAAATGTATGCCAAATTTTTTCCATTTAATTTTATCATGGTGTGAATTTAATTACATTTACGCATTAAATTGGCTCAGCTGCGTGCCATGCATATTGCAGCAACAAATTATTAACATACCAAAAAAATATATGAAAATAAATATTCATAAAAAAGCCAGCATTAATGTGAAACTGCAAAAACAAAGCAACGACCACAAAAAAACAGCAAAGCAGTAATGTTCAGCACATTGACTTGTACTCACTCTACGTATTTAGGTAGCTTTGCTTAGTTGATGGACTATAAAGGAAGCAGACAACGCCAAGTTAATGAGAAAGTTGGCATTGTTATATTATTCCCAGCCAGCACTTTCCCTCTATGAACTTTGCTTGTGACAAAGTGAACTCTTCTGCCTTTATGAATTTTCAGAATTCTTAATAATGGCAATTTCATCTAAAGCCAAACGTCCTCCTCTCATGCTGTACCAACAAATGTACGCAAGTAGTTCGCAGGTCAGTTACATTTAAATTTTCAATATGTAACTTTATAAAACCTTTTTTGTCGGTTATGTTAATTAACTATTTGCAGACTGTGCACACGAGTAGCATATTTAAATTTTTTAGTTATAGTTTGTAACGTTTTAATAAAACCTTTCATCAAAATTATGTTTGTATGCTTGTGTGTGTGTGCATGTGTGTATATGAGAGTATCTGCATAATGGAAAGTGTTTGACGCCCGTTTTTTTATTATTCCATGCATTGAAAATCAACAAAAGTGCAAAACAATAAATTGCAAATATTTCCATTAATAAACCTGAGCCAGGGCGAAACTTTTCAAACAAGTTGTGGCCGTGGCTGCGGCGTGTCACTTAACTTTCAAAAAAAAAAAAAAAAAAGAAAAAAAAAAAAAACCAGGAAAAAATATTAAATGAACAAAAAATTATGCGGGTGCTCAGACCCACAAGTGAAAGATTTAAACTCGCTTTAAGCGAAAGCCGTGGGGCACAAACAAAAGAAAACAAAGCAGGAAAAAACAACAACAACAGCAACAACAACGCACGGAAAGTACAAAAGCAGCAGCGCAAAAGCGAGGCAAAGGCAAAACAGAGTAAAGCAAAGCAAATACTCAACATTGTTAGTGGCTCTGGGTCTGAGTCTGGGTCTGCGTTTTGGGGTTCAGGTTTGGGGCTTGGGCTGGCGTTGAACGTTTGTCAACTTACCTAAACAAACAAGAATCTATACGTTGTCTGTGCGTTTGTGGGTGCGAGTTCAGGAGGGGGTGGGTGTTTATTGCCTTGTCATCGTATGCTGTAATGAAAATTTCAAGCTGGACGCTTTGATGACTACACTTGGCTGAGCAAATGAAGCGATATTGTTCTCAATTTAGTTGCCTGCACTGAACAATATCAAACAAAGCATTCCAAAACAACAGCAACAAGGAGCAACAACAACATGAACAACAAAAACATGCACAACAATATGTAAAAGAAAAACAATAGCAAAAACAACAACAACAACAACAACTCTGATAAGAAAAATAAGAGTAAGAACAACGGAAAGCAGGCAAAGGCAAGCAAATGCACATTTGCCGTATAAATTCAGTGTCACACTTCATTTTATGCAAGCACACACACACACACACACACGCACACACATGCATTGACATGGCAGACACACACAGTCAGTATTTTATTGAAAAGTGGCTTGGCCCACTTTGGCACGCCCACAATCAGTTTCCATAGTGGAGCAACAGTCGCAGCTGCACTCATCGATTCGTTACGCATATGGCAATCAGGCAATCGCCTGCCAACTGGGCAGCAGGCAGACAGACACACAGTCAGACAGACTGACTCTGCTAAGCTTAGCTCAGTGGCCGAGCAACGTTGCTGATATGGCAGTCAGCCCAGAGCACTGGACAGCCGGCAGTGACGCGGACAAGGACGAAGGTACTGAGCTGGCAGCTCCGCCAGGCCAATTCATAAATACATTTTGACGTTAATTTCAGCAGCACAGATGTGCACAGATCAGAGTCGACTCATGGACAGGCAGGCGGCGAGCTAAGGACCCAGCATATGTGTGTGTTTATGTTGTGTTTATGGAGTGTATGTGTGTGTGTGTGTGTGTGTTTGTTGCACGTGCAACGTCCGGTCTTATGAATTTTAATGGAATGTTGAGGTTTTACAACTTTTGCTCACACCTGCCCAGCCACAAGTCGATGTGGCAGCGACGCAGCGTTGGCCCCGTCCTTGGTCCTGGCTGAGTGGCTGCGTGGCTAAGTGAGAATGCCTGCGGCCTTTGGCTTTGGCATTTGGCAGCCTGCACAGGTGGCCTAGCACTTTGCCTTAGATGTGTTGGACTTTGTAATTATTAGTTTTATGCTTTTGTATTTAAATTTAAATAGGTCCTGACAGTTCTCAATAAATAAATAAATAAATAAATTAAGTCCTAAAAATGCTAAATTTTATGAATAAATAATTTAGGCGCATCGCACATTGCCTGTCGCTATTTTCTTATGCTTCCATCTTCTTTTTCCATTTTCTTCTTTTTTTTACGATTTATCTATGTTCTGGGAGTAAAAAATTAAGCTAGCATAGCTGAGACAGCACAGGGAGGAATGCGGCTTAGAGACGGACGACTTCGACACCCTGCGGCGTGAAGAGCGACTCGGCGGCCAATTTCAGTTTCTCGTTGACCAGCTTCGCGATTTTCGGCGTGCGCCGCCAAACGAACTCACGTGTGCGATCGTGATTGTCCTTGCTCTCCACTTCCACCTAGACAAAGAAGCACATCGTTAGACTCAAGCAAAGATTCACATTGCACCGTGTGGAGTTGCTCACCTGTTTGGGCTGCTGCACCTTGATGGACATGAGCGTGGCACGATCATTGACGACGCCGAACTTAATGCGGCCAATCATTTCGTTGGTGCGCGCCGTGGCGAACTTCACGCTGCGCACGCTGCCGCGCTTAAAGGACTTCTCCACGCGCAGCGTCAAAGGACCCAAAGTGAATTTGGCTTTCATCGTCGAATTGCGCCCGGCCGGGTCGCTGACCACCTTCACGTTGCCCACACGCTTCAGCGAGGCGAGCCCCGACAGGCTGCCCTCGGCCTTTTGTAGGCGTTCCACTGCTTTGCTGGCGCCTTGTTTGAGTTTCTGCTGCTGTTGTTGTTGCTGGTGGCTCGACGTCCCCTTTTTGGTGTTCTGCTTGTGTGCCGTGTTGCCCGTTGTCGTTGACTTCTTTTGATTTCCGACCGGCTTGACGCCAACAACTTCACCAAATACGGTGCGCTCTTCCGGTGCATTTGTGGCTTTGTCCCCGGCAGCTTCCTTTGCTCCGTCCATTGGCACATTTGTTGTTTCTCCACTTTGCTGTTGTTGTTGTTGCTGTTGCTGCTGTTCAATTGCCGTGAGGCCCTGCTCCTTTTGGTCGGTTTGCAATTGCGTCAGCTGCTGCTGCAATTTGCTTTGTGACTTCAACTCGATTTGGTCGTCCATGTTTGCCCGTGGCTCGGATTTGGTGTTTTTGCTATGCCGTCACAGGGAATTGAAACTCAATCAAATGGAAAACGAAGCCAAAACAAGGCAGCACACTTACAGCTTCCGCGTTGGCGTTGCCATTCCCCCTGCCATGGCCCCAAGGCTGCTCTTCGTCGCACTCTTCGTGGCACTCTTTGTCGTGTGCTTTGTGTGCTTTTTCGTCTTGTGGCTGGCTGCACCTGCTGCCGGCGTCGCCTGCTTGACCGCCGCCGAGCGTCCTGCCAGTGTCACCACGAAGGGATCGTAGTTGTCGGCCACGATGCGATTTATACGCGAGAATATCGCATCGATGAAGTGATTATGACGCGCCTGGAACGCATCCGTTGACATGTCAATGACATTGTTCTTGAGGTCACCTGCGCGAATATCAGAGTGTGTACGGGGATTAGGGTTCGCCGCCAGGCGCGCACATGACATTGCAAATGTCAATAAAAGCAAAAACAAAAGAGCAACACAAATACAAAAAACAATAAAACAAAAAACATAACACAACAAAAAATCAACTAAACAAAGAAACACAGAAACAGTAAATGAAAATGAAAATAAAAATAGCAAAAAACACGACCGCCACCATTAATCAAAACACTTCGCCACCTCAACCAAAAGTCAAATGCGTAGCCATACCCGTGGCCGCAACCGGAGCCGTACCCGTGGCCATAGCCGTTGCCGTGTTCAAAGCGTGTGTGAGGCGTGTAAACGCTTATGAACTTGTGCATAATGCCACCGGGATATGATTGCAAAGATATGCCATTATCCTTTATCCTTTATCGTTGCGTTGCCTTGCGTTGCGTTGCGTTGCGTTTTGCTTAATGATGGATGAGTATATGAAAATGAAAGCGTGTGCGGGTGCGGCAGCGATGACAATGCGGCACTAAGCGAGCCAAGAGCCACACGTCACAAGCCATGACCCGTAACCCGTAACCCGTGACCCGTGAGCCATGCTTCATATTAACTCTGGAGTCGGCATAATGAGCCACTAATGTCGTTTTTGCATGTTAAGCACCAGCGACCTACATTAGAAGCGCGCGCGCAGCACAAAAATACAGAAAAACGCACAGCCCAAACAATTGTCAGCGATTTGCGTGCGTTTTGTTGGCGTTTCTTTGGCGTTTTCGTTAATTGTTGCGGGTGTTGGTTAATTTGCTGAGCGACACTTGCGTGCCATGTGCCATGTGCTGTGCGTGCCTGCCAATCGAAATCAAGTGGCAATGATGCAATGTGACGTACTTAGCTCAATGATGAATTTCATTTAGCACACACACACACACACACACACACCCACGCACGCATACACCATGCTGAAGAGGATTAAGATTGATGCATATGTGTGTGTGACAGGAATTGTTTGGTGCTGTGCGTTGTTTGTTCTTTGCTGTTTGCTGTTTGCTGTGTGTTGTGTTAGGCCATGACCAACTTAAAACTAAACACAGATAGAAAGTACTCACAGAGTGTGTGTGCGTGTGTGCATGTGTGTGTGTGTGCATCTATATACTAACTTGTGCTGCAATGACCAACGTAAAGAAACCAAACCAAATCAAACCAAACCGAAGCGAACGCTTGAAAAGTTTTCATTAAAGCAATTTGTGAAATAAAATATAATGAAATCAAAAAAAATGATGATGCAATAAAATGAAATGAAATAAAATAAAACACAAAATCGTTTTGTTTTTCATAAAAAAATTACACAAGAATTTAATTGCCGAAAATTAAAGTACTTTTTGTGCATTGCTTACAAGAATACGAATAAAATAAAATCAATTCAATTCAATTCAAATCAAAGCAAATAAAATAAATAAATTATTAAATTAGACAAAATAATAATAGCTAAAAGCGTTAAAGGACTACCAAGAACTCGTGCGCTCTATGGCTCTGCTACGATTATGCAAAGTTTTTGCTTGCTGGCTCTTTCTCTTCCTTTTGCCATTACTCACTTCTCCCTATCTTACTTTCTCTTTAGCCCTTGCTTCTGTATTTTGGAAACATTTTTCAAGCGTTTTCCGATTTACTTTGCTTGCGCAGGCAACCGTAACCAAAAGAAATGCAAAAGTTTTACACTTAGATAAAAAACATTATTTACGTTTGTGTGGCAAAGCTAAAGCGGTAAAGAAAATGCAGCGTGAAAATGTTCGAAATGTTGCAAATGTTGAAAATGTTGAAAATTGTCAATTGAGAAAATAGCAAAAAAGCCAGCAGGTTAGCATAATGAATGTAGAGTAAGATTTAATGTAGCAGAGGCAGAAGAGTTACAGTTACAGATACAGATACAGATAAATATAATAAATCAATATAATGTTTAGTGGTCAGACAGTTTCTGATGTCTAAGCTCTACAATTTCATTTTTTTTTTTCTTTTTTTGTTTATTTAACATTTTGCAGATGGCAATTAAACAATTAATTACAAAATAAATAGTAAACAAATAAATAAATAAATAAATAATAAAACATTAAATAAATAAATAAATAAGACATTAAAATTAAAATAAATAAATTACACTAAATTTGATTTGTGGTTTTTTGTTTTGCTTTTTGTGTTTTTTGTTTTCTGTTTTTTTTTTTATTATTATTCAATTACGCTTATTCATAAATTGTGTTTCTTTTTTTGCTTTTTTCTATTTGTTGCTTTTGTTTTTGCTTTTGCTTGTGCTTGGCGCATTTAACTATTTTTTTGCATTGACTTAACAGACAAACGGAAGCTGCATGGCATATATGGCGTATACGCAATGCGCGCGATTTGTCTCTGAAGTCGTTTGCTTATGTGATTTACTTGCTTTTATTTAAATATTTGCAGTTTTCTTTTTTGTTTTTTTACTATTGGTGTGTGTGTGTGTGTGTGTGTAAGTGGTTCGTTTATCAAAACTCAACAATTTGTGCTTTGTGCTGGCAATGCATTAAATTTATTTAATATTAACTTCTTTTTTTTTTCAGTGGTTGCTGTTTTTGTTGTTGCTGTAGTTGCAATTGTCGTGTTTATATGTGTGTGTGTGTGTGTTTGTGCTCGTGGCTGCTGTGCATAAGTCATACTTAATTTGCGTTGACGGTCCGTGTGCGACGTTATTTTGTACAAAAACAATAAACGATAAACAATAAACAAAATTCAAAATTAAATTGAAAAACAACAAAGAAAACAAAGTTAAGTTAACAAAGTGCATGTGGCATGTGACATGTGCGTGTGCTGCAACTTTTCTTTTCGATTTATCGATTGGTTTCATTTTGTTTTTGTTTTTATTTTTTCAGTATTATTTTGCAGTTGTGACTAGCACCAAACTCTCAACATCCGCACAATTGTTGCACTGGATGCCATTTTTGTTTTGTTTTGTTTTGTTTCCGTGTGTGAATTGAACAAAAACGTTAATTAAATAAATGAATAATTAAACAATTACATGTAGATAAGTTACGTCAGTGCAGGCAATTGCGATTGGTTCGTCGTCATTTTTTTTTTTCGTGTCCTTGTGGGTCATGTTGTGTCCTAATGGAGCTTGGAGCATGTTTTTGTGTGTGTTTTCTTTACCCTTTTCTTCTTTTGTTTCATTTTTTTTTTCTGTTTTCTTTTCTTTTTCTCTATGAATAAATTCAGCTACTAGCCCACTTGCGTTTACTTTTTGTCATGAATCGTTTCGAATCCTTATGCTTCAATTCGATTCAATTCGATTCGATGCGATTCGATTAGATTCGATTTAATGCTTAAGCTCTTTTTTGCTCTTCAAAGCACTTGTTGATTTTTTGGCTTTTGTTTTTGTTGTTGCTGTTGATTTGGACTCACGTGCTTCGCGTCTCGCTTCGATGACATCGTCGCCGATAATGTCATCATCATCATCGTCGTCGTCGTCGGCCTCCTCATCGTCGTCATCGCCTGTCAGCGCACCTGCAATTTCACCGACTCCATCATCAATATCATCAACATCATCCTCACCACCATCATCATCATCATCAACATCATCGCCGTCCTCGTCATAGTAGCCATCGCCGTCACCGTCGCCATCATCTGCATTCGCATTGGCGGCAGCGGCAGCGGCAGCGGCAGACGTTGCCGGCGTTGGCTGACTTTGATTTGGACTTTGTTGGTTAATTAATTTGCTAACGTTGTCGTTTGTTAATGTTGTTATCGTATTTGATGTTGCTGTATGTTGTTGTTGTTGCAATTGTTGTTGTTGATGTTGCAGTTGCTGTTGTTGCAGTTGTAACTGTATTTGTTGCAATAGTAACTGTTGTTGCTGTTGTTGTGTATTGTGATTTGGCGATGATGCTTGATTTTGATGTTGAATCTGATTAAGCTTTTGTTGTATTTCTTGCTGTTGTTGTAAAAGTAGCAATTGCTGATGTCTCAGCTGTTGCAGTTGCTGTTGTTGCTGTTGCTGTTGTTGTGTTTGTTGGTCAATCGTGTTCAATTGATGTCTAACGGGACTACTACTACTACTTCCACTACTACTCACTACTACATGTGTGCTACCACTAATCCCATCTACTACAAGTGCATCTTCATCATAAAAAACATTTAGTTCACCTTCGTTGTTGTTGTTGTTGCCGCTGCTACTGGCCACCACACTGTTGCCCGACGGTGCAATGTCATCGGCGCCACTGCCCGCGGCGACGGCGTCGGCAGCGTTTCCACTCTCCAAGGGCAAATCGACGCCATCGGAAATGCCTGCGGCGGCGGCTCCAGCTGCTGCCGGTGCGAGTTCCTGCACGGACTGTGCGGGCGCAGCCGCACTGGCGATGGTGTTCTGTGCGCTGGCAGCAGGCACAACGACATCGTCATCATCGTCTTCGTCATCGTCATCTTCAAATGGCAAAGTGATACATTATGCAACATTAGAAAGGTTCCCAACTTATGTTACTTCTTATATGAGAGGATTATTGACTGACACCCAAATGTTTCTGTGATTTATTTTTTTCTTTTCTCTTTTTTCTTTTTTGCTTTAATTACCGCCCAAGAAATCATCGAACAGGCGATCCAAGTAGTCATCGTCGTCATCATCCTCCTCATCGTCGTCGGCGGATGCGGCTGCGCCAGCTGCGGGCGCTGCCTGACCTTGTGGCGTGTCATCCTCCTCGTCGTCGTCGTCCTCCTCGTCATCGTCATCATCTGAAAGCCCCGAAACAATAAGAACTGTTAAACGCATGAAAGTAAAAGAACAAAATCGCATTAAAGTCAATTGCTTCAGGGTTCAGGCATAAAACTAAAACGTGGTGCATTTGCTTTGCATTTATTTTGATTTTGCATTTGCTTTGGTTTTTGCTTTTGGTTTTGCTTTGACGGCAAAGGTGCGTGCGCTGTGCTGCGGTGCTGAGTTGCGTTCCATTAAAATTAACAAATTAAAATTGTGCATTCTGCCCTGCTGGAGCTCTCTCTCGCTCGCTCTCTCTCTCTCTCTCTCACACACACATGCTCTCTGTGGGTGCATGGTTAATGGTGTCACTCGCTATGCAAACTTATTAACGAGTAAGTGAAGTGTATATTAAATATAATAATAACAACAACAATAAGAAGAAGAACAACAAATTTGATGGGTGCAATTAACGTGTATAAGTTGAAGTTGGCATATTGACAACCTACCATCGTCATCATCGACCAGATCACCCAGATCGGGCTCATCGTCATCGTCATCCTCGTCGTCGTCATCATCATCGTCATCGCTGGCAGCTGCCACGGCTGGTGCCACTTCATTCGTAGCCTGCTGTCGGGCAACGGCGCGCGTCTCACGCTGCAGGACCTTCACGGGCGACGCATCGATCTGCAGCAGCAGTGCACTGAGCACGCATAACAGGATCACGAATTTCATTGTGTGCTGCGAGAAAAGAAAAAAGCAAACAAAAATACGCATTCAATTAATAAAGCAATGAACAATAGACGCTTACTATAGACAGGACATGATTTATACGTATCTAACAAACATATTCCTCTTGGCATGTCAAACTGTGCATTGGCAAAAAAAAAAAAAAAAGCAAAGTGCAAGAGCAGCGTAACTTTCTTTTTCGCATGGCAAAACACATAAAAAATAAAACAAAAGCAAAAGAAATATTTTAAATCGAATTGCAGGCTACATCCCTGCACGATGCTCGGCTACAATGCATAAATTGCAACACAAATGAACTGTTGAAAAAGTAAACTAAAAACAAAGCAAAGCAAAGCAGCGCAGAGTCGAACAAATGTGGCTGAAAAAGTTGAACACATGCAGGCGAGAAATGTGTCGCGGCCATGCAGCGAAAAAATGCGAAGAGCGAACGAAGCATACGAAGCGACTGACTGACTGACTGACTGGCTGACTGACACAGTGGCATGTAAACATGTTTACGTCGTCGTTGTTCGCTTTTTAACACTTCGGCTAACTGCAGGCGCCAGTGTGACACACAAGCAAAAGCAGCAACAACAACAACACACATTCACAACTGCCAGAGTGCAGAATGCATGGCTCAGAGTAACTTTGCATCCGTTTGCTGGTACGCAGCAAGCGGCAAACGCTAAGCGATGTGTGATGTGCGACAAGCCAACAAAAAAAACAACAACAACCGCAGCCAGAGCAACACTAACCGTTACAATGCCAGACCAGGCCAGGCCAGGCCAGGCCAGTCTAGGCAGCAAGACAGGGTGAGGCAGGGCAAGGCAAGGCGTGGCAAGACGTGATGTGCGCAGGCATTGGCATTTAGCTGCTTAGCCGACAAGTGAAAGCGACTGCCGTGAAACCTGTTTCACGATTTTACTAACTGCCAGCAGTCACATATATTTCGAACAAAAAACAACAATATCAATCCGCTGTATAATGATAGACAAACAGACAGACACGAGTAATCAATAAATAATACACACAGTGAAAACTTGACCTACTGCTGCTGCATGTACAACAGCAACAATAACAACAACAAAAATAGTAACAACAGCAATAAGCATTGCCATCAATCAGTGAATCATTAATTGTTCATTTCATTGCTTGGCTTTAGTCCAGCCTATGACTGCACCTAAGTCCTGCCGTTGTCCTTCACGACTGGCTGACAATGGACGACACTACGCAGCTGCTGCTGCTGCTTTGGCTTATTTCTGTTTTGTCAACACCTTTGCGACGTGACTGCAGCAGCCGCGTTGACAAAAGGCATCGCATGAGGCAATCTTGTGACGCAAAGCGATGCTTAGACAATGCAATGAGCTGCCAGTCACTGGCTCCCCTCCCCTCCCCAGGCCGGGATTAGATGTGGGTGCCAAAGTGATGTGCACAGTCTAATAAAAGACAGCCGCAATGCAGCCAGCAATCAGCTTTGTTTACTTGCAACACCTGCTGCCCGCTGCTCGGCCCGACGCGGAGCCATTGCCGCGGCACGACTGCATGAATGAGCGACTGCCATGTCGGAGCACGCAACATGAATTAAGATGTTATCTCTATGGCAGCAGCAGCAGCAGCAACAACAGCAGCAGCAGCAGCAATGCCAACAAAAACAGAAGCAGAAGCAGAGCAAGCGCAAAAACAAGAACAAGAACTGCAACATTGTCAGCTTGGTTGCTGCTGTTGTTGTTGTTGTTGTTGCTGGTTTTGTTGTTGTCGTGCATGTGCAACGGTACTTGGCCCCGCCTGTCTTGTCGCTGTCGCTGTTGCTGTCGGTGTCGGTGTGCATAGACTGGCAACGCGGTTACGCTTTGCCGTGCATTAAGCAAACTTCTCATTCAAACTTCTGCTTATTGTTGTTGTTCTAGTTGTTGTTGTTGTTTTTGTTGTTGTATGCTACGCGTAATGAAGCCGTTTTTTACGCTTGTTTTTCTTCCTTTTGCCCCCCCCATTTGTTTTTGTTATTCTTTGCTTTGTTTTTGTTTTTTGCCAGTCAAAACTTGCCAGAACACCTCTGCTCTGCTCTGCACCGCTCTGCGCTGTGTCGGATTGTGTTTTGCTGAAATTTACACCATGAACTGAGCTGTGTGCTGAGCATTTCTCATGCTGACACAAGTAATCGACAAAAAGAATAAAATATACAAACAAAAAGAAAAGAAAAAAAAAAAGTTAAATAGGTAAGAAAGATATGAAGAAAGTACACAAACTGCAAATTATGTTGCACCTCGTCGAACCTGGTTAGCACTTGTTTTACGCAACAACACCCAACACCCCATGCCAGACAGCCACAGACAGCAGTACCCGCCGTTGCCCAGCCACCTGCCACTAAACTAAACACTGCGCCATGTTCGCCGTGCAATGTTCGCCGTTCGCTGGCTGCATGCTTGTGGCGGAATACGAATATTCTCTTAATGGCATGTCCTTTTTAAGTGCTACGAACAGAAAACAACACTTAAAATGTTTGCACATGTATCGCTGCTGTCTATGACTAACAACACTCTGTGACTGTGTGTGTGTTTGTGTGCCTCCTGAGTGTGCGCTGTATGTGTGTGTGTTTAAGCGAGTGTATGGCAGTACAGCAGAGCGAAGAAGCACTTCACTTAAATTAACTGCATTTCTGCTGCCTGCCTTTGCCATTTTTTTTTTTTTGGTTTGTTTTGTGTTTGTTTTTTTTTTTTGTTTGTTATTTTTTTTTATTTTTTTGTGCTGGCGCGCTGCTTTCGTTGCTGCTTATGTGAAATGCCAAAAGAAATTCAAGTCCATAAGTGGGTCAGTTTTGCAAGAAGCAGTCGGAATCGGCATACACACGGATAAGTGTTATTAAGATTACTCAACAACTTTTGCTTAGCTTTGCTTTTCTTCTTTGAGCACAGCACAGCACAGCACATTAGTTGCCCCACTCGCCCCACTCTAGCCGCTCTGGCCACTCCACCCGATGTCACTCTTCTTCTTGCACACTCATTGCTGTTATGTTCTATTATTGTTTCTGTTGTCTTTAACGCGGCAACTGCTGATTATGTGTAAAAAAAAAAACGGAATAAACCAAACAAAAACAATAAAAACAAAAAACAAAAAAACAGTTTAAGAAATTGCAAAATGCACAGCGACACATGTTAAGAAGATGGCCAGGGGCAAGAGGTCAGGTGCTGCGTGTACCGTGGGTTGCCACGGGGCGTTGCCATTTTCGCGTAATTTTCAGCTGACAAAAGCAGGGACGCCAAACGCTTTGTGTTTTTGCGTTCATTTCGTTTATTGTCTAGAGAAGTACATACGCACTGCATGCCCGACCCCGCGTCCCATGCTCCACATGCCTCGGGACCCATGCCATGACACAATTCGATTCAATTCAATTCATTTCGATTCATTTCGATTTGGTTCCATTTGCTTCGATTTGCTTCGATTTGCTTCGATTTGCTTGCCATGCAGTTGGCGCACGCTTGTGTTGCAAATATCCTGCATACACTGCAGGGTGACTTGCGCTCATCGCTTGTGCAGCGTCGTGCATTGTCAAGGATATGTGCTGAGTGGTAAAACTTTATGAATTTAGAGAAAAATGCTTAGCAATCTCCGGTGCATTCTTTGGCGCACAAAGCCAATTGCAGCATGTGAGTCAAACGCATTGGATTGCCAGGACGAACTGCACTGCTGCACAAGCTACGAAAATCAATTAAAACTTTCGGAATATTGTTGCATGAAGACTTTTCACAGCAACAACGAAGAAGAAGAAAATTTCATTAGCTTCGAAAGATTTCCCAAACGAAAAGCACATTCCTCAAAGTTGCCACATGCCTGGCCTCAGCCTCTGTATCAGACGAGCAACAGGCAATAGACGAAACGCAGCGAAAATGATGCCAATCAAAGCGAGCAGCTTCGACTTTAATTCAATTATTTTTATCTATTTTTTCTTGGTTTTCTTCTGTTTCTTCTTTTTGATTTTAAATCGCTTTTCTTTGCCTATTTCGCTTTCGGACTTGAACTTCATTTGCATTCTGTTGGAGCGTGTGAGTCGCTTATATTGAACGCACCGACCGATCAACCGATCAACGCACACTTAACGCACGCACATGCACTCGCATACACACTCATACACATACACACACACATGCACACGTACACAAACACTGGCATCGGGGCGCACCCAATTTGTAACACTTTCTTTTCTGGTTTTCGAAATTCCAACCGACTACTCCGCGTCGCCTGCAAACTCATACTCGCATACTTATACTCGCATACTTATACTCGCATACTCATACTCGCATACTCATACTCGGCGAAGGCCGTCGTATGCGCAACAATTTCTAAATGATTTCTGTGTGGCGCAGCTTCACTTTCTCGCATGCCCAGCATTAAGCCAACCTTTATCGCTCTTGTCTCGAATTCTGATTATTCCTTGGCACACTTCGAGCTGTCTCGACTTGATTTCCACCGTTAATCGATAAGCACAAAAAAAGTAAAGCAAGTTAAGAAGACTGCAATGCAAAGAATATCCGTTCACTTGGCCACTCTGTGCGCAACTGACTTTGAGAAAAGTTTTCTCTGATGGTTTTTAGCGCAACAGCAGCAGCAGCAGCAGCAACAACAACAACAACAACAGCGGCAGCTACAACAACGATAACAGTGTAAGCCAGTTGACTGCTTCGTTCTCTGCTTACTGCCGCCGACTGCTGGCGACTTTCTACTGCTTGCTTCTTTTCTTTTTATTTCTTTTCTTTTCTTTTTTCTCTCTCTTTCTCTCATGGTATTTGTGGCTTTCTTGTGGTTTATTGAGTATTATGATGCTTTGATTACTTCCTTTACCTTTCTTTGATTTCTTGGTGTGGTTAGCTTTGGTATTCTTGTTGTTTTTTTTTTGTTTTATATTATTGTTGTTTTTTTATTGTTGTTCGTATGGTTTATTTATTTTTATATTGTTGTTGTCGAACTCGTTCGTTTACGTTATGCGGATTTAAAGCAGTCACTTGAAGCTTAACTTGACTATCTTACACCGCCGCGCACTCAACTGACTCGAACGACTGAATGTCTGCTACTGATCGAGGCTTGTGGCTTCAGTCACCAGCAGAGTTGTCTGGCTAGGCCTGTCTTGGCTTGGCTTGGCTTGGCTGGGTCTGGCTCTGGGTCTGGCCTAAAGCGCGAAAAGTCTTTCTTCATAGCTGAGACGTCGCAGTCACCGTTGCCGTTTTAGGTTGGTCTTCTGCCTCGGCTTTTGCTTTTGCATTGTGTTTTTCTTGCGCGCTTTGCTTAAGCAGCAGCGAGCTTTACAGTTGCGTCGACGTCGGCGCATGCGTTCGCTGCTCTGCGGACGCTATGCGTGAAACGTGCTTAGAATGAATGAACAAGTTGTGCTGCGCTGCGCTGCGTTGTGCTGCTTTGATTTGCGTTGCGTCGTGTTGCGTTGAGTTTGCGCAGTTTTACAGTTAGGCTAACCGAGTCAAATCGGTTAGAGTTGCGCTATGCTATGCTGTGCTGTGCTGTGCTGGCTTCAATTGAGTTAAGCTGAGTTGAGTGGCCCACAGCGGATGAAGTTATTTCATAGAAGCAACTGAGGTTCAATGTTAAAACTCCGCAGAGAGATTAATCACATGCTTATATAAGCTGCGTCACTCTTAGCACTTCATGTTTCTTTGTATATACTAATATTTCTTTTTTCTTCTTTTTTTTTTTTTTGTCTTGCTTTTACGTTAATTTAATCAATTTAAGCCAAACAACGCTGACTATGTAATCGTAGCCTAAAGGCGAAAAACACAAATTTTAAAACCTTTTAGCATACTGAAATTTATTAAAAATTAATATGTGTTAATTGATTCTGATATTCGCGTTCAGCTACATTTCTCATGCATTTATGAGAGTATAAATATTTATTTGGCACAATCTTAAAGTTAAATGAAGCAAAAGCAATTGAATTAGATTCCCAATGAAGTTTCATTATTTTAACATCCATGTGGTTCACAAATACAGAATCTATAGTACAAAAAGATGTGATATAAGATCAATGTCACTTTACATTTTTTTTCAATAAATAATAAAAGAAAAAACAAAAAATAAACAAAGGTCATTTGGTACTTTATCAAAACTATTTACTTAGATAATATTTATTTCAATGATGCCACTTCTTTGGAATTTTTTGATTAATTTTATGTTGAATGGCCATTTTCAATTAGCGTACTTAATAATGTTTACTCTAAATTATGTCAATGCAACCGCAATATATTAAACTCCTCAAACATGCTACTCATCTGTATAAAAGTAATGGAGAAACTTAATAAAATAAACTTAAAAACAAACGACTTAAAGCCAAAGTCAACGTGCGAAAGAAACTCAAGACAGGTGAAGAACACGACAGCAGTCGATGCGAGTCATGCCCCCTAGACGACCACTTAGTCAATAAGCAGCGTAACGAAATGCTTGACTTAGGGATTGTGGAGGAGCACGGTATGGCTTAGCGTGTCATGGCAGCTTCACTGTATGAAGCAGTTAAGCGTGCGCATATTTTTGAGTTATTTACGTACTTTTTGTTAATTCTTTTTAATTGGCACTTTGTGACAGCGTCATTGCCGCAAACGTCTGCACAAAGAGCGATTCGCTGTGCGTTTGGCAAACACTCGAAGCCGAAACCGAAGTTGAAGACGAAGTCGAAGTCTGTGAAGTCTGTGTGAATCGTTCAATTACTTCTTTGACTTAAGCGACTCAGTGCTCGGTTGCAAAGTGAAATCGCGTTAACTGCGCATTTCGCATGTTGTTGTAGTTGCGGTTGCTGCTGTTGTTGCCGTTCTCGTTGTTGTTATTGCGTTTGGCTTTTTTTCATTATTGTCGTAGTTGTGCGCAGACGTATATTGAAAAAATAAATAAATAAAATTGAAAATGAATGCCTACACGATTGCGTTTCATTTCATCTGCTGCTGCTGGTGCTGCTGTTCAATTTGCCAGGTGTACGCATATTAGGTCCGGTACGCTGATGTTTGATTGCGAGTATTGAAATGTGCTGCAGAGTTGCAGAGTTTTCATAGGCATTGCCAGGGAGGCACACATCAGCAGAGCGACATAATTTTTTTTTGCTTTTGCGCTTTTTGAAATTTTGTTTCAATCGGCAGCCACTCGCAGAAGCCGCACAAGTCGCACAAGTGCCATCCATAAGTGCAGCAGCGGCAAAGCACTCGTGAGTATTTCCATTTCCGGTCGCTAGGAATGAGAACACTTTCTACACATAAATTGCGCACAACTTTAAATGCTTTTAAAACTTCCGCTCAACTTTTTGCTTATATGTTTTTGAATTTTTTCTTTTTTTTTTTTTTTGCACAAACTTTTTAGTTTTCATTTTGCAATTTTTAGTTTTAATTTTATTTTTTCCATTTTGTTTTTACTGTTGTTTCTTTTGTTCTAATTGAAGCACATGCCAAAGCGAACAATAACCAAAACCATGCCAAGCCAAGCTAAGCCAAGTCGAGTTGAACTCGGAGCTAAGCTGCGCCGGTATTGCGTTGCGTTGCGTTTGCGTTGAGTTGATTTGAGTTGAGTTTCGCTGCTTAGCTGCGCATTGCTGAGTTCAAAAACCAAATAAATTTGCAAATTTAATGGCTTAATACACTTTGACATGCTGCCACAGGTTCAGCTTGGCGAACGGCAAACGCCAAATGCCAAATGGCAGAACGGGTCAAGGGGTCAGGGAATCGGCAAGGAAACAGGTGAGCCACCAACCGACGCGACTTGGCTGCGTTCGCTGCTGATGGGGTTGCGAGCAAGCGAGGTGGAAAAAGAAAAAAAAAAAAAACAAAAGAAAACAAAACGAAAAAACCAAAAACAAACTAAGCAATTAAACGAACCGCAGCAACACAATAACAACAACAACAACTGCGACTACAACGGCAACAACAACTTTTCTTGTTTTTCTTTTGCCACTGTTCAGCAATTGTTGTTAGTTTGGCTTTAGTTGTTGTTTCCGCTGTTGTTGCCGCAGTTGTTGTTGTTATTGTTGTTGTAGCTATTGTAGCCATTTATGCATCTAAACAAATCAGCAGAGCATGCCGAGATTCTATGGCGTTCTCCATTTGACTAATTAATTTTTTTGCTTTCCGCCCGCATCCGCGACATCATTCGCCCAAACACCCGCCCACCCGCTGCAGCACCAGCTCCAGAGCCTAACCACTCATTTAGACCATTCACATATTAACTAATTGGATGTTGCCTTTTTTTCGCACAAGCCGATTCTGGCCACATAATATCATTACTGTTGTTGTTGTTATTGTTGTTGTTTCGTTTAAAGCGAAATCAGCATTGAATGGTCGTGTGCTCCGTGTGGCCTGCGTGCCGAGTGTAGCACAATTTAATCAATAATTCAGACAGGGGGCAGACAGTTCGGTATTTTATTTATTAATAATTTGCGACCTTTAGCCACTGCCGCCTGGCAGAGAGCAAGCCAAGGCAGCTTAATTAAATCGAAATGCCAGGCACTCATGGCATTGGCAAACCGGAAGTGCAGCCAAGTGGCGGAATGTGCGGCATGCGGCGTGTGGCAGGATCACTTGCAACTGCAGTCATGCAGCAAGCGATGCACTGCATACGCTTAGGCGCAGCAGAGCGGCAGTGTGACAGTGCGACATTGTGACATTGTGACAGTCAGAGGCAGGGTCTGATCTAATATGCGAACACCGCGCGCAGCTGAGCGGCAAATGTCAATTTAATTATAAATGAATTTCATTTATTTTCGCTGCATGCATTTCAGCTGCCAAAACGTCGACGAAGACGACGCAAATACCCGGCCAACGCGAGAGATGAGCAGAGCCACGGGGCAGCGGGGAGGTCGCCTTGGAGGCAGAAGAATTTCGTTTTGCATAACAAACAAAAATGAAAACTTTTCACTTTGTGTGATTAAATGCGACAAATGCGACAAAGCTTCGCGCTGACTGCGCGGAATTTGTCCGCGTCTTAATCCGTTGTGGCACTTAAGCGTTATGACACACACATACACACACACACACACAGAGAGAGAGAGGTTTCGATTATATGCTGAGTGCGTTCGAACAATTTCGCTTTGAATAAAATTAGTCGCTAAGCGTGTTACGCACAATGCGACAGCCAACAGTCACAGCCGCACAGCGCCGTCGCCCGCAGTCCAAAGCCCTTAACGCCCCGGAGGCATGCCAACTCGTGGCCATCAACACTCCAGGCAGCAACGCTCGAACAGTGGCCCATCACTTTCCCACTTTCCCACTGTGCCACTTGCCGCTACATGGCATTGACGGCCATTAGGCAGCAGACAATTGCGTTTTGGCTTGCGGCGGCGCTTGGCTGGATTTCATTTTCACGCCATTTCTTTTGCGTTTAGCGTACGTCGCATGCACGTTAAATATATTCACGTACACGCTAACGTAGCCATCAACGGACAACGACGGTTGTCATTGGGTACACGCCGCTTGTCGTTGGCCATGGCAATGGCACCACCACGAGCCGAAGCAACAACATCAGTCATAGCAGCAGCAGCAGCAGCGGAGACCATCGCCGACATTGCTGCTCTTTCGTTGCGAAGTCAATGCTGCTGCCGTTATTGTTGTTGTTGTTGTGGTTGTTGTGGCTATTGCCAACGTGAGCTACGATCTTCCTGTGGGCTTTGGGCTCATTTGGCATTCAAAATGCGACGCGATTCCGTTGACGAATAAGCAAAAGAAATTCCAATACGAGAAATGACACGAAACGAAAATAAGAACAACAGCAATAACAACAAAAACAACAACCAGCACGGCAACAGAGACAGCGACAGCGACAACGACAGCAAGTAAGCAAATGAAAGTGCCCTCGAAACTTTTCTAAATTCATTTTCAAGTACTTGGCTTCAGCATTGGCTCACGGCTCTGCCACTGGAACTGGCTCTGGCTCTGTCTCTGGCTCTGGCTCTGACTTTGTTTGCATCTAAAAAACTTTATTTAAAAATTACTTTAATTGTGTCATATTGAATATTCGAGCGTAGTCGCAGTCAGCAACATAGGCAGAGGCAGCGGCAGCGACAGCCACGACATGGCCAAAGTTCTGCTGCTGCTTCTGCTGCTGCTCTTGCTGCTGGTTTTCGATGGCTGTTAATATGCTGTTAATTTTGTTGTTGTTGTTGTACACGCAACGCAAAATGAAAGTAGAACATTTCAATAATAAAATAAAATAAAAAATCACTTTAATTGCATATGTCGCGTGGCCGTGTTGCGCCGGAGGGAGGATGTTGGGGCGTCATGACCTCACTGTGCATATGTCAATTAGTGAAAGTTTTCAACAAGTTCACTGCAGGCGACTTAATTCTTAAGCGCAATTAAAAATTCTGCAATATGAACGCGATGAATGGCAGCAGACCCTTGCAGCAGATGAACAGGGCGATCATGTGTACACCGCGCATGGCATGGCTGAATGCCAGCCGCCAGTGACTGCCAGTGCCAGCGGATACCTTGGCAGCAGTGACAGTGACAGCAGTCGCGACAGTTAACGCGACAGTTGCCACTATGCTGGAGAAAAGATATTCGTAATAAGCAGACGAAAAAAAAAAACAAAGCCAACAAAAGCCTAAAAAACAAGTTCACTTTTGAAAAATATTTACAACAAAACCAAAACAAAAAAAAATCGAAGAAAAAATCAGACAAAAAAAGAAGCAACGAAACAACGTGCGCAGCACAGGAAGGGAAAGCTGCAGATGTGATAAAGTATACACAAATAAATAAATACATGCTACATGCCAGCAGTCAGTTAGTCAGTCAGATGGACAGACGGACGGACAGACAGACAGGCATAAATACATATGCACAAGTTGCTGTAATGGACGAGGCTCGCTTTTGGTTTGTTTTTTTTTTTTTCTCTTTTCTTTTCGTTTTAAAGAAAAGCAAAAGTTTACAATAACCAACCGCAACAACAACAATGCGTACATTATTGACATAAATTGACATTCTTTACTTTAACCGTGCAAAGACAACAACAATAACAACAACAACAACTGCGACGATGGCACACACAAGCGGCAGAGGACGCAGAAAAACATTACGACAAAAACGACAAAAAAAAAAAGACAAAAAAACCGGCTCCAGGCACTTTCTCTTTCTTTCACCATATATGCTGGCAGCAGCGGCAGCCAGAGCAGCAAATTGAAAAACAAAAAGCCAAATCGAAATTAAATAAAATCGACAAAAAAAAAAATAACGAAACACGCATCGGCAGCCAAAAGGCAATCGAATCAGATTTTGTACCAAGGCATTGCAAATCAAATAAATGCGCAGGGAAAACATTTCATTTTCCTCACTTTCCTGTGCATTCACATGGGCCACTAATATATATTTAAAATTTATTTTCTTTGGTGTTTTGGTATTTTGTTATTTGCAGTTAACTGCACAAGCGTCACTTCACATCGTCCAACACCCATCACCCATCACCCATCTCCCATCGTCCATCGGGCCAAAGCTTTAAGCCGCCAGCAGCGCCTTTGGCCATTGACACTCGTAAAATCGGCAGCATTGCTTATGCGACTACTTAACATAACACAGCCCATCCTCTGCGCCCCTGCGGCAGTTCAACAGGCCAACGGCTGTGTGCTGTGCTGTGCAATGACGAAGACGATGACGATGACGATGACGTTGACGATGATGCTGAGGCTGAGGCAGAGGCTGAGGCTGAGGCTGATGTTGACGACAAGTGTCAAACGTTGAACAATGACGACCGCAACGGATAAGCATTTGGCTGCGTTGCCCCAAAGCCACACTTCATAAGGCCAATAAACAACGCACAACAACAATAACAAAAACAACAACAACACATATGTGTGAATCACTTTTGGCTCTTTGGTGTTTTTTGCTTTTTTATTTTTATTTGTTATTTTATGTTTCGCATTTCAAGCGAATTGCTATGAATAGCTTTGATGATGTGTTATCGCTTAGCCGATAAATGCGGTTCCGTTTAATTTTCGACACTTGGCATTTGCGTAAGGCAGCACTTGGGTCAGAGCAGCGACACTTCGAGTTTATGTTTTAACTTAAGCAAAGGCCAGTTAAGTAAGCAACCTCGACTCAGCGCAGACAATATTCGCACACACTGCCGCAATGCCAAAGTCCTGCAAAGCGTTCAATCAGAAAACACAATAAATATGCAAATTTCCATGTTAAATTCAATGAAAATTTGTTTTGACGTCACGCGTTGTTTGGCATTAGAAGATTCTGCTGCCGTGAAGCTTGTGCCAACACAGAAAACCAGTAGCAGGCAGCACAACAGCACACACGTTCCAGTGATGTACCGCCAACCATAATCCAAATCCAAATCGAAAGGCCATGCACAGCTCCTTGGCAAGGCAAACAATGTGGCTGCTGGCTGCTGGATACTGGTATAGCCATCACGGCTTCACTGTAAGCACAAGCCAACAATGTCATGTAGCTGCCGAAGCTGCCACTGTGATTTACACATTTTTCATGCTCGTTGCCACTCCTGGGAGCCACAAGGGCCAAACCCGAAATGTAAAACTTGTAGCCTACTCCATTAGTGGCAATTAAATGTAAAGGATATAAAATACAAAACGACCGCATTGGGCTTTGCCATGTGTGACAGAGGTTTCTCTGCTTTGATTGTTATTAATCTCACTTCTAGAAATGTTGCACAGGGCAAGGGCAACAGCAAAGGCGTGCTGCCACGCAAACTACCATTCAAGAAGCTACCCAGCTGCTGTGAAATAGTCAACATTTTATCAAACTGACATAAAGTTGATTACAAAGCATCATTCTCGAGAGGACCATAAGGATCTATAGATCATGGTTTGGGTCGCTGCTTCTTATACAAATCCATTCGTGGCTCTCCATTGTTTCCAAGCAACACTTCGTCACATCTGCATATAATTTTACATTGTGACTGTGACCTTCAGCTTATCCAAGACTTACCATCCTCTCTTTCGTATGGCTCTGGTTCATATTAGTGTTCTATCTAAGTTAAGTAGTCTGCAATTTCTTAAGTAAGAATCGTTAAAAAAAAATTTTTATTTGTTTTTGGGTAAATTTTTACGTGCTTTTAGTGCTTCGTGCTCTTCAATCGATCCTAGACCGTTAGTACCAGCTAACTCAATTCAACTAATCTAAGCTCAACTCAACTTACCTAAGCAATTGTTTAAACTCAGTGTTTTCTATTGCCAGCTTTCACTGTAACAAAGTAATCTATTTAAAGAACAACAATAAATAAACAGTAACATCAATTTCAGTTGTTTGTTGTTCATTTCTTTCGACCGCCATCCTCCTCCTTCTGCATGTATTGCCATATTTCATGTTACTTTCTGGCCAGCCAGTGCCCATTAATATATTCATAGAGCAGAAAGAGGCAGCAGCATTAGCCAAAACTCAGCTTTGTATATATAATAAATGTCTCAACACTTACATGCCATTGCGCAAAGCATCCACCTCCGCGTCCATGGCTGCGTCCAAGTCTGCGTCAACTTCTGCGTCTAAGTCTACTCAAGCGATTTAATTAACATGTTTGATGTGAGTTTGGGATTGTACTTGTGTACGAATTACATTTTCACAGTTATGCAAGCGTTTCGTTTAACACTTCCAACGTATAATTGAATTTAACTTTCTTTTTTCGCCCATACCCCGCTGACGACGTGCGACAAATTTCTCACTTGTCACATGGCCCCGCTGCCCCGTGGCCCAGCCAGCATGCGAAATATTACAAAAATGAACGCAACGCATGCGATTGCCGTTAATTGGTTTTGATTAGCCGCAATCAAACCCAAACGCAAACGTAAACGCATATGAAAACCCAAACCGCTCAAACTGTCCGAGTTGGCCATGTTAGGAATTCGTTGGCTGGCTGAAATTTATTGCATACCGTTAGGCGTCAAGTTCAACCCGCGCTAGCCGCCGCACTGGCAAACTCACTCGCTCACTCTATCTTTCTGTGTGTGTGAGTGTTTCAGTGGGAGCGTGTGAGCGCGTGTTTGTGTGTGTGGGCAGTTGACTGGCAAATGTTTGGTTGGCAGTAGTTGGGTATTTATTTAAGTTGCCATACGACTCGATGCTTGGCAATAAATCACTTGCCTTCGGTGGCTACTCCTGACTTTTGACTTACCGACAATACGACACCAACAACAACAACAATAACAATAAAAACAACAGCACTAACACCGATATTAACAACAACAACAAGAAGGAGAGAGGGAAGACGTACGACAACTTAAACGACACAAATAACACGGATAACAGCACACAACAACAAATAAGAAGAAGTAAACCAAAAACAGCAACAACAACAGCAGCAATAACGAAAATAACAACGACAACAATAAAGAACTGTATAAGGCATAATGAGCACATGGTTAAAGCAAGCATTGTGCTTGACGAGGGTCCTTTCGGCCAACAACGTCGCACCTTCTGCTCGCCACCAGCGACTCGCCGTGACTCCGCCATCCTCCGTCCAGCCTGCGTCCTACCTCTGTGCTGCCTCCGTTCTCTGCCACGCTGCCACGCTGGCACGTTGGCTCTTTAGCTCGTTGGCTCGTTGACTCATTGCTACGTTGCTTGTCAAAGAAAAGAACACAGAAATTGTTTATTTATTTATTTATTTGACCAAAAACAGTTGTCAGCGACACAAAGCCAAACGTCGTAAGTAGTTTATCCGCTGCCAGACAGCAAGTCAAAACCTCGTTAGCCAACTGAGCCACCTCCCTGGCCCCCAAGCCGGCACTTAGGCCTCGACCGTCGGCATGTCGCTCCTTGCACCTCTCAGCTCACATCTCGCACCGCGCACTCTGCTCGTCCTGTGCCTGAGAGTCCTGTTGCCGTTGCGCACGCAATAAATAAAATATCGTCTCCGGACTATGTCTGCCAACATTTTCCTTTTAATTTTCTCTTTCTCTGCATTTATTTATTTTCTTTATGGTTTTGTTTTGTTTGATTGTTTTATTCTTACTTGTTTTTGTTTTTGTTTTGCTGTTATTGTTTTTGTTGTTTTTTGACAGCAATTAAAAACTTTTCAACAACTTAATTGAAAAGGATCTTAATTGAATTGCTGTCGATATTCGATACTCGCTCAGGCGTGTGGAAAACTCCTTGTGTCGTTTGGCATTTAACAAAAAAAAATAAACCAAAACTATTAATTAGTAATTTTCGTATCGTATCGTTTTGTTTGGTTTCGAATTTTCCCACACCATGAAACTATGTCAAAAACTTTTATTGACGCGACAAAAAATCGTTACCACGTTGTCCCATACTTGGCCCGCGATTTCCTTGCCACGCTTGCCATGGCTGCCATCGTTGCCATGCGGCGAAAAGTTACTGCCGCCTGCGACTTTGAGTTGGGTTTGTGCAGCAGACAGGAACCGCATCGCACCCCTAAGCAGCACGTGGCGGAGGGGGGACACTGTTGCATTGTTGCTGTTAGTATATAACAGGATACAGTTTATCTGCTCATTATCCTGCATACCTACTTCAGTCTTCCGCTCTGGCCACGACTGTTGCTGCTTATGCACGATGGGTTGGTGTTGGCTGCCACATTCTTGTCGCGAAAATAAATGAAAATTTGTTCAGCAGTTGAAGTCAAATTGTTCAGCAATTTAGTATTTGCTTGCATGCTTAAAGCATTTGCCACTTAATCCTGTGCACAGGCAGCGTCTACTAGAACAGCAAATGGCAACAACAATCAAATAAAACAAAATAAAACCCAGGAACGAAACAAAACGAAAACAAATGTCCTCAAGAACTTTCGACTTTCGTCGTCTGGCCGGTGGCACACCGTTCCGATCCAATCGAAAATGAAAACGAAACACAACAACGACAACAACAACAGAAAATATAAATAAAAACGCATGAAATATACGAGCATTTGGCAACAGCAACAAATATTCGCACAGTGGTTAAGTCCTCTGAGGAGGACGAAACTTTTTCCATTAGTTTCAAAATCAACAACAATTGCATTTGACATTTGGCAGCTGTTGCTCGCACGCCTCGGCCAACAACTTGTCGCCTCGCCTTGCTTAGCTCCGGCGATGTCTACTGCTGCTGCCCCGGCTGCTTCAGCTTCAGCTGCTCCACGCACTAACACACACACACACACACTCCCACACCAATCGTAACAATTTCCCAATACAATTTATTTAAACTACGCGTTCGTGCTTATCAAAAAAACGAGTAGAAATTATTAAAAATAGAAAACGATGAGAAAGAAACTCCTCGCATGCGAAGACCTGCAGCAATGGGAATAAATAAACCGAAATGCTGTGCCAGCAGAACGCCCCAAGTGGCATGTGGCAAGTTCGGCCAAAGCTATGTGGGAAGTAGCGAGCAGCGAGCAGCGAGTGCCAAGTGGCAAAACAATGCGAACACTTCAAGTCAGGCCAGCAATGGAAACCCTTCAAGATAAAGCCTTTCGATTGATTTTACGTTTATTCAAGTTGTGTTGAATCGAGTTGGGTTGCGTTGGCGTTTGCGTTTGCCTAGCGGCTGACTTCAGCAGCAGTCTCTGCCTCTGCCGCTGCCACTGCCTTGTGTTACATTTCAGCAACAATATGCCTGCCAGCCTATGAGAGACGGCAACGACCCACGCACAACAGCAGAGCGCACCAAGCTCATTGCCGTAAACGTCGATACTTGGCGATAAGCACTCGAAGCAGTTTATTGGCAGTCGACTCGACCCATTCAGCCAACGCAGGCAAAGCCTGAATGACAGACTGCCTACCTAAATACCTGCCAGCGTCCGACAGAGCAAGGACTTAAATTTCACTTCTATTATCCTTTGCTTTTGCCTCGCTAATTTCAACCTGTGGCTTAGCTCAGCGGCTTTGTTTAGGCAGCCTTCAGAGCAATTTCAGCTGCTCATTGCTTGCAGCAGCGATAAGCGACTGCGGCAGGCAGCATGGGTCCCCCGCGGAACTCATCAAGCGACTGCCAGTAGGACATGTGACCAAAGCTGCTGCGTACACATTGCACCACTTGTTGTCGCTGTAGTTTTTGTTGCTAATGTTGCATGTTTTATGCAACTAATGAATTCTGTGCCGCACTAGCCATCGTCCGCTGACTGCGATTCGGTTACTTTATGGCAGCACTGGGTTGCTGTTTATGCTCGCCGGCTACAATGTAAGTGGCTACAAGCACATGAAGAGAGTGAAAATTTATGACACAGACTGTGGCACACGAGAGCATGTGCAGCAGTTTATTGCACTAATAATTCAGTTTGTTTTCTCCTTACTCCTGATTACCGTTTCTTGCTTCTTTTCTCTTTATGAAATGTGAGCCAAGTTTGATTCCCCTAACTACATGTGAAATGTAGGCTTCGACATTTTCTGTCAAATACGTTTTATGATTTTTAAACATTTAAGCTTCACATAAATAAATATTCAACAAATAGAAAACTAAAAAACAAAAAAAAAAATAACAAAAAAATGAATAAATTCTCAGCCCATTACGATAATTATGTGTTCACATATCAAAGCGATGGGGAATCATCAGATGATGATCCGTTATTCTCCGAATACCACCTGCTGTGGATGAATCGTCGTTTCGAGGAGCTGGCATTAAGTCTGCCAGCGCAGTTCGCTGGATATACACCAATACCGCAGTTGCAGATTGCCGACACTGACAACGCAAAGTATACGTCAAGATGCCAGTCACTCAGCACAGACGACTCCCATAACGCAGAGCTTCATCAAACACGCGTCAGTGGCAAACTGCCCAACCCAGCAACGACCTTAAAACGGAAGCCCACCAAAAGCAAATTGTCGAAATGCCTGGCACTGGTCAATCGCTTGAAGGCGCGTTTACGCCTGTTCAGTGCCAAGTTGACGCCCAAAATACGCAATCTGCGAATGCGCACCGCAGCAGCCAAGGAGATGGCCTCCTTACGCAAGTTAGGCGCCTGCGCCTATCGTCGGCTGCTGCGAGTGCTCAAGCGGAGGTCGCGACGTAACTTGGACATGGCAAGTGTGAGTCTGTTGCGTTAGGATGAGTGCATGGAGTAAGAAGTACGAAGTGTGTGGGCCCATGAATTTTAATGACAAAGAGATGCTCATTAAAAATCATATACAATGGCAGCTAATTGCAGACGAAATCATATTTTTTATTTTCCAACTTATAAATAATATTAAAACAGATTTGCATTTTTGCCTTGGTTTGTCCAAGAATGTTGGCCATAATGAATGCGAGTTGAACGAATTGTATGCAAATTACTTATCATGACCACACTCACACAGAAGAAGAAAAGAATGACAGAGCAAGAGGGAAACAGACGGTCAGCGACATTTATGAGATAGTCTTAAAAACTGTTCATAGCTCGGGGGAAAATAGTTTTAAGTGTCATTCATGCACGTCCTGAAAACTTTCCGATGAAACAATAAAAGCTGGTGTCAGACCATGAGGAAAGAAGAAAACATTAAGTGCGTAGGTTGCAGAGAAATTTGCTGCCAAGCTGCTTTCACACAATTGCACAATCCCATTTGCTTGCAGTGCATTCACTTGAGCGCATCCCACAGGTGCCTCCACACGCACTACGAGTTAATGTCCAACATTTTAAAGTCCTTTCGAATTGTATTTGTTAATGGTTTTATTTTAAAGCTATCTTAAAAATTGCGAAACAACTGCATGTCACCGCCAAATGGGCGTGCATCGAACTTAATGGCTTGCAAGCACTTTAACACTCCGGGAATGACCTCACACGTGTCCGAATTCCCAGTCATCACTTTATTTATTGCACTTTAACAGTAGCTGAAGTGTCTCTTGGCCATTGCTCAAGCCATCAAAAAAGTATCCACAATGCCGTATTTGCGTACCTCTTTCAAATCCCTCACACAGTTGCGTTCAGCCACCACACAGAAAGGTTTGGGGCCGCTGTAGTAGGTATTGTCGGGACGCGTGTAGATTATATTGTGAGTGTGAAACCATTCGGTTAATTCGTCCAGGCAAGCACACTGCCAGGGATTTCCTTCGATGGAGATTTTACGCAAGCGATTTAGGGCCACAACGTTAACCGGCAGATAGGTCAAACGATTCTTCTCCAGACTCAATTCCGAAATGTTGTTAAAGGTTGCCATGACTGTGGCATCGATCTCCAAAAGCGCGTTCACAGCCAAATTTAAGCTGGTTAAGCGACGCAATGGCGCAAACATGCGTACATCCAAGGTGCACAGTTGGTTGCGATCCAGCGACAGCCGCTCTAGAAAGGGCAACGAGGCAAAAGCCAAAGGATGCAGACTGCTAAGTTTATTCGACCCGATACGCAATTCGCGCAGATGTGGCAGCAATGCATCACCAAAGACACGCGCACTCAACTGCTTCAGTTCATTGTGCGACAGATCCACAACCTCAAGAGCCGTCAGATTAGCGAAGATCTCGTCATCGAGTTCGCGTATTTCATTGTATTGTAAATGCAGAATGCGCAAGGAGGTGAGGCCACGAAAGACGGGATTTCTAAGCACTGCAAGTTGATTGTACCACAGATCTAGTATCTGCAGATTGGGTAGATTCGCGAACACTAAACTTTCAAATGTTCGCAGATTGTTGGCGCTCATATCCAGATGCTGTAGGGGTGCACCTTCCACACCCGCAAATAATGCTGGCGGCGCCTCATTTATATCATTATTGGAGACGTTAAGTACGCGAAGATGTGGCAACGTATCAAAGATGTTTGCGTCGAGCACTTTCAGCCAATTGCTGTGCAGATGCAACTCCTCCAGCTGCGGCATGCCACGCAGGCGTTTCCATGCAAACTACAGTAACAAAATTAAAAACAAAAATTGGTAGAATTATTCTATACAAAGTCAAACTCCTCTCTTAGCACCCCACACTTACGTCTCTCAAATTATTGTTGCTGACCGAAAGATAGCGAAGACTCGGACACTCGCCAATGTCAATGGTAACCTGCTCATTTGTCGTCAGATCCAGGTGCGTCAAGTTATCTAGCGACTTGAAGGCATCCATCTCCACTGAGGTAATTAGATTATTCGAGAAATTCGCATGGACCAAATTTGGTAAACGTTCTGTGAGCCCTTTAGTGACGGTCAACAGATCATTAAAGCTGACATCCAGACGTTCCAACTTTGCATCTCGAGGAAAATGCTCGCCTTCCAATTGCGAAAGCTGACAGTGTGTGATATTGAGCGACTTAAGGCCTGTGAAATCCTGAAAGCCTCCTTCCGAAAAATGGATAACGCGTGCACCCGAAAGATCAAGCTCCTCCAATTCTGAGAAAGTGTTTACGCTTTCTATCTTATCGGGCAAAACAAATTTGATAATCTTGCCAATCTTCAATTCTTCATGCTGATTAACTATGATCAGAGATCGCCAATCACTCCTTACAAAGTTCTGCAGTTGCGTGACAGATTCCACTTCGTAGCAAACGAACTTTGCAGGCTTCAGTTCCTCGCATTCCAAGCCCATAGCCAGGCCACAGCAGCCGAACACCAGCACAATGCTCAAAGTTCCGATTCGCCACATCTTTGTATGCAGAGAAGCTTCCGTCTACTGACAGCCGACTGCAGTCCATTTTCAGAACATCATTTGATGGCTTGAGATTGTATTGCCAAACTTGTTTTCTGTTTTGATATCAAAGCGTGTTTTTCTCTTATAATAGTACAGTATTCACACGATTGAGTGAACTAACTCAAATAAGTCGAGTAATTATGCCAAATAGTTAATTCGCACTTCTTTAACTTCCAGCTTTTAAAAATCGAAGTCTCTACATTTTCAGCCAAATCAACATTTCGTTACCATAACTCGAACTTTTTTCACCCATAGATAAAAATGGGCTTCTACCAATCTTGAACAAACGGCACTCTAAGGATAAGAGCACAATATTTTCAAGGAAAACTAAACTATTCGCATAACCGAAACAGGTCATATTCACATTTAAGATCCTCATGTAATACAATTTTTGTATTCAACTATTCTGAGTGTCCATATAACCGATTGGCTACTGTAATTGCAAGAAGCATACTAAACATTGTGAGAGAAGATCAGAAATTAATGCATTTAGTTGTCAGACGACCGCGTCAAATTAAAATCATTCATTCAAAAAAACTTAAAATAACTTAAAAACTCCTAAATAGGTGAATTAACATATCAAATACTCGTGCCTGCATGTATTTTAAATAAACGAGGCATGTGTTTTGTTATTATTCTAATTATTTATTATTTAATAAATATAAAACTAAACAAGCCACAGAATTATAAACAACGCAAAATATATTAAACAGTTTCGAAATAAATATTTGTAAACCATTTTGATAGCCGCATTTCTCTTCGGTTACAAAATAACAGAATAAATGAACTAAATCTAAAATGAAAAAAGGCTGATTGAAAAACAAATGTTTCAAAAATTATAAAGTCCGAAATTTAGCCACGTTCGTTTGCTGCACCTGAGTTGTGTCGATGGTAACAGACAGGTTAAGAACAATATGCTGTTTTCATTTCACTTATAACAACTGCACCCTAGTGTTGGCCTACTCGCACTTATGCTTTGTCTTTTAGACCAGCAAGCTCATGACCGGCAGCCACACTTTGGTCAATAGCTCTGGCTAGGTCATCAGCTTGCTAACTAAATTTTGAGAAATGAAATTGGTAAGAAAATTGACGGGTGCGTAAGAGGAGTTGCAGGTGAAAGGGAGCGAAACTAAATTAACGAGTGAATAAAATCAACTTCCCTTGTGATAAAGCGCTTCTTTACAGATATTTATCAGTTTCAAAGTATTTTATTTTTCCAGAGTTTAATATTATCTTTTATAAACAAAAACTTTACGACTAAGCCATCACGTAAAGGATGCTGACTCGAAACGTTCCACAATGCCATATTGCTGAGCTGCCTTTAAGCTCTGCACGCAAACGTCCACGGGCGTGACAACGCACACCGGACGCTCGCCTTTGTAATATGGACTCGATTCACGAATGAAAGACACATTATTCGCGGAAAGCCACTTTGTCAATTGCTCATAGCAAGGACATTGCCAAGGATTACCTTCGATTGAAGCCTTCATCAACTGCGGATAAGTGCAGTTAACGTCGGGCAGAAAGCTGAGCTTATTGTTGTCCAACAGCAACTCCACGACATTACTTAAACTTTCCAAGACATCGGCGGTAATCTCCTCAAGCATATTGTTACCCAAATGCAATTTCTGTAGGCGACGCATGGGCGAGAACATGCGGACGTCTAGCGAGCTCAGCTCATTATTGCCCAACGATAGGTATTCCATAAAAGGCAGCGAGGAGAATGCCAGAGGATGCAGATTCTTGATGTTATTGTTGCGCAGATTCAACCTACGTAGGCGAGGCAACATGACGATACCAAAGACACGATCATCCAGGTACTCAATGATATTTATCGATAGATCAAGAGTGTCGAGTGAGCTCAGATTGGCGAAGGTGTACTCCTCGATGTCCTTAATGCTGTTTGAATGCAGATACAATTTACGCAAGGATGTTAAGCCGTTAAAATTAAACTTCGACAAGGCGCGTATGCTGTTCTGCGACAGATCGAGTGCCTGCACCCTGGCAATGCCATCAAACTGATTGTCCACAAGTTGCGTAATGTCGTTGGCGCTCAGATTGACGCAACGCAGAGGCGCCCGCTCTAAGCCCACGAATGTTGCAGGCTGCACCAGACGAAAGGAATTTTGAGACAAATCGAGCACGCGGAGACGTTTCAGCCCCTGAAAGACACCCGCTGCCACATTTGATAACGAATTGCTAGCCACATGCAACTCCTCTAGCGAAGGCATGCCAACGAAATCCGATGCATTTAGCTATGAATATATACCATTAGATAAAACTCTATAGTTCGTAAAAACCCTTACCGTGCTCAGCTGATTGTCATTCAATCGGAGTTCCAGTAGATTGACACACTCGCCTAGGTTAGCATTAGTCAATTCATTGTAGCTCAGATCCAACACCTGCAGCAACTTCATCTCCACAAAGCTACCAGCCTCGAAGCCGGTCAGCGAATTATGTGATAAATTGGCAACTGCCATATTTACGAATTTCGTCATTAGCTCCCTCGAAAGTGTATGCAATCCATTGTAGCTCGCATCTAGAATTTCCAAGTCCACATTGTGGGAAAAATGGTTGGCGCTTAAGATCTCCAGTTGACAGTGGCTAATATTCAGATTCTTAAGTCCACTGAGCATACCAAAGCCTTGTTCCGCAAGTGTGAGGTGTTCTAGATAAGATAGATCCAAGCCTTCTAATCGCTCTAGATGGCGTATCTTATGCTCTGAGCGTCAAAAGAGACGAAGAGCACATAAGAGAATTATTGAGAAAAATTAGTTTTGCATATAAAAGAGGGGTTTATTACCATCTCCAATCTCAAAATGCTGCCTCCGTTCATTCACAATCTTGACGAAGCGCCAGTTGGCTTGAATCTCATTGCTCAAATCAAGAAATGATGACACTTCGCGGCAAACATAATTACCGGGCTGCGCGCGAATACAGAGCTGAGCCTCAGTGCCAATGGTAAACAATGCGATTAGGAAGATGATAAACATCGGCATATTTCTAGCTTGAACACAGCTCAGAGCAGAGCAGCAATACGCAGATACTCTGACACCGCACTGGCTGAACACCCGAATCGAACTGAATGCACATGAGCTGCGTTGAGTGTGCTCAGACTCAAGAGCGATCAGAAAGATCGTATGCGATACACGTACAAGTCACAGACGAGTTTTTGTATGCGTCACAGTGGTCGACGTCATGTCTTGCAAATATTTTGAATACGCTTCGCTGCCATTCAAGTGTTTCCCTCAGGTAGCGCATCTGTTTGCTCATGTGCTTCAGCGACTTCATGAGAATCACGTTTAATGTTAACAGACAACTACGCTGCGCTGTCTTAGTGGGGTCGATGGTTCTTGATTTGATCGCCGGTGGGCGATTTATTATACATAGCTAGTTTGTCAGCATGCCAAATTTCTGTCATTTTCCGGGTAGCTTAAATAAAAAGTTTTCAAATCGAGTGCCTTCCTCTTTGGGTGTTGAATTGAATCTTCTTAAAGAGATTAGCAATGAAACTTCGAATGAGTTTTGCAATAGATTCCTTTAGGGATTATATATTTCAGCGCACGCTGTTTTTTTTTGTGGCTTGTAAATGCTTAACAATATATATGTATATAAGTATGTATCTATGTAATATAAGTAAATATGTTTAAGTTAAGTACACATAGACGTATCCTTTGTAGTTTGTTTGTTTCTTTCTTGCAAGTCCACATGCGGAGTTTGCTTTTATGTGCGCAAAATAAGCTTGGCTGAGAGTTTCAACAATGCCAACTCAACAAAAAAAAATGTTAAACAGGATTCAAGCTATTAAAAACTAAGTTAACTAAATTATAAACTAAATGCGTTACACATACGAGTAGATCCTAGAACTAGAATAATCCTTAGCGCAGTATTTAAACATAATTTACACATACGGCAAAAGTATCTATCAAGAATATTACAATACTAAGTTGTAGTTGCTGCCACGCCGCGGCAAAGGATGCAGATGCGTGGCGTGTCCTTATTGGATGTGAGGAGTGTGTGCGTTCTGTTCCGTTGTCAGACGATGGTCACGGTTGGGTTCAGTTTACCATTCCCATTGAGATTCGCCACCGTATGCCGTTGTGGCTGGCAATGCAGCTGATGATGAAAATGGGACTGTGCCTTCGGGCCGAGACTATTGCAGACGCCATTTTGTGGTTTTCTTAGCCCACACGTGTTGTTGTTGTTATTGTTGATGCTATTGTTATTGTTATTATTATTATTAATGATATTATTGTACGACTCAGCATCGCCAATCAAAGTGATCCTGACAGGCTTGTAGGGCAATTGCGTTTGGTTCGGCGTCTGTAGTTGCGTCTGCGTCTGCGTCTGAGTTCCCACTGCCGTTGACGTTGGCATAGGCGTCTCCCAGGCTATGGAGGCACGACGTGGCGTGGCCAGCTGCTGATTCTGATAGTTCGTAAGCGTCGTGGAGATGATCGTGTGTCTACGTGTCTGATTCAACGCCTTGCAACTGTTGCCCGGATACTGCTGCTGCTGGCGAATGACCGTTGTGGATGTCGTCGCTGTCGTCGTCGTTGGTGTCTCGTTGCAAAGCGCTGGGAAAAACGTCGTGTAGCTGGTGTACTCAGGCTTACTTCTGTGCGCCCATGTTTGGTTCGTGGATTTGTTGATTGATTGATTGGTTGGTTGATTGGTTGGTTGGTTGATTGTTCGGGAAGAGAAACGAGAGACGATTAGTGCGAGCATTGGCATGGCATTAGTATAAGCAGAAGCGAAAGTTTATTGTTAGTCTTGCATGCTCTTACAGTATAGAAATGGTTGTTGTATGTATGAGTATCTTATTTTAGTTGTAGGCGGCACTGGGGCCATCGCCAGTTGTGAACTTTACCTTTGGGCTCTACGTTAATTGCCGCATGCAATTAAACATTTTGAACAGAGATCAATCGTCAGGTCAAATGCTTTTTACGAACTAAGTGTCTACGTTTAACTGCTTAGTCGTACTACGAATACGATTACATAATTATGCATGGGCGCCCTAGATGCGCCCACACAGCGCTTAGGAAACTACGTGTAACTGGTTAGTCTAACTTAGGAACAAATGTGAGTTAAAGCAACATAAAATATAAATATAAGTAGAAACACGAAAACAGAAGAGTAAAATCAGAATTGAATTAATTTACACACAGGGCGAACAGTTGCCAATACAGGTGTAACTCAGGTGTAAAATACAAATAAAATTGATCGCACAGAGCACAATAACGGCGAGTACGAGATCACAAAATAGTACCTTCTGATCACCCAAGTGCAATCTACGCACAGATTCATTTCAATGTCAAAGATTAATGGAGTTAATTGCGTTAGTCCATGTGTTGGAGCAGCATGAAATCGAGCAGAGCAAAGAACGCGAGAGTCAGAGAGATCGGGTTAAATTGGAGGAGGATGGGAACAAGTGTGTAGTGTGAATTAAGTTAGTGACTAATTGTGTTAATTGTTAGATGCCACCACGTGCATGCCCAATTATGCTGTAAACGGCCTTCGCCTTCGACCTTGGCCTACCTGGACAAACCCTCCGCGCCAATTGCAAGTGGTCGTGTCTGTGAAGAGGCGGAAATGCCAAATAGGTTAGTTACGAGTACACAAAACGAGTGCCTCCAAACAGGGTATGCAGGAGATGTGGATGCGGCGTGATGGGGAGTGTGGAATAGACGTTAAGGAGCGATAACTTACCCGTTCGGTTTGCGTTGCAATATTCACACACTCCTTGGCAAGTTCAATTTTCCCACCCGGTGCCGCCAGTTTCTCGGCTTCCAGCTTCTCAATGAGATCACGCTGCAAGCGTATTGTGCGATCGCGATCGTCCACTTGGCCCTGGCGAGCGAGGAGGCAAAAATAGATGACATTAGCGAATTGCATAGTTATGGCATGTGTTACTAAGCGCTAATTACAAGTTACATAACAGGATAAACATGGCATACATTCATGTTGTTGTATATTGTTGGCTGTTCGTTGGCTACATGTGACTGCCGAGTGTGTTCGTATGCAAAAGGGTGGCCCTTAATTTGTAATTTAAAAACAGATTAAGTTAAATTTTAGCACATAAAAAAAACTAATAGGTCCAGGGAATTTTAAAATATTTATCCAAAATCTACTGATGTTAAATGCAACATCCTTCTACCAACGGGTGTCAAAACACTGTTTACTAATCGAGAAAAACAGTTATTGTTGGGAACATCTAAAATATTGAAATTCGTTAATTCCCCAAATATATAAGATCTTTAAAAAAAAAATTGTGAAAAACATCGATGAAGGAATTCAAACTTAAGTGTAATGAATGCTCATATTATACGCTCTTCGATACCCGAATCATTATTGGAGGTCATGAAAACTACGCAGCAGCTAAAAAAGTTACTCAAAACATGTTTGTTCGTTCTAGAGCAGATAGACTACAATGGATTTACAATGTTCGAACTAAAATATGATGGAACTACTAAAATTATCCTATTTAATTCAGATTTGAATGAGTTTTACCTCAAATTATCTTTGACTAAGGGCCACCCCAGAGTGTATACTGTAAACGCACTAAATGAACATGGCTAACATCTATGTATGTATTTGTAAGTATATAAGCTAACTTAAATAGGAATATACAATATTTTGTAGTAAATGTGTGTGTGTATATAAAAGAGATAAGAGGAAGAATAAAAAGAAATTAAGCGCAGCGCACGCAACAACAAGGCAAGACAAACAAAGGATCTTTGCACGTTATACACAACGGTTAAGCTAATTATAAAACATCGTCAGTTATTAACATTTAATGTCATCGATTATTTGTTAATCAGATCGAAACGAATCGGATCGGTCATCAGACGTTGTAGATCGCAACTTAGGCAAAGGCAAACAAATGAATAAACGTGCAAATACCTGAAGGTAAACCACCTGTCTACGTAGATCGACCAGCTCCTGGAGCGGATCCTCCGTCGTCGACGATGTCAGGCTGGCCAAGTCGATGTCATCCAGCTGTTTGCCATCCAGGCCACAAGCGGCAAAGAGCTGCGCATTATCGTGCTCGAATGGGTTCACAGTTTCCGTCTGCAAACAAACAATTCCATTGAAATAATGTACGTCGAAGAAGATAAAAATAATGCAAAGTCAAATGCAAAGGAAAAGCCATAACCAAAAGAAAAACATACCTTCTTGAAATCAACATCGTCCTTGTTCAATAAGCAAACAAAATGATAAATAAAAACCAAACGTCAAACAAACAGAATGAGTATAGAGGTCAGAGTGCGCAGTGCAAAGTTCGTTTGTGCATGCAGAGAAACGGTGCAAATACAGATTCAAGTTCGGGTTCAGGTTCAGGAACGTGGTCGTGTACGGAATCGTTTATAACATGAAAACGCAAAATAAAAATAATATAAGAAGGCAACACTTGGCAGTAAGACGCCGGCTACACACCTCCTGCAGGATGCGTCGCAGGCGCAGCAATTGCTTCTTGAACTGCAGCACATCCTGGATCATCGCATTCCGAAATGATTTGTCATATAACATGAGATCGTCCGATGAGCTGTGCAACTCGGCGCGCTGCTGCTGATGCTGCTGTTGATGCTGTTGATGCTGATGCTGCTGGCGACTCCCCTGCTGCCGCTTGCCAGTGGAAGATGCCGTCGAGGCTGTGGAAGCGCGTGAAGCGTTTGTGCTACGCCGTGGCGCTGCGCTGCTGTGTGCCGATCTTGAGCTGTTGTCCGAATCACCACCGCCGGCGGCGTCCTGCAGACGCGACCGATTGAGCAGACGTGTGGCACGTGCGGGCAAGTTGGCGCTAAAAAGAGACAAAGAAGTGAAGATTAGCTACATGTGAAGTTGTCTGACGGTGTGGAATATGCACAAAGCAAAAGCTGCTTTGCTGCATGTGTAAATGGTGCAAGCAGAGGAACAGGCAGAGGTGAGTGGGCAGGTGTCGAGTTGGCAGCTCAACCTGAGATATGTGGAATTCGCTTGCGGCGCACTCGTCGAGGCCAACACTTCGAAGCAACGGCTGCTGCGCACTGCGAAGGCGTGGGCTGACATGTGCGTTGATGGCATAACCGCCCCCGCCGCCCTCGCTGCCGCTGCAACAGTTGGTCGATGCATGCAATGTTGTTGTTGCTGCTGCTGTTGCCACACAAAGCCATGCTGCTGGCAATGATGGTAATGCTGATGCAAATCCTGATGCTGATGATGCTGATGATGATGATGGTGGTGATGCTGATGGTGATGCTGATGCTGGTGGACTGCATGCAGCTGCAGCTGTTTTATGCCAATGGGCGACGTGGTGCGCGGACGCTGTCGCACGTCGTTCGCATAGAGGAAAATATTCTCAGACGTTTTCAAATCGGTGCGTACGCGGCGTGCACCAACGGGCGAAGCAGTCGCCGCAGCTCCTCTACTCGCCGACGATGACGTTGTTGTCATGCTGTCAATGCACTCAACACAATTTGCAATTATATTCGTTCGCTTTCATATTTTACAAGGAAATTCGGTTTATTTTTCGCTGCCACTTTTGCCAACTGCCCACAAATTGCGATTGACTCAAATGTGTTGGTTTCATTTTCTTCTTTTTCATTTCGTTTTCTTCCTTTTTACATTTATTATTTGTGTTAGTTGTTTTTGTTGCGCTATGACACAATCATGACATGCGCATTACTTAGCTGGTTCGCGCAAGACAAGGCGAGAATGAGAGGATGAGAGGACGAGAGGACGAGTGAGCTGATGCCAGTTGGTAGTCAGCAGATGGCAGTTGGCAGTTGGCAGACGCGCTAGGCGCGCCAGATTGTCAACTCGTGGTGGGCTCATCAGCCAAGATTTCAATTAAAGCTAATCAGTGGTCATAAATCCAAACCGAAAATAAAGGAAAACGACTCCGCACTCTGCTACAAGTCGAAGTTGGCATGGCTAATGAGATTTGTTGTCGTTGTTGTGGTTGCCAGCTGATGTTGGCGATTGCGCTGAGACAAGCGACAAATGCCCGTGGCCAAAAGTAAAAGAGGAAAAATAACAAAAGCAACAACAACAAAAAAAAAACAATAAATAACGGAAAAAAATGCAGATGCGCAGCACACGAAGGCACAACCGAAGTGGGGCAGTGATGCGACGGCATATCGAAGAAGAAATTGAAAAATGTCTAACGCAGCAGTGAAAGTCAACTGTTGCGTGCAGCATTGGCATTGGCAGCTGTGTCGACGATAGCGGCGGCGGCAGCAGCAGCGGGTCGGGGGCGGCAATGGCAGCATCATCAGTGAAGCGGCTAAGAGCCAAGCGCCCCCTGCCGGCGGCCAAGCATTGCCACAGATTAATCACGATGCGGTATTCAATCGTTTCAGATTTGTTATTCAACAATTGTGAACTTGCACACGGCATCGAATATCTTTTCATCGAATACTCGCCTGCACGGCCAGCCAAGCAAGCAAGCAGCCAGCCAAGTCAGTGAGGCAGCCAGCCAAGTCAGTCAGTTAGTCAGTCATTTAAGCAGCCAGCATAATTAAAACGAAGTTTCACCAGCTCAGCAAACGTACAATATAAAGGCACACGAACATTAGTCGAACACAGCTGAGAGATTACTTAAACTTAGCCCAGCATAACGCCGCGCAGTTTTTGAATAATTGTTCAAAAGTGGATTAACTGACTTCAGGTTTAAGTTGGTATTTTGAATTTTTATTTTTTTATTTTTTTTTTTTTAATTTTCATTTTTGTTTTTTTTTTTATTGTTTTTCTGTTTTTGCATATTTCCCGTATAAATGAATGCCATTGCGAAACTTTCGCAGCATTTGTTGAAAAACCTTTCACATTGTTTAATTCAGATTGGAGTACATTGTTTGTTTTATGTTGCCCCACCAACAGCCCCCCAATGGCAACACAAGCAGCGGCAATCACCTGAATTGCCTGTGGCAGACATTTTGTTGCCATGCAAATGCCTCATAATAGCTACAAAAGCATTTTGCGGTTTAATAAATCGCAACGCCAAATCAGCAACGTGCCTAAGATTAGCCAAGCGTACACCAGGCATGGCTAACTGAGCGTAGCAGGTGTGCAAAGTGTTAGAGGTGTGCGGGGTGTAGCCACATTCACACATAGCCAAAAGCGCAGTTATCTAGATTACCTACATGGCAAAATGTATGAAAGCCAAGACCGACTCTGAAATTGATTGGCAGTTGCATTGGTCGTGAAAATTGTTTGTCAGCCGCTCACTTGAAGCAGCTGCAGGCGCTGCACCGGCTTACGCTTGGCTGCCTATGAAAATGTGTCTACAAGCATTAAGTAGCCTAAGGGTCAATCAACTCAAGTGTCAATTGTAACAGTACACACACACACACACACACGCACACACACACAACTGATGGCACAACGCATATGCACACATTAAATGTGAAATACGCCAGTCACGGCCCAACTGGCTAACCTTCAAAGTTGCATCGGCATGCGTCTGCCCGTCTTTCTGGCAAGTCATGCACTGCGTTCGCTTATGGCATTATGGCAAATCCACTTCCTGCTGCAACATAATGCCACAAGTGCAGCCAGCGGTTAGTTGACGGCACTAACAGTTAGATGACGCAGAAGCTGCCGCACTGTCACACTGTCAGCCAGTCAGCCAGTCAGACCTAACAGCTCTGGGCTATCAGCTGCACTTAGTGGCGGTTAAGTCGCATTGACTTGACGTCGTTAGCAACGTAATATGACATGAAATACTCGCATTCGAGCCCGTACATGCGGCTAATAACGGTACTGTAATACAATTTTACCACAAATCAGTAAATTATCGTCAAATACAATTAGCTGCACACTGTCCGTCCGTCCGCGCGTCCGCAAGTCTGCGCGACTTAACATAAGCCAACGCTACTCAGCGACAAACAATCCGTCCGCATGCCTAAGCGACTGTGTCAGCTAATGACGCTGACAGACAGCATTTGACTGTCTAACTGTCTGTCTCCCAAATGTCTGTCTGTCTTGCTGTCTGCCGTTGTCGATCGTTCGTCTGGGCTGCACTGGCAAGCAGATCCAAGCAGCTCCATGTGGTCTGCAGCCAACTGTGCGCTTGCTTGTGCCTTGTTGTATAGGGTAACCAAGTGTCAGTCAAGCCAAGCGCAAGTGTTTCAGCTGAAGTCGTTGCCGGAGTTTCGGCTTCGGTGCCGGCGTCGACTTCGTTGCGATTGAGTTGTGCGGTTTAGAGTTTCTAAAACAATGCACCGGAAAAATGTTGAGTGAAATAATTTTTTATGCTACTTAAGCAAGCGGCAACGGCAACAACCACAACAACAAAAACAGCAACAACGGCAACAAACATAACAGCAACAACTAATTGCGCTGTTGCAAAAAACAAAATGAAAAATGAAAAAACTTGAGGCATTGCATTTGCATGTGACACACTTTTCTTCACTGGTGGCCGTTGCATTGTTTACGTTTTGTGTTGTTGTTGTTGCAGTTGTTGCTGCAATTGTTGTTGAAAATTATTTCGTGTACCGGCGCTCATGTATTCGTATTGAATTACCAGCAAAGTGCACAGTCGAGCGCTCACTTATGCTTTTGTTTCATTTTTGTTTTAAATTTTTTTTTTTTCTTTTTGGGCTTCTTGTTTTAGTTAAGTTATTTTTTAAGGGCTTCCGCCAAGTGGCAAGTTGGGTCTAAAGCTAAGCTGAACTAAGCCGAGCTGAACACAAGCAGCAACGGAAATCGCCACCTACTTCCCACAAACAAAGCACCAAGTCGCACCAAGTCGCACCAACAGCCGCAGCCACGGCGCAAGCAACGACGAAGGCAACAATGTAATAGAAAGTAATTTGATGAAACAATTCATGGCAACGCAGGCCGATACAGCTCAGCATATCACAGCACAGCATAGCACAGCGTAGCGGAAGATTTAGCTGCAGCCAGCTGCGCGAGTTGAAGTTTCACACGTTAAGCCGCATCGGCCAAAGCCGCCGCAGCAGCCGAAGTGCCTTTGCCCAGAACTGCGGCAGAGCCCACACATAAGAGCACAAGAATGGCGGCGCGCTTCCCAAGCTAACGGATTATTATTACAAAATATTGTTATTATGTGATTATTGTTTTTGTTGCTTTTCTTCTTTCTTTCGTTCTTTTATGTTATGGTATTATTGTTTTTGTTGCAGTTGTTGTTGGCATTCCTTACTTCTTATTTCTTTTTACTCGCACGCAGCAAACGGGTTTCAGAAATTCACACAAAGCATTGACACTTGTGCTTGATGCGCATAGTTTCGTTGTTGTTGCTGTGGCTGCTGCTGCTGCTGCTGCTGCTGCTGCTGCTTTTCGTGTAGCTAAAACGTATTATGGCGCAAAAGGCAGCAGTGCGTATCCACAGAGCATCAACAACAAAAACTACAGCAGATAGGCGGTCAGTGGCTTTTGCTTTAACGTGAGTAGTTCCGAACAAAAAAAAAAGAAAATAAAACAAGAAACAAAACGCAATTCTTTTTATTTAAACATTACCTATGCACACGCGGCGTACAGATGCTTTAAGGATTCTTCTTGCTTAGTAGCAATTATCACGTACGTAAAGCATATTGCTTTTGAAATCTTCTAAGATTTGATATCAACGCGGATCAAAATTCATTCACAAAGCGACACACTAAGCAGCCAGCGAGTCAGTGACCGAGACACGTACGCACATGCTGAGATCTTGTTTAATACTAAAGCCGAGTCTATCGAAACGCTTGCTCAACGTTTCATTGCCAATGCGTTCCGCCGCCAATACTTACGATGAGAGTAAACAGCTGTTGCTAACACTCCCAGAGCCCCAAAGCGGCTATATTGGTCTCTCTGTCTCTCTCGCTTTATATGATTTTATGGTTATTCCGGGTTTTTAAATTTCGACAAAATATCAAATTCGCGAAATCAAGAAAAAGCACCTGTGGTTGTTGTCGAAATTTCTCTCGCGGCCATATTGGATTCGATAAAAATCGCTAGATATGTGGCTGGTAGCTGTTTCGCATTTTTTTGTGGCAGCCACACTTAAATAAAAGCTAATTTGGCCACAAAATAGCTAAATTGGCTTCAGAAGCTGTTGATAACAGCAATTAAATATAATTTTATAGCGATCATACAAAATGCACGTGCATTGATCACACAGACAGTGTGTGTGTTCTGTTGCAAGTGAAAAGTTGGACGAATACAGCAGTTTTATTCAGTTCTGAAAAACAAGTTAGCTTAAGAAGACTGATATTTGACCGAATATCAAAATGTAAGATATTCGTTTTAGAAATGCAAAAAACATTTGACCTTTCTGTGCTCTTCAATTTATTTGGCGAATTTTTTTTGTAATATACGATATTCAGCCGAGAGCGCTGAGCAATCTGCGCTCACAGCTCTGCACATATGTATGTATGTACAGTAGAACTTCGCCAATCAGGATATGATCTAATCCGAATCCTTATTTAATACGAACTGAGTCAAAAACGTACTTATTTCTATTATCTAGATTGTTATCCAGACCCACTACGGATTCGCTAATCTGGATCAAATGTTGTATAATGCAATGATCGACATTCCAGTATAATAAATCATGTTTATTTGATATTCACTCGTATACTGTATTTCGCCTTTTGCTGCGAATGCTTTAGTTCATACTTGTAGAACAGGACATTCCCGAATATGTATAGGAAGGATTTCAGTCATTTTTTTGTTCTATTTACATATACCTTGAGAATAATCATTTTATTGTAATTTCTCTTTCAAAAATTTATACTGTTCTTTATAATGAATTAATAATCATTTACAAACATATTTTTTTTATATGACTTTGTTAATCCGGATTCCCGAGTAATTTAATAATTAATTTATATGGATTAGCGAAGTTTCACTGTATATAATTTTCATATTTGCCGATCACAATGATAATCTATGATGGTCTATTTGTAGACAAAGCAGCATGACAAGCAAATGTTAATGTTAAAGTTAAAGTTAAAATTAAAAAATGTTGCTGTAGCAGCGGTCGGTTATTTAATGATTTAACTTGTCTGAGCTTGTTTGGCCATAAACGAAAACAAAAAGCAACGCTCTGCTGTAGTTTGTAGGTAGAGCAAGCCAACTGAGACCATGGCATTTGAGACGTTTTGTTTTATTTATTGCGACTTAAGACATGCACGCCAGCTTATTTCTATGCCGCACGCAAATACTTTACTTGTTATACAAAACAGCAATTTGCTGCGATATTTATTTATGCATTAAGGGTCATATCGATAATACATCTTTAAGCCAGTACACAACTAAACACATTATCTGCATGTCTGTCTGTCTGTGCGTAGTTCGTCACGTTTATCAAACCTTTTTCTGAAATAATTAACATCAGTGTGTCTGGTGTAGGGTATAGCAATTGCAGTGCTGCCGCTCGAAATAGTTTTCTTGTTTTTTCTTACTTTACTTATGTGAATTCTACTTTTGGTCAGGTCGCCGTGTGCCAGAGCCAGTGCCGGTGCCTGTGCCTGTGCCAGTGCCTGTGCGTGTGCGAGTGGCACCGCAGCAGCTAAATTTAGCCACGGCTACAATGAGTCATGTCTTATGGACTGTTTCGTTTTGGTACGTTTTGGGTTTTACTTTTTTTTATATTAAACGCAAGCGCTGCATGAAACCAACCGTAGGCAGGCAGTCAAGGTTACATCGATTGGTTTCAGTCGTTTACACAAATGCGCAGATTATATATGAATAAAATAAAACAAAAACTAAATCAACGTTCAAATATCAAAACGTTACCACCAAACCATATTCAAATGTTCAATAGGTAACCCAACCAATTCCAATTTCATTTCGCCTCGACTCTTTTCGATTCCAATTGTTGCAATTGCGAACTGCATATTTCAGCGTCAATCTAATCAGCACGGCGACTACAGGAACAACCAACACAACAACAACAGCAACAACAACTGCAGCAATAGAGTTGCTAAATTTAAAACAACTGCAGTTGCACAGCAACAACGAAAACAAACACAAACACAAACAAACAACAACAATTTGTAAATGCAAGAAAACAACAAAATCAGAAAAACCAAAAAAGGAAAATTGTGAATGCGAATGACCCTAACGGCATTTAGTGCTATTTTGCAGCTATTTCTCCTTTTTACTTTTGCCAAAGCCAAAGCCTTTGGAACAGGTTCACAAACAGCGTGATGGCAACAAGGCGATTGATTTTTCTTGTAGCCAACGCCACGACGACAACAACAACAATAACAACACTGACAATGCCAACAACCACAAGTGAATATACGAGTACCCACTTATTGTGACTTAAACAGCCACAATAACACTAAAAACAACAACAACAACAAAAATAACAACTGCAGATAAACGATAAAGAAAAAACAGTTGCCATAACAAAAGAATGCGGCACCGACTCCACAGACCAAAATGTTAACTGTCGGCCGTGCAGGCAGGCGACCAACAACTATTTTGCTTTGGTTAAATGCCTTTGATAGTTTCACTGTAGGTTGCTTTTCTATCGCATACCACGACAATAACAACAACAGCAACAACAACTAATCGAAAACATAAAAAATCAAAACAAAATAAAGCTGGCTGCTATTTAACATTGTTAGACTGGAACTTGCAGTCGCGTAAAAGAGACAGCACCGGCGAAGGCAATGGAGATGGCAAAGGCAACATTGGCATAGACAGAAACGGTCTGACGGGAGAACGGAGACATGCTTATGCCTTAAAAAGTTGCATGTTCTGCGAATATAAATTATGGTACGAGCAGTAAAAGAGAAAAAAGTGTTGAAGAAAACGAGAGACGAAGGAGGTGAGAAGCGGGCGACGACAAACGACGCTTGTTGCACATGCAGTCGCCGTTGCTGTGGTTACCACGTCGGCAAGGGGGAAAAACAGACTTGGAACAGTGAGAGTCGAACACTTGCAAGTGACGACTGGCTCAGTGTTAGTTTAGGCCAAGTTAACCACTTTGCGGTTGGAATACAGTTAAGTGCAATGTGCACAAATGTCTCAAGGCAAGTGCAACGCTTGCTGTCAGATGGTGGTCGAGATTTTTCCGCAATGCATTAGCGTTTGCCATTTAGTTGGAAATGTTAATTGGTTCTCCCAGCCAACTTAACGATTCCCGTCTTTCCTACTCCCATTCCTAGCCCACCACTTCACCACTAAGGGATAATTAGCTGAGAGTTTCAAGTTTAGCATTCCAGAAGGCAACTTACATGACACTCGTCTTCTCCGTGCTGCGGCTCATGCGCACGCGCAAGAGACTGTTGAGCTCCTTCATGACTCCGCTGCCCTTGCGCTCGAGCTCCGTGAACAAGTCCGCTTCGTCGATTTTATGCAGATCGTTGCCGCTGCGGCTTTTGTTTGCCATTAGGCTGCTGCAAGGTATAACAAAAAATATGCATTAGCACTCAAGCAAACGGGAGATCCGTTAGCCAAGCCAAGTTGGTGAACACGCACCGATCGATGGAATCAATGCTGCTGTTTACATCGAAGTCCATCATGAGATCTTCGGAGCAGATGGATTCGCAGGGTGAGAGTGTGTCCAGCGATTCAGCACGTTCCATAACCGCACGTCGCACTGAGACTGGCGTGCGTAGACTCAACTCGATGGCCTGTTGCAGTGCTGTGCGTGCTTTAAGCGGACCCTTGGACGAGCGCAACGAACCCGTAAGCGTCTCCATAAGGGTCGGCGTGTCGGTGTTTTCCTGCTTGTATGATGCATTGTTGCTTAGCTCGCCGGAGTCTTGTGCTTCGTTGTTGAAGAGCAGAGCAGGCTGATCGGCGATCTCATCGTCGATCAGATTGCCACAGTCCGAGAGCGAAAGCGAGTGCGATGCATGTGTGGGTGTGCCCGGCGATATGGGGCTGCCAACCTCCAACTCCGGTGATATTTCATCGATGTCCTTCTCCTGTAGTTCCTCGTTTATTTTGTGCTTCTTCAGTTTGCCGACAGCCTCCTCTGATTCTGTGCTGCTGACCAAACTGTCTGTGGGTGAAGTCTCATCCTCCAGCAGAAAGTCGCTGGAAGCCAAAGCCATCTCCGCAAACTTCGACTCATTGAGCGCATTATTGAAGGAGCGCGGACGTTCTGCCCTATTGCAGTCCAATTCATCGCTTGCCGTCTGCTTAGGGATGCTGCTTTCTTGGCCCGGTGCCTCCGTCAAAGAGGCTGTTTGACAAAATATATGTGTTAGCAGACCTAACAGATGCAGGAAAGTGAGATGGTAGACTACTTACATATGGTGCTGATTTGCATGTCTGTGTTGATGAGGCTTATGTCCTCATCGTTCAGACACAGCGACAGATCTTCGGGCTTCTCTTCGTCGTCATCTTGCCTTAACTCCGTTCCCTGAAGTTTATTGCTGTCGTCGCTGCTGGTGATGCTCATGCTACTACAATCCTTGGCCGCCAGTGACTCTCCGGCATTGCACCAGGACGATATGATGGAACTGCCTGGCGAGGAAGTCTTGCTTGAGCAGGTGTTAATGTCCTTGAACTGGCGCAGCTGTTTGGCACTTTTCTCAGACGTCGAACAATCCAAACACAGTTTCTCCTCATCTTCGGTGCTCTCTTCCGACGGGTTTCGCTGCAGCACTGCATTGTCATTCTCCTGCTTGGACGTACCCGTCAGCTGTACTTGCTTGGCGGAATGCGCGCGCTCGTAACTTTCCCGACTGAGCACTGTATTGGAGCGTACCAAGCCGTACAAAGGCAGCGCTCGACTATTGTCCGTCGGCAACTTGGGCAAAGCCAGTGTCTCCACATATGAGTTCGATTCACTCGATGGCGGATCGTCCACGTCGCGCACCTCGAATGTGTGCCGGCCACTCATCACCATCTGTAAATTACGTGGACGGCTACGACTGCGCTTGGGCGATGCAGTGCGTCGCGCCATGCTACTGCTGACACTGGATCCAGAGCTGTCCATGGCCATGTCCATACTGGCAATGCCCGAGTCGGCGGAGATCTCACGTGTGCCGCTGAAGCCGCGACGCGTGGAATTGTTAGCCATTTGCTTAACACTCTTCTGATCCAAGTGACGCAGACCCTGCGGCATGTTGTGTATCGACGTCAACGGATGCTGGCGATCTTTGGCCCTTGCGCCGCCAACAGTTGGCGCCGGCGACTGTACCCCGCCGGGTGTGGTTGGCGTCGTGGCATTCAAACTAATCGCAACTGGAAATTCCGGCTTCGGCAGGCTCACAGTCTGCAATGTGAACTTGGAGTAACTCGCCGGCGGTTCGCGCGGTGTCGGACGAACCCTGAAAATAAACACAAGAAGCCTCGTGTTAGCTCGAATGTGTACGTCACGCACGATTACACGATTACTCACACAACGTTCGCCTGCATGCCTGCGTTGAGCGTCTGCTCGTACTGCTGCTGCCTCGAGCCGCGTGCGAAGCCACGTGCTGCACTACTCGCTGCCAGCGATGACGACGACGCTGACTGCGCAAACGGCTGCGGCTGCGACAGCTGCGGCGGTTGGCTGAAGAATTGCCGTCGCTGATACTCGATGGTCGTGTTCTGCTGTAAATTGAATGTCAGCGTCTTGGGCTGTGCTATTTTCGGCGATGCGACGTCGCTGTCCCCGTTGGCGCCATCACTTCCATTTGCTGTCGGTGCACGGCCCGCATGTGCGCTCTTCGAACGACGTTTCACTTTGAAGTGCCGCCGCAATGGAAAATCGAAATCGAAGTGGAAATGGAAATGAAAACGAAAAATAGAAATCGAAATGAAAAATGAAGATGGAAATATTGAAGAAACACACCGAGAAAGACGAATTGGCAAGAAACATTTAAGCAGATGTAAAACACACAGCCCACGGCCCTCAGCCTATTGCCTTCACTCCACAGCCCACACCCCGCAGCCCTACGACGTTCGATTCAATTAAACTCAAAAGCAAAAGGTCACCTGGTGCTGAACCTGTTGCGCTTTGCCCCCAATTCGCTAAGTTTCTTTGTTACCGCCGCCGATACTTACAATTGCTCACCAGCACGCCGCCACTTGGCTTTGCTGTAACACCGCCAGCGCCGTTCGCGGTTGCCCCTCCGTCGCCGCAATTGTTGTTGTGCATATTTTCCGCTAGCTCCAGCGCATTCGTGACCAGACACGCCGAGTTAGGCCGCGCAATGTTCGCCGCATCCGCACCGCCGCTGCGATAGCCAAAGCGATTGCTGGCGCCCGGCCGCTCCGCTGTGCTCGACTGGCACTTGCCATTGGCCGCGACCGCAGCTGCGCCCACTTTCTCGAAGTAAATCGTATCTGTTAAGTCGGCTGCAAAAAGGCAAACGTTCACTTGTGCTAGATACATTTCTGTACATTCATATAGATACTCAATCCATTGACCCATGCCTTGCGCTTTGTTCACTCCTTTGGTCTAAGCACCAAAAGCGCAATTACACGACACACACAGTCTTGAGCAATTAGTCAGCGGCAGCGGCAGCAGCAGCAGAAGTAGCACACCTTCAGCCATCGCCACTCCCACTGACTTTGTCGCCACCCATCGCCACTCACCTGCATTGCCATTATCGTCTTTGTTTCCTTTATTTATCACAGCCCTGCGTTGACCCAACTCGGTATTGCCTGTGCTTGCGCCCGTGCCCGCGACCGTGCCCATCCCTGAGCCCGTTTTCCTTGTGTTGTTGCACTTATCCTGTTTCTTTTGTTGTTTGCTGGTTTCATTTGCGTTGCCTTCTAAGAGCTTTTTGAATTTCTTTGGCGTCGAGTTGAGCTTCTTGCGAAAGCCAAAGGACATCGCCGTTCCTTTGGTTTGTATTTCACCCAAGCCGACAGAGGCGCCGTGTTTGCCTTTGCTCCCATGACTTTTGCTCTCAGATTGTCCCTGCAAACATCAAATGCGATTAGATATAGACAATTAAGTAAATACTCCCATATAGATAGTCCTTATTTTATATTTAATGAAAGCGGCATATAATACAATAATATTTAGGTAGGGTAAAATTTTAACTTCGGATTTATAACCCAAAACGAAAATAGTTTTAATTGACAATCCTGTTAAAAAACAATTTGAAGTTTAATCATCCTTTCCTTACTCCTGCTTATCACTGATGAACCAGCTTTAACTTTTATTCAAATAAAGTAGATTAGTCTTATTCCTTTTTTTTTCTATAACTTACATATATATGCAACGATTTTAAAGCCATTTTGGTAAGCTTCAATTTGTAAGGGGTCTGTGGTCGATTCTATGAATACAACTTTATCGTATTTGCTTCAGACCTGGTTTAAATTACAGTCTTCCTTTTTCCCCTTCATTGTTTTTTTTTTACATTCGTAATAATGTCTAAATGGACATGGATTACAAAATGATTCAAGTTGGCTACTCAATTAATGTTATAATAATGTTTTATTGCATCGTAATAGGCTAATAATCTTCGAATTTGGAATCTCAAAACTGAGTTTTTCTGAAAAAGTCATTTGAAATTATTGAGTATAAATCCAATAATATTTCACTTCAATTACAAATCAATAAAAATGAAGAATAAATCATGTCTCTTATGAGAGAGAAAGAGCTGCAATATTTATTGCAATCAAGTAATTTTGACACAAACTCTCAAAAATTATTCCACATGAAAGGTATTTGTCTGTTCTGCAATCAGCCAAAATTATAAAACCAACCTATTTTAACAAAAATATTTCATGAATTTTTATGCACTTAAATGAAAAAAGCTACTAAGTGTAATGGCTTATAAGCGGATTATATTGTATTATAATAATTGAAACTCTCGTGGCATTGTGTTTCAATTTAATCCCTTAAGCGCTTCTGCTTCTCTGCTATGCAACATCTTCAAGCGTACCCTGTATGCTTCCTCTTCAAGTGTAACTCTTAATGTCAACAATTGCTAAATCTTTAACCGACTTTAGTTTCCATAATCTGCGTGGGATCTAAGTTAATGAGCCACAAAACCAAAGACAATAGAAATAAGAAACCTAACAAAAAATAAGTAAATAAAAACAATAACAAAGCCAGTGAGTATCCAGCAATTGAAAATGATGATTCATGCAATAACAAAAAGAACAACAAAAGCAACAACATCTAACTAAAACAATTAAGAATTGCATGTACGAGCGTAGCATAGCATCCACAAATTGTGGATGCTATTGCCTTGTCTCAACTGTTCTCAACTCTTCTCGTCCTTTCTTTTCTTGTCTTATCTTATCTTCAGCAGCCTTTCTCTTCCCCTCACCATTATTAGGCCTTCGACTTCTGCGTCTATTTCGATATCCTCTTCAGTGTCTAAGTTGTAGAACGCGATTCCTTCGTGTTGCTCTTGCTCCTCGTCCTGCTCGTTATCATTTACCGTTAGGTTTACTGCCGCTGGTGCTGCTACTGTTGCTGCTGCTGGGTGCTCGCTGTCCACATGCGACACCTCGTATGCCTCTAAATTGATGACGAGGTTATCGCAATCGTCCATCTTGCGTGGATGCTGGTAACCGCTGCGGGAAGGCGCCACTCTATGGGCGAGCCTCCTTTTGCGTTGTATTGAATTTTCACAGGCGCCGTTTTCACACAAAACACTTGAAACTGTCCACGAAATGTATTTCTTTTCTAACGCTGTGTGAGACCTGATTCACTTAGATTCTATGTTGCGCCATGTACACCCGCACACACACACACACGGTCAGCTAAGAAAAGTACTTTTCTTTGAATACGTGAGTCCTTGAAAAATCCGACAACCGCTAACACAGAATTTTCCCTTTGGTGTTCTTTACCAAGCACTTGTGCAATTTACGGCACAAAAAACTTGCACATCTTTGCTTTCCTTTAGTTTTTCCTTTATCAGTTCACACCTTATATAAGGTCCTTTTCAATTATTTGTTACTTTGCTTATTTAACGGACAAGTGTTCAATTGCTTGCGAAATATGTGCGCACGGAAAATTTATGCGTTGTTGAAAAATTTTCTGCCTATTCGATTTTCCCAACACGGCGAAACGCTCTGATTGAGCATAGCAAATGTGTATAGGCCAGCATGGTGGCTGCTTTTGTACGAAATTATGGACTTTGTCTAGCAGCTGCGCTCAACGCATGCGCCTGACACGCTGAGTGAGCACTGCAGCCCAGAGAGGGTGGCGCGCTCGCAAATCAACCAAATTACCAAGGCAAGGAGTTTCTTGAGTTCCATTCATTACTATTGTCTCGTTTGATTAGTCTTACTTAATGTAACACGCGCTGGATTAAATTATCTTTTATTGGTCACGAATAATTCACTTTATTTAAAAAATAACGCCAGAAGAGAAGGATTATGTGTGAACGAGACAAACATTATAACATAAGTGTCTCCAGTCACCATCAAACTATAACAGTTTGATAACTAAAACAGTTTGATGACAATCATAACATGAATTTCGAGTTTGAAACCTGGTTTGGAAATCGGCTAACCTAGTTTGACTTTTAGCAGATAACATAAAGATACAAGAAGACGCATCTCATACAAACAGCATTTCAAGTTCGAAGGACAAATTTCGGAATAGACGGGCAACGTGAAGTGGAAGGCCCGAAGACGTTTTCATATTCTCTCCTTTTAGGAAGTCGACTTCTTGCAGTCATTGTCAAACTGTGAGCAGGCGTCATCTGTCGGCAGTGTATTGTTATGGGTTGCATAGGGTTTGATTATAAACTAAGGTGACAAACTAGTCATGAGTTCGAATAAAACTTAAGATGGGCTCCCAGCAACAAAAAGAAATTCTGATTATACAATATATTCTCCGGTTGTTCTAAATAAATTATTATTAATAATATTGTTATTAGCGGTCATAATATTTAAATGGCGTTTCGAAACTTCTGCTGTAGGTTGCAGTCTGCATTGTTTCGTAAGTTAAAAGTTATTTCAAAACAAAATGAGGTAACTGAAAATGCAATATATCGATAACAAATTCATGCGGAATTCAGGACGCCTAGGAAATGTTTCGTTAAGTAATGACATATAATTGAAAGTTTCTAAAAATATAACAGAAAGTCTAAAATGAAACAAGAGTCCGTTTAATTTTCATATTAAGCGAAAGCAAGGATAATTTAATAAAATAATTAAAAGTAAATAAAACTTTTTCCTAACTTCCTGTAGCAGATAACCAAACAATTTTCCTTATTAAAACGGTTTCATATTGGGTTTGTTCGCACGCCCGTGTAATTTGTTCGGTTAGACTTCGTTTGACAATCAACTTTTAAGTATTTTCAAAAATTCTCAAATTCTTAAAACCTGACTCTAATTAAATAATTAACAGAAACCACTCACCTCATAAGGCAGCTCTTCCATGTCCGGTATGATGGATTTTGCCACCTCCTGCATTGTTTGACAGCCGTCAGTCCGGTATGTCTGTCTGGTGTCTGTTACCACGTTTGTCAACGCGACTTGCCGTATTTGCGATTGCTTGGCTGGAGTTGACGTTGACGTTGGCGATGACTTTGGCGAAGGCGACTGTGGCAGCTGCTGCTGCTGCGCCCGCTGCGACTTCTTCTTCTTCTTTGTCAATTTTGCCTGTTTGCCTTTATTATTCGCATATTTTTGCAGCTCGTTTTGCAAAGCATTCTCATGTGCAGCCTCAAATTTCGCTGGCAAGCAATCGCCATCCGCGGAACGGCTTGAGCGAGATAAACAATGGCCCTGATTCTGCACCTGCTCCTGCTGCTGCTCCTGTCGCTGTCGCTGATTCTCTCGCTGATGCTGCTTCTGTGTTTGCTTCTGCTCTCGCTGTAGTACATCATTAGAACTATTATTGTTGATGTTGATGTTGTCGTGGGCGAAGCCATTCGTGTTGTTGTTGCTGTTATGGTTATTGCTTTGCTTGCAATCCGAAACTGCCGTTGCCGTTGCCGTTGCTGCTGCTGCAATAACAAACTGCGCTGCCTGTGCTACGCCTGCTGCCACCACGTCAACATCCACATGTTCAGAATCTTCGCCATCAACGCCATCGTCGCCTTCGTCGACGTTGCCAATGCCAACGTGTCGTTGGTCGCCATGGCAGTCACAGCTCACTGGCTGCTGCTCGCTGTCACTGGCAATTCTCGCATATTGGCTAAGTTCACTCAGTGCAGCCGAATTGCCAGGCATAAGCACAGCCACGTCCTCATTGCCTGCGGATAATTGTTTGCCAGGCGCAGGTTTGCGCGCAATAAGTTCGTCGCCGCTTGCTGCTGCAAATTGTTGACGCCAAATTGTGCTGGTCGAGTCAGCTGCCAAGTCTTCTTGCTCGGGAATTTCGGCTATGGTGAGCACGGATTCATGATGCGCCGCCTGCTTCGAGACGCACTTGCCCATCTGCCGACTTTTAGGCGACGTCTATGCTGGCTGCAATCTGTCGGTGGCTGCCACTCGGCGTCAGTCACGCACTTGGCATTTTGGCAAGCAGCACAGCAGCCCTCGGCCCTCGGTCCTCGGCCTGGCACTTCAATTGCTTTACGCCGCAGTTTCAATTTGCGGTTAGCTACGCGGCTGCAGACGTTGCTGGCTGGTAATCTGTAATGGAGAAGCGTTTGCCAGGGTTACTCAAGCAAAAATTCATTGGCAAAAAGAAAAGCGAAAAAACCAATAACAGACATAGCAACCGAAACTGAAATACGGATTGAAACTGGAGACTGGCCGGAGACGAAGACGGAGACAGAGTCAGAGACTGGCAACGAGCGAAAGACTGAGACTGGAATGTGGAGCGGGCACAGTCGGTTAGGCCTGCTGCTGCGCTAAGCTGTTAACGTCGGCCATTTGGGCAGCCGTGCTGCGCATTCAGTGTCACCTTTAGCCTGCATGACCACGACATGCCTGGGCACGCCTGGCATCCAGCAGCGGGGCCTATCTAATCGCAGCCAGCTGCCAGGAGCAGGACGCGCACAAATGTGCACCGATAAAAGTTTTATGGCTCTTGCTAATTATTCGCCACGTTGACTCTGCGCATTGTTTGCTCTTTGCGTTACTTTGCTTTGCCCGCCCACCCGCTTTCCCACTTTTCCACTTTTCCGCTTTTTCACTCTGCGTCGCTCATCTTCATTTTTCTGCTCGCTTTGCTTTTTGTTACACTTATTTTCTTGTTTTTTTTTTTATCTTTTGTGTGTTGTTGTTTTTTTTTTTATTTTATGCTTCTTTGTTTTATTTCGTTTTGTTTGTTTTTTAAGTTTTTGAATTGCCAACAATTAAAGTGTGGCAGCAAACCGCCCACGCACTTGCGACACTTGAAACTTTGACAAGTGTCACGCAACTCTTCAACGCGAATTACTTGCATAAAATTAAAAGAAACATCGCCGCCTCGATGCTTCCCTGGCTGCCTGACAGGATGCCTCCACTGGCTGGGTCTGGGTTGGCTTGTCTTGGCTGGCGGCTGGCTCACAGTGCTTGGTGTGAGCGAGTTGGCACATAAAGTTGGTCTTTGACTTTGACGCCTTAGCGCCTACAAATTGTTTACTTTACGCAAAACTAATTTAAATAAAAGTGTAAAGTTAATTCACAGTTATCTCTCTTCTCGCCTGTAATAGTGAATGATGGAAAACTTGACTGACTCTGCATTGTAATTAGACAACAATGCCGAGCCGCATGGCAACCATCAGCCAGCTATCAGACATCAGCCGTCATTCGCAGCACGCTTCAGCTTCTAGCAGCGATTACACACCTGTCCTGGCAATATGCTCCTGCTTCAGTTGCCTTGTAGTGTCACGGGTAAGCATGCATCATTTTAAATGCTTTAAAGGTAAAACATTTTTGTCCCTTTTTTTTTGTATTTTTATTTTTTTTTGCTTTTTTGTTTGTTTTTTGTTTTTACTTTGCTTGCCTTTATTGAAAACTTTGGCAACACTGGCTGACGGCCAACCAAAGGATGCGCGCTCCTTGCTGGCGCCGCATGCAGGTAATTAAGCGCCATGTATGCGCGCATAAAAATTAACTTTTATGTAGTGCGGCGTGCAAAGTTTTTCGCGTAAACAGGCAACGCCAGCAGCAACAACAACAACAACAATTACACAAGCAATAGCCTAACAACAGCATTATTATCGTTATTAAACTTGTTGTCGACAGCAGGCGCCTGGCTGCGTATGCTCCTAGGCCTCGACTGCCAGCTGGCACCTAGATGGGCCGCCTTAGTCACTTTGATCACCTTGCGGCGCACATGCCATGCAGATACCCATTCCCCTACCCATGCCTCTTCCCATGCCCATACCCATGCCCATGCAGATACCCATGCCCCTACCCATGCCCATACCCATGCCCCTACCCATGCCCCTTCCCATGCCCATACCCATGCCGATATCCATGCCGATACCCATACCCATGCCCATGCCCATAACGCTGCCCAGTCATACGAAGCCCCTACATTTAGTTGCTGCCCTGCTCTATTCTATTCTGCCTTAGCCGCTTCTGTGCTGTCCCATGCTGTCTGTCCCGCTCTGCCCAGGCCCGCGCGTGTGGTTGCAAAATTATTTCAGTTATTTCAGCCGTCTGCTGGACAAACTTTCGCTGCCGCCTGGCGTTGACTCCCATGTTGGCCATGGGCTCCGGCAGCGGCACCGGCCACCAGGCTCCGGCTCTAGCTCCAACATTGGCTTGTGCTTTTGCTTGTGCTCCTGCTTACGGTTGACGCGAACTTCTGCGGTTGCGACTTTGTTGCATGCCTGGCCAGCGGCGCGGATTCGTCTGCGACAGCGACTGTGTGGCTGTGGCCAATGTTGAGCCTGGCAACGCTGTGCTGCAGACAACACACTAAACCGCATTACTGCTTGGCGCACAAGGCAGTGTCGTCGATGACGATGGCGGCGCCAGTGGGTAGCGGATGCAACACGGACTGACTGTCGTATGCGGACACGGACGGACGTGATGCGTCGCCTTGTCGCACACAAATTTTTGTTAAGTTCTCTCGCATTGTTGTCAGCCAATGTTGCTCAGTTGTCGTCTACTGCACACACAGACAAACAGGCGACAGTGCGACAAGGATAGAAACAGGAAGTGAGAGAGACAGAAGGAGGATATGATGGCGGCGCGTGTTTTTCCCCGTGGTGTCGTTACCATTTTGCCGCATGGCAATTTCGCGCTATGATGTGCATGCAACAGTTACATTGTTGTTGCCATTGTTGTTGTTGTTGTTGTTTCGCTTTTGCGGTTTTGTCTTCATCGCCGCCGAATTGTTTATGCTTATTTACATTTATTTTTATTTTTATTATCAGCGCGTTTTCTTTTCTTTTTTTTTATTATTTCGCAGACAAACCGACATACCCATTTCCTTTGTAAGTTTTTCATTCTTGCACACACACACAGACACATACACACACATACAAATACATGCATAGCCAATGTTATTTGCTTGTATATTTTTTTTATTTTCCTTCTTTCTTTTTTATTTATTTTTTTTTTTTTCGTGTTTGTTTTCTTGGCTTGACTTGACTTGACTTCCTTTTTTATTTATTTGTGTATTGTGTACCCCGTCCCGTGCCATCCCCTTCCATGGCATGTCCCGCTGTGCGCATTCCAAGCCATGTTATTAGCTTTTCATAATGAGGCAATTTCCACACGCACAGCGTCTGCCCGTTGCGCCTGCTGAGTCCTTTTGCTTTTCTATCATTATTTAATGAAATTAACCGAATTTTACGCTTAGGTGTTTCGCCAGCATTTCGCAGTTCATTTCGCGTTGCCACACACACACACACACACTCACAGTCGCCATACAGCCGCAATACCCTACAATGCCGCATTAGCCCAGCCTCATAGCCTCACAGCGCCGAAGCGTCACAGCAGCATAGCAGCATAGCAGCACAGCACAGCGGAGTGGCAGCTTAGTTGAATTTAAACACGGCCGTTGTCTAGGCGGAAGACATTTGCCATTTGTTTGCCTAATGGCTTATGAAATTATGAAAGTCACGGCACCGCGACAGTGCGACGTAGGCGACAGCAGCGTCTACCGACCGCCTTATGCCGGCTGCAACGCACATGCCAAAGACGCGCAACCCCATTATGCCGCCCATTATGCCACTTCACATATTTTTCGCTGCCCTGGCCGCTGCTGATGACTTCCTCAGCTGTGGCGAAATGTATGCCAATTGCAATCTGAATGATATCCTCTCAAATATTAATTAATACTCTCTCGCCGCACACACACACACACACGCAATCAAGCTCACACAGTTCGAGTGGCTGCGTCAGACCAATGCTGGCAATAAGTTTCAATTGCGCTGCGAGCTCGCAGGATCCGACGTTCGTTCGCTTGTGCGTCTGCTGCCAAGTATGCCTGCGTAGCAGCCTTAAAGTGTAACACAAATTCCGCCTTCGCCTTTGCCTTTGCCTTTGACAGTAACTTGCAGCAAAGTTGCATAAATATGCACTGGCAAGTGGCAGCGGAGAATGGCGCGGGATGACGGCTGCGGTAGAGACGGCGGCAAGAGGGCCAAAGTTTAATTTTACAAATAGCATTTAATTTGAACCGTACAGAATTTTTGGCACAAAGCCCATAAATAAACCAGTTAAATGAACGAATGCGAGTACGTCGACGACAATAACAACAACAACAACAACAACCACGACGCTGCTGAAGACGACCATGAAGGCAAACAAAGTCACAACAGTTGGATTCGAAGTTGAAGTTGAAATTGAGCATCTGACGCAACGTATGCCTCCTCTGCATGTGCGTGTGCGTGTGTGTGTGTGTGTGTGTGTGTGTGAGGGAGTGTGTTGTGTTTGTGTCCAGTGGCATGTTATCGGTCTGTGCAACATCTCTAGACTATCGCCGGTTGTTGTCACACGTCGCGCTGCGTTGCAGTCCCTCGCTCGGTCGCTGGCATTCTAAGGCAGGCTAGGCGGCAGTTTAAGTTGGTCAGCAGCTTAAATCGGCTTACAGGCAATCCGATACAATTATTGCAGATACTCGCATGTGCTCACACATGTCAGCGTGTGTGTGTGTGTGTGTATCTGTGAGTGTCTGTATTTACAGAGCACTTCTCCATGCAAGTCAGTCGTCGCATATTTAAAGTACAAACGAGCATTTAACATCGACCTGTGACCTCCCAGCATGAGCAACAACTTTGGCTACGGCTGCAGACACGACGATGGACATGGCAATGGATGCGGCAATGGCTGCTTAAGTGCCGAGTTTAATCTGCTTTATTTGCAATGCGATTATTGCAACGTTTTGTAGGATTGTCTTTGTCAATTGCTTGATGGAGTCATAACCCCTTCTCTGTGTTTGTCAGAGTGTGTTTGTGTGTGTGTGTGTATTGTGTGTATGCACATAACACAGATACAGATGACATCAGCAACGCATACAGATTCCAGACACATTACAGACGCAACAACTTCCCTACTCAACAACAAAGTAAGTAAGAGAAGAAGACACGCGAAGAAAAATTAAAGAAACTCACAGAATAAATAAAGCAAAACTGTGGCAAGCGACAAAAAGTTTTCATTTTCTTCAAATAAAGTGGAAAATGCGTGAAAAACAAAGCAAGAGCCAAGGCAAAAACGCCAACAAGTGACAACTGGCTGCCAGGCAACGCTTCACTGCAGCAGCAGCATCGGCATCATTTCGCAAAGTCAAAGTCAGCAAAAGACAAAAACAGCAAACCAAAGAGGCAGAGACAGAGACAGAGACAGAGTGGCAGAAAAAAGGGAAAGCAGCGAAAGAAGAAGGGGCATGGGCGAACAAAACTTCGTCAGCTGCGTGAGTTTTTCAATGCGCGACTCCGTGACTGCTTGCAGCTGCCTGGAAATGCTTTGTAAACGATAATAAACTATTCCGCTAATTGACAGCGGCAAATGCCAACAGCAACAACAACAAAAACTCATAACAGCAAATGCAAAGCATGGAGCGGATGTGCGCTAAGCAAGCAGCAACGCAGAACTGCAACATGCTGCAGAGCTTAATATGCACAGACTCACGCAGGACCTAACTGATCCTGTGCATAAGCGACTGACTGCGACGCAGATAAGCTTGACTTTGAATAGAATGAAAAAAAAAGACATGCCAAGACGCAAGCAGCAGGACTCTGCAGCAGGATCCTGCTCACATTCGCAGCGCATTGGCTCATGCCAGCATAAATGAACTGGCCAGCGCTTCATGCTTCATCCTCCAACCCGATACACCCGACACAAAGCGATATGACAGATGCAACATTAAGATAATAATCCTCACATCGCATTAGATGAGTTTACATATGTACAGACGCCTCGTCCGCAGACCCAAGTGACCCAATTTGCGCTTTTGTGTTGGAGCCAACGCAAGACTGTTAACAAATTAAATGTTCATCCTTTAACGCAGATTTGAAATAAAGATTAGACGCCGGAAATAAAACAAAAGAGAATAGAAAAAAATTTATTAGCATGTATGTGTGCGGGAGTGTGTGTATGTATGCATGTGTGGGGGTGGTGTGAACAGACAGACAATAGACGACAAGTAGTCCATCAAAGTGAAGTCACAGAAAGGACATGCCAAAGCCGAGCTGAAGCCGGGCCAAAGCCAAAGCCAAAGTCATTTAATTTAATTGAATTTAATTTCTGTGACACTTAAATCAGGCATAGCTTACACGCAAAAGCCCCGACGCCGGCGGCTTTGCATTAAATTTGCACCAGCATGTGGCACTGCGCTGCTGCCTCATCTACGCATGTCCTTTGGCAACATGGCAACGTGGCAGCCTGCCTCAATGACAATCTGACAGAGTGACCATTTGTCATCTGGCTTCTGGCTTGGCCGACGCTCGCCTGTGCCATTGGCATTGCCATTGCCGTCAGTCTGCGCCGTGCCGTGCCGTGCTGCGCTGCGCTGTGCCACGCAGGTGAAGGATTCCATTTTTATTCTGTTAATAAACGATGCGCGTGGCAAGCAACTCAAGCGAACTTTATGACTTGTTAAAGTTTTTTACTACACCCATGCCCAAGTTATCCCAATACCCCAGTCAACTTTTGCTTATGCTTGTTCTTGTTACTGTTGTTATTGTTGTTGTTGTTGTTTTTGTTGTTTTTGTTGTTTTAGTTGTGACATGGCAATGTATCTCGAAATGTATCTGGCAAGCGTATGGCAACGCAATCCGTATGCAACGCAACTTTTGCGAGTCGCCACTTATGACTTAAGTGGGTTTTATCATTAATCATAAATGCTGACTCCGCTGCAAGGGTAACACGAACATACGTAAACTACACCCACACACACACACACACAGACATACATCGACACCAACAGAACCCGCACCCACATCTTTGTGTGGCCCATGACCCAATACATAGAAGCATCTCCTACACATGCCTCCAGCAACACACACACATACACACACGCACACACACACACACACATGCTCACGCATATGTACATATGCAAAGGGTATATGTGATGTGTGGTGGCATATGACAGAGAGTAGTAGATGGAAGACAGGAGGTAGGAGGCAGGAGGCATGTGCCATTCTGCATTCTGAGCAATATTTATTTGTGACTTTGTAGCTACGAAATTTGTGGCAATAAACTGTGACATAAATTTCGAATTTACATGCATAAAAGACAGCTACAGCAAAATCTAATGAAGGCAGCAACAACAACAGCAGCCAACATATATAAGAACAACAACCAGACGAAATAAAAGAGTAATCGGTCCTTTACATAAAACAAACGAGAAACGAGAAACAAAAACAAGAAGAAGAAAAAAAAAACAAAAACAATAAGCAAAAATGAAAAACGTATAGCGAAAAATGCAAAAACGAAGTCACAAAAGCAACATCAACCTCAAAAGGCAAATGGCAAGTGGCAAACAGCAGACGTCAGACGACAGACGACAGACGCTGAAAGAAAAGCAAACTGAAGAGGGCTGTGAGCAGGGGAGTGCAGAGGAGAGGTCAGGAGCAGCGTGCAGACGTCGCATGAAAATTGCATACGAAACGGAAAGTAAACCAAGCAATGAAAATGGTTAAATGGCATGTAAACGACACCTTCACCCTTCAGCCCTATATTCTAGCCAATACACACAATCACACACACACATACACATATAACATACATATGTACATCGAATGACGCGCGTCACTTGGCAAAAAAAAGGCCAATGCATCAAAATGCGGTTCATAAAAAAAACCAACAGCAGCAAAATGGAAAAAAGTAAAGGGGAGAAGAAAAACATAAAAAAAAACTAAAGCGGCTGGAAGAAGGCAAAAAGGCGGCACAGCAAAGGCGGCAGAAAGGAACAGTAGCAGCAGCAGCAGCAGAGAAGGAGGCAGCAGCAGCGAAAGAGGCAACAGCAGCGGCAGTAGGAGCAGCGAGTAAAATGTGCATTGCGTGGCAAGCGGCAATTGCAGTCGGGTAATTGAACGAGTCAACGCTTAATTAGGAGCCATCAGTCAGACATTTTTGCAAGTTTCAGCCAAACGAAGCCAAAGCGAATGAAACGAAACGAAACTAAATGAAATGAAATGAAACCGAACGAAAATGAGTAGCTGCCAATAAAGTTGCAATCAATGGTTGTTTTTCTTCTCTTTTTGGTTTTTGTTTGCCTTGTGTTTATTATTTGTTTGCCTTTGCCAAGCGAAAACTGGCAAAATTGGTTTAATCATGTGTCTGCGTGCTGTTCTTTTGTTGTTCTTATTGTTGTTAGCACTTTGCACACAGGGCCAACAGAGTTTACTTTAATGTGCGCCACCCTGCTGTCCTTGCCCCTGGCCCATCTACACCTAAGTCGGTCTTGCAGGCACACTGACGAGCTGAGCTGTGCTGAGCTGAGCTGAGTAAATCAAGAGCACTGCAGGAAATGTTCATAAAAATAACCAAAGCTAGGTGACGAAAGTCACTTACAAGTAACAGCAGGATACGCCTTAGTGAAACTCTTTGGGCCTTGCGCCTTTGAGTTGGCTCGGCATGCGCAAAGCAGCCTCCACATGACAGCCGCTGGCAGCCCTGCGACAGCAAAGAGCTTAGCACTCCTGTTGCCTAGTGTCAATGCAAAGGCGTTGCACTGCTGCCTAAAGACTTAAGGCAAAGCATCATGGACGCTCCGGCAGGATTAAGCTGTGTGCTGGTGGCCGGTTCACCAACGTCACACGACGACCAAAGCGCATAACTCGCTGTCAGGATGTTTTATGTGTAAAGCATATTTAACGCAGGTGTCATTCATCTTGTTGTACGTTGCCTGCCTGCCAGGCAGCCTGCTGTGTCGAGGGAGTTGCTATGCAACAGCAGCCACAGCAGCAACCGAAGCAGCATGAGAAAAACCAATAACAAATATGGAAAGGCAAACGAAAGGATAATAGACACAAACAGATATTAAAATAATCCATAAACTATTTTCAATTGAATGCCATGCCATGGCTATGCAATTCGGTTGCTCTTCTTTTCTTTTTTTTGTTTTTTAGCTGCTGCTTGCAAAACAAAATAAATAAGGAGAACAAAAAAAAAAAGGAGAGAGAAAAAAAAAGGAAAATAAATAACGAGCAAAATGTATTACCGAGTGTCCACTTGATATTTTGCAAGGCGAGCTGCGGGCCATAAATCAAATTGCAAATGTGTAAAGCAAAGGCGTAGCCTGCCAACCCCTCCCCCCAAAAAAGACTCTTCCCCCACTCCCGCTCCCAGCCACTGAAACTGCCAACACTGCAACACAGAATGGATGCTGTGGGCGGTGCGGGTGCTGCGGCGGCTGCTGGGGCGGCTGCGGGTGTCTATTGAAAATACAAAAAATGTTTTTCCTTTAGTAAAAACTATATGCGCAGTGTCGATTTGCAACAACAAGAATAGCGACAAAAATGACAACAATAATCCAAAACTGACCAGTCAACGTGGCTTTGTGTTTATTTGCTGCCTTTTTTTTTTTTTTTTTTTGTTTTCGCTTTCATTTTGTTGTGCTCAACTTGTTTTTGTAAATTTACATATATATAATTTTTTTTTGTTTTTCTATATTTTTTTATTTTTTTTGGTTTATTCATTGTTGCATGTTGGCTTTTTTTTTTTTTTGTTCTTTTCACTGTTAGCCAACACTCCCGAGCGATTCTGCAGTTGGTGCAGAGTTGTTGAAACTTTATTTGGCCGGCAACACTCTGCAATAAATTTCAATTTCCATGGACATATGCAAAGGACGAAGCGAGTGACCGAGTGCGCAAGTGTGTGAGTGAGACAGCGTGCGCGCAAAACGAAATGGCAGCGCCACGAGTTGGTTATCGCCTAAAAGTGCGCCAACGAAAAAACGAAGCAGCAGTAGACGGGGGCAGGCAACATGTGGGACATTGCAACAAGAAGAAGAAGAAGCGGTGTCGACTTTAGTTCTGCGCACAAGTGACACTTCTGTTTCAACAGAGTCATGCATCAAAGTTTGTCGCCTACATTCCGCCTGGCCCCGCTGGCACCCGTTCACCTACTGCAGCTGATGGCAAACCGTCATAAAAAACAAAGCCAAAGCCAAAGCCAAAAAGTGGGGCAGGGGTAAGCAAATTGGCCGTTAGTTTAGCGAACGAGTGAAAGCTGGTGGCAAAAGCTGCCGCATAAACGGCGTCAACAAGCATTTTTATAGCATGGCAAGGATTAGTCCGTGCCCATCGCTTACACGACCGCCTGCCAGCCTGTATGTCGCCCAAAAACGCCCGACTGCCTCGCTGCGACGCTGTCCGTCTGTCTGTCTGTCTGGCGGCCGGCTTCGAAGCGTGCGGCAATGCTCAATGGCAAATGCGAATGTTCAAATGCGCCACTAAACGTTTTGCGTTTTCCTTGTCTTTGTCCTGCATGTCCTGTTTGTCCTGCTTGTCGTTTATTATTTGCCGCTTTTTACTGCCGCTTTCTGCTGTTCTCATTCGTTTCCTTTTTATTTTTTTTTGTTTTTGTTTTGTCTTATTCTTGTTTTGCCATTTCGGTTGGTTTTTGTTCTTGTTTGCCATTGATTGAAACAAAAAGCGAAGAACAAAGTATGAGCGGAAAAGAAAAATGACATTTGCAATGGGTTGAAGAAGAATTCGACGCCACGCTTCGCTGGCAAAAAGCAAACAAACCCATTATGATATATACAGGAGCGACAGCAGCTAGCGGCACTGGCAGGTCGCATTGGCACACACACACACACACACACACACACAAACACTGAAGCACAGAGACACAGAACAAGACAAATCGAACTCGCGTATCCCCTAACCGCACCCCTGGCTGACACTAGCCTCTCTCACTGCTCGGCTCACCCGGTGCCTGTCGTCTTGTCCTGTCGCCATTCGTTTTGTGCGTTGCCATTTGTCCAATTGTGCTTTGTGTTTTATTTTTGCCTTGCTTTTGTTTCGGTTTCAGTTTTCTGTTCTTGTTTCTTGCTTTTGTTTTTGTCCTTTGCCTTGCTTTGTTTTATTGCCATTTCTTGTTGCGCCTGGCAAATGCTTCGTGTAAGCATTTCGTATACGCACCGACACACCCTCGCCCTTGCCCTCGCCCAGTCCCTGACCGCCATCACCGTCATCGCCTGGATTCGTCTTGCGTCTAGCAACGGCGCCTGGCATGCAGCTACGCTCAACTCGGCCAGCTCAGCCAACTCAGCCAACTTAGCCAACTCGGCCAGTTCTATTGTATATCCGCTCGTACATCCTTTTTTTTATGAATTTACGATGACAACATGGGAAATCATTGCAGCCCTAATATAAATACCCCAAAGATAAAGCTTGACATTTCTTATGATGCCGGCAAATTGTAACTATTACGAGAATAGTTGAGCTAATGTGCGTATGTGTGCAACGCAAGGACAACACCAGCACAGCAAAGGACACCAGCACAGCGCAGCACAACACAGCAGAGAAGCATGTCAGCCCTCATGCTCCCACATGCCGGATGCCGGCCGCATGCTTTGCCGCATGCCTTGCAAATGCCACACACAGCGACACAACTCTTTGGCAGACGTCGTGTGTGTTACTGAGTTAATGCGTGTCTTTGTCTCTTTGTCGCTTTGTGTGCCGTGTCCTGTGCCCTGTGTCTTGTGTCCCGTGTCCCGTCTTCCATGTCCCTTTACGACGGCATATTGGTCGCAAAGGCGTCGCATTAAGTGTAAAATATTTTCAGCGGCGTCTCAGCTCGCCCAAGTGGCCTCTGCACGTTCTCAGGGCGTGTGCTTAATGTGCGGACGGTCGGATGGATGGACTGATGGACAGATGGACGGACAATAAGACAGACGGACATATATATGTTAATGGCTTTGCCTGATGTCCAAAAGCAGTTCTGCATGTTGGCTTATACACATTTGATTTTTATTGTCACGGCAAATTGTTTTTTATCGTGAAACGATTCAACGCAACGATCACATCGCCCGGGGCCAAGTGCCGGGGTACACCTCAGCCAGCGCCCTCAATCATCGCATGACTAATGCATGTCAGTTCTGCTAACGTAGACAGTTCGTTAATGGTTTCTCGAAAATTCGACAGAATATGCGAAATTTTAAGAGCTTTTCCACAGCACCAAGTCCTCTGGTAGACGAGTCGGCAAGAGTGGCACAAGCAAACCTCTTAAAAGGTTACGTAACAAGAAATGATAAAGTAACACGGCAGCAATCCACAATCCACCAAAACTTTGCTGGTGGCTGTGGAAAATATGAGAAAAGGCTCTAAAGCAAAGATCATTGCTTCTTCGTTGCTGTCTTTAATATTCGTCAGACTGCACTGCAAGATCCATAGAATATTTTTCGATTAGCCAATGTGTGTATTAGACTATTCTCAGCTAAGTGACTGCACAGCTAGGCATGCAACGGATTAAGATCGCTGAGTTGGCGAAACAAAAAAGGGAAGCTGAATGTGTGGACAAAGAGGATGTGTTAACTTTAAAGACTTAAAGTGGGCATGGCATAGATTCGCCATAACTATGCCAGATACGCAGCTATGCAATGAAACTTTATGCTGGCTAATGCCGTAACTCAAATCTAGACCGTGCGTACGCTCGCACGACTGCTGAGCCGTATGCATAATGAGTGTGCCAGCCAGCAGCAATCATCTTGGATGTGCACATGTATCTAGATGAGAATGTCTACATGGCCTCGCACACGCCGTGCACCACGTGAGTATGCATATGCAGGCATCTTATCTGTGGCCGTGAGTTTGTCTGTCTAACTGTCTCACTCTCTCTCTGTGTGTGTGTGTGTGTGTGTTTTGTGTGTACATTTAAGTTGGCGTATACGTAATCTTAATGCTTCAGCAAGCCTTACTTGCAGAAACTCGTACTTGTGCAAATGTTTCTTAATATTCTGCCAAAGTAAGTTAGTTTCTTAAGCACTTGCTTTGCTTTTGCATCAGCTTCGTTTGCGTCTGCTGCTCGTCTTTAGTTTGAAGGTGTGGTTTTTGTTGTTTTTGTTGTTGTTGTGGCGTTGATTATTATTATTATTATGATTATGTATGTTGTTGCAAATGATTTTCACATGTTGTTGCCTCTGACGTTGCCTCTGCCGTTGCCGCTGAACTTGCCGATTATGTCGGCAGTAGCTTCGCTCGCTTTGCTCATCGTGAAGTCAACAAAGCGTAAAAGTTAATTGAAAACCAAAACAAAAAACAAACCAAGACCAAAAGCAAAAGGAAAAAGAAGAAGCACAAGCAGAACCTAAACTAAAACTTAAGCTTAGCCGATGTATGCATACGCTATACATATGAGCCAGCGAGTTTATGCCAGTCAGTCTGTCCGTCCGTCAGTCCTTCCATCCGTCCGCCAGTCCGCCAGTTAGTCCACAACCTTGCTCATTAAATGCGTTCTGCGTTTGCATGTTTGTACGCAGGATATAAAGGGTATGCGTATATGTGAGCATGTGTCTGTGTGAGGGGAGGGGGTGTATGGGTGTGAGTGTGCGCCGCATGTGGTCGTAGCATGCAGCACAAAAGACTCGGTTTCTTTTAAATAGTCTTAACAAGACTCAAGTTCTGTCAGCTCCTTAGCCGTTGCACGCTCACTGGGCTTAACAAGCGCGTGTCTGCAGCATACACAGCCCCCCCACCGCTGTCGGCCCTAGACGTCGTTATCGTCATCGTCATCGTCAGTGGCATCATCATCGTCGTCATTTGCTTGTTTTGCAAACAGCCATATGTGGCGTAGATAATTACGCATTAATAAACACACAGCCGCCGCGCACCGTCATCGTCATTCGCCATTCCCCATTCGCCATCCCCCATCCGCCATAGCCACTGCCTCACATGCCAACCAGCTAGCAGCGCACGTTGCCTCCATGCCGCCATCAGCCCAGCGTGGCAGCTCGCTCGGCCTAAGCGCTGCCTTAACCGCTTCATGCGCAAGGGTTTCGTGTAAATATTGCATAATTATGTGTTAATTAATTTTCCGTACCCTGTTTTGTGTTTTTTTTCTTGTTTTTGTTTTTTCGTTTTGTTTTGTTTTTTTCATCCCCATTTTTCTGCTTTCTTCTTTTTGGTTGTTTTATTTCGGTGTTTTTCTTTATTTTGTTTTTATTTTTTTTTGTGTTATTTTATTAACTTGTCACCGAGCACAAAGCGGTAAGCAAAACGTGCTTAAAATCTGCTGCTCAAAAATTCATTACACGCGGTTGGGTGGCAGGGGCCGAGCAGTGGACTGTGCGCGAACACAAGCCAAGCCACCCAAGCACACACGAGCATGCGAGCCAGCCGAGCCACCCACCGGCACGCATCAATCGATTAAATATAATGAAATTCTTTGCATTGGAAATTCGTATCTTGCTGCCGGGCAATTCTGCGCACAGCACATCGCAGTTGACTTTAAAGGCAGCACCGAAGGTTCCTTTTTCAACTTTTTTTACACTATTTGCTTTGTTGCTTTTTTTAAATTTGGTTTTATTTTTATTTATTATTATTATTACGTATAGTATATACGAGTATGCAGTATAAGCATTGAGTTTGCCTTTGGTTATTTTTAATAAAACTTTTACATACTCACTTTGCTTGTCTGTTACGTAGCTGCACAGGTATGTAAGAACACATACACGTACATACATATGTGCATGCGTGTGTGTGTGTGTAGATACGTTGATAGGTAGTTACTCGTACTTAAATGCTGAACTGTACTGTATCTTGGGTATGCAAATAATATTCATTCATATACGACTGACAGAGGTACGACGACGCTGCTCTTGACGTAGTTGCATGTAAGCAATACTCGGCGTGTGCTCGCATACAAAAAAAAAAAAAAAAACGAAGAAAAACTGGTAAAGTACTAGTGAGCACAAAGCGCTGGCACTGACAACTCATGCGCAAAAAGCAGCGACACTCGACGACAAAAATAAATAGTATCTGCTTGTGCATGCAGATACACGACGCACGCAAGTATCTGTGTACTGATTTCTTATACGTAACACACAGCAGAGCAAGCCAAGTAAGCAAGCAAGCAAAACCTTTTACTCAATTTGCTTGGCACGTCACGAATAGTTGGATATTAATTTCAAGATCGTTAAGTAAACGACATCGAACCTTTCACGCACACTCATACCCTCACACACACACCCATACGCACACAACAGAATGCCCATTGCGACGTTTATCTTATCAGGCATCGCTGCCGCCGTCGCCGTCGCTGCTGCTGCTGCTGCCTAAGTTTGCGCTAGCTTAGCTTACCTGTTAGCACGACTCAAGGTAACTCAATTAGTTGCGACTTCACTTTTATGAATTGTTTTCCGCACTCGCACTCGCCACCTCCTCTCACTTCCTTCCGCTCTCTTTCACTCTTATGCGTATGATTTGATTGATTTATTTTATTTTAATTACGTGTATTTTTATGTTTGTTACTTATTTCTTTTCTTTTTTCCTTTTGCTTTTGCACTCGTTATGAATCACATTTCATTTATATCACATTGCCTTAGACGTCAGTAAAATGTCTCATTCTAAGCCACAGTCGAGTCAACGTTTACTGCGATTTGCACATTGATAATCGTTGTGCGTCGTATCCGTGTTCTGACTTCTATGTAAGTTTTAAGCGTCGCGCGCAATACGAATCACACGACTCACGCACTTGCCGAAAATTCTACAACTAACAACACATAAACCAAAACAAATAAGCGTTGAGCGAAAAAAAACCAAATAAACAAATTGGAAAAAAAAAACTAATTGCTACCGTCTGATCGTCTACGAGACGCAGCTGATCGCATGTTGTGCTCGGCTCGTGCTCAAAGCTCAAATGCCAAAAGAAAGCTTTCTCACGAGTTGAGTGTGTAAATAATGAGGCAATGCGTCTTAGACTAGAGCGAGACAAAGTCAAAGCATTTAGCGTGCGCCCTCTATCGTGCCAAAACGATCGTCTATGCACTGTGCCGCAAAAGGCGTATGCACTAGGAAAATATATTTAATTAATAAGAAGGCAGTTCCTGACATTTATTTAGCTTTAATTAAATAAAAACGATGTATAAATGCATGCATGCGATCAAAAGCTTTTGAAATAATAAATCTTTTTAATTTTTATTTTTATTTTTTTTATTAATATTGTTATCTTTATAACCCAAACTCTACAAGCAATAAAAATACACACATACTATACTATATAAATAATAATGCTCTCATCAATATAGGCAAAATATTGAAAAAAAATAACTTTATATTTATTTATTATATTTACTTATGGTAACATTCACAATAGCGAAAATGATAATAGTAAAAATATGCCTGCCAGAAGTCGGACATAAAAGTAAACTGTCGATAAACCCATTAATTATTTTTCTGACCAACAGCCATAAAAGAAAATTAATCGGAGAAAAATTCATCGAAGAAAGCTTATCAAACGATATTTAATAGTGCAAAAAATTGATTTGCCTATATATATGGCAAAATGGTAGGGCAATTAAAGAAGCCATTGATTATTTTATTCTCCATTGCGCCATGGCAGCAACCATTGGCACGTTGCCTAATTAAACGCCAAGGCCTAAACTCCCGCATGAATTTCTCATTAATATTGTAGTTAACCGTTTAAGTGCAATATCACTTTTTGTCTTTCTGCGCTCCACTGTAAGTCTGCCAGAGCCAGCTCCAGTGCCAGCGCCAATGCGATTCCCAATGACAATGCGCACAACTCGCGCATACTGAGATTTGCTGCTGCTGCCATGGCTCGTGACTGTGGTGTGATGGTGGTGAGCTGCTGTTGCTGCTGCTCGACTTGATGCCTAATCGCACGTAAGAGCAGTTAATAATTAGCAAGGCAACAAACGCTGAATAATGCATGCACTTGGAAAACTATTCAGCACGACTCATCAAAGCAATTTTGCCAGGCAGCCAGCCACACACACACGCACACAACAATCGAAGGCAAATTTCGCAAAAGAATATGCCCGCTGTGTGTTTACGTCTGCCATACGTACACTTATAAGCACGACTGTGCTCTGCTGAGCGCTGTACGATATGCGGAAAGGGATGTGGGGTAAATTTCCTACAGGCAATCGTTGCGGCATATTGCGGTGTGGCAAATTACAAGATTTCGCACTCGACTCATAAATGAATATGCCACCATGCGAGGCACGGCTCATGGCACAAGGATATGCACAAGGATATGCGCATACAGAAGCGCGCAGACATGAGCACAAGCATAAATAAATAAATAAATAAATAAAATTGTTGTATACGCTGCTGCAAAGTGTGAAGAAAAACGCATAGCGTAAGCGTATTTCATTCAATGAACCTGTAAGCAAGCGTACATTTGCAGCAGCTTCAGCAGCAGGAACAACGTCCCCACCAACGCCTCACCTATCCGTGTAGCAGCAGACAATATCTTTTATGCCTTTGGCTGCCTTTCAAAATGCAACTCAATTCATTTTCATTCAAGCGCTCATCCATTTTGTATGCAATTTTCATTTATATAAACCAACCCAGCCACCCAGCCACACAGCCACACAGGCAGCCAGCCAGGCAACCAGGTAGCCACCCACACATGCATTCTCGCACTCACATGTAAATAGAGATACAGCTGCCGTTACTGCTAAGCTGCCTCAGCTGTCACCTCTGCCCACTCCAGCTGCGTCTGTCATCTCTGCCACGTGAGCTGCCTCTCGCACACACAAAATGCCATAAAAAATCATTGAAATTGCATCCGGCCTGGCAGACAGCCGCCGAGTCGCACGACTGCCTCGGCCTATCGCGTTCCGCATCTATGTGTGTCTGTCGCTGTATCTGGCTCTATCGCTTCATCGCTCCATCGCCATCACCGTCGCTGTATCTGCATGCATATCCGTCCTATCTGTACGAGTATCTATAGCCGGGCTTTGTATCTGAGGTATGTAAATAAAACACACGACTATGCAACTACACGACGACGCTTGGCAGCACACGCAAATGCTTTTGGAGCCTTGCAGCGGAATTCCACATTTCAACTAAGATTTGGCGTTCAGCGTTCGCAGTTTACTCACCTTTGCCACAGCTAAGCTTACCCAGCTGCCCTGCCTCACCTGGTCTCGTCCTGTTTTTTGCCTGCGAAATTCTGCGCCTATTGCTGAAGTTTTTTTGTTTTTGTTTGTTTTTGTTATTCGATTTGCTGTTAAACATTTGCACGCACCGCGAGTTGCGCATCAAGTGAAGGCACGTCTTAACTGCTAATAGCCCAGCAGCCTGGCAAGCAACCAACCGACCCCCCCATCCATCCATCTGGGCCAGCATTCACGTCATGTTTGCATAAAAAGCAATTGCAGACAATTGAAAAAACATTCACGCTACTGTAAGCCACAAAAAATGCAATAGTGAACTACAACAACAACGAAAACAACAACAAAAAGTCGAAAAAAGCAACACCTGAGAATGGTAAAATTCACATAAAAATGAGGCAAGAGGAATATCGTTTATGCGACGCATTCAGCCGCAGTCAAAAAATCGTCTAACTTGGCTTCACGCTTTTGTTATTGTCGCAGTTTCTATTGTTGTTGACTTTGTGGTTGTTGTTGCAATTACTGTACAGGTGAAGGTGTAGTTGAAGCTGCACTCCCCTTGCCACCCAACTGTCAACTTGGCTTGTGCGCCGAGGTACATAGTGTAAAATATAAAAGCAAATGGCAGCATAAACAGCGCACATAATCCACAAAACCCGGCCCTTTACAGCAAAGCCACTTACCGCGGAGCAAAATGCCAAAAGGGTGACGCCAAACAATACAAAAAAGGAAAGAATTCGAAAAAACTCAAACAAAAAAAGAGAAAAACAAGGTATATAATTCGCTATCTCAATGCAGCACACACACAAAAAGGACGAACGAAAATGAAAAAAAAAAAAAGGAAGAAGGCAACGTTGAACCTTGGCTGCGCACGCTGCGTCGAGTAGCGAACTTAAAATTTACAGTTACCACAGACAGACGCCGGAAATAAAGAAGATAACCAATGAAACGACTCAGCACCCGCAACGGAAAGCGAAAAAGAAAACCAAAAAAATTATCTAAAAAGAAAAAAAAGAAACCGCTACAAAAAAAAAAAAAAAAAAAAATAACCGAAACCCAAACGAACATAGAGAGAAGGAGAAGTAGGGAAGAAGTGAAAACAAAACAGGAAATCGAGTCGACGCTAAACAAGACACGGCTACCGGCTGCCCTCTGCCGACTGCGCTGCCCGCATACGCATAGCATTTGCAACGCATAAACAAGTGTGGGCCCGCGAGGCAAGCGCCGGAGGAGAGAGCGCGGCAGGTCGGCAGCTAACCGCTGTATCTTTTTGCCATTGCTTTTTTATAAACAATGCCATAAAGTCGAAGTACACGAACACGAACACGAACAGAAGGTGGCACGTCACGGCATGTGCAAATGTGGCGCAACGTGAAAACAGCAACAACATCAGCAACAACACCTGAAGCAATAGCAACAGCAACAATGGCAATAACGACAATAAGTACAACATGGATATGATGGGGATGAGTATGAGAGCAGCAGCAGCAGCAGCAACAACAACCGACAATTTGCACCATAAATTGAAGGTGTTTGTTTCAACATGGCACAATCTTTGACCGCTAATACTCAATTTGAAATTATGTAAGCGTTCGCACACACACGCGCGCCATCTTGAACACTGAGCCAAAATGCAAATGCGCCAGCACGGCAAGTGGCACTCCGCGCATGCCAGCACATGCGAGCATAGACACACAGCACACAACACACAGCACACTCCTGCATAAGTGCGAATGCCAATGAGTATCGTGTATCTAGCTGCTAAGTCTATGTGTGTGTGTGTGTGTGTGTGAATGTGAATGGGAGTATGGTGGCTCCTGCTTATCAACGACGTCGCGTAAGTAGCGCAAATATTTACATATAGAGCAACTACTCAGCAACACAAACATACAACTGCTGCTGCTGCTGCTAGCTGCGCCTGGCTAAATAGTAAGGAAGGAAACTGGCAAGCAAACCAAGCCTGGCAGAGCGGGTAAGCAGGGGGGCAAGCGAGCAACCTAAAGACGCAACGTCTCAAGGCGATGCCAGCTGCAGCGACAACGGCTGCACGGAGTTGGCGATGGCATGCATAGCCTCCACGTGCATACGTATCGGAACGAAGCCAACAATTCGTACTGTGCACTTGCCACAGGCACTTGCGGTTTAAGTGCACTAACTTGGCTGCTTCCAGCAGAGAGAGAGCTCACACATGCCAGCAGACACCTAAGCAATCAGCTTTGTCTTGTTGCTTGCTTGTCTATTCGCAGACACCCACCCAACATTTGCAGTCGCAGTCGCAATTTCGCTCGGTGCTTCGTATTTGGTATTCGCACTTGCAGTCGCATTCACTGTCAGTCGCAATTATTTTATTAGAAAACGCGAAATAGCAAGCAAACAACAACAACAACAACAAAAACGGCAACAACATTAAGTATATGAGAAACATGAGCAGAAGCGAACAGCCGAGCAGCAACTCAAAGAAAGTTGCATACTTTTCGGAGTCTCTAAGTATGAGCCTGGCATGCACAGCTGAAGTGCAGTGGAGCAGCAGTAAAGCAGACACACAACATAACAGTGCTGAGTGGCTGTGCGGGGTGGCACTACAGTGCACCTCTTTACATGCATAATAGAGCAGAACGAAACCAACAACAACAACAACAACAACAACTGAACAGCAGAAACAACGCAATCGACTGCATAACCGAAACTAGTTACTTGCCGGAGTCTTATGCTTGGTTTTCCTTATTTTTTTTTTCCATCTTTTCTTTCTTTTTTTTTTCGTTGTTTCCTAATTTATGTTCTGTTTTCCTTATTTTATCTACAGTTTTGAGATTTTTCTTGCTTGTTTTCTTAATTTTCTTATTTAACATTGATGTATGACGAAATGCTGCGCGCATGTTTGGCCGCGGTTGCGGCTGTGGCTGCGGCTGTGGCTATGGCTTCGGCTCTGACTCTGCCTGTGGCTCTAAGGCTGGCCCTTGTTGTGGCCCTGGCCGTTGCTGTTGTGGCTGTCTGGGAAAATTCCGACAATGCGCTGCCGCACGTTATGAATTTGTATGCTACAACACGAACATGAAGAAGCTCTGAAATTCACAATAAATTTCAAAATGCGGAAAGTATTAAATTTTCGAACATTAAAGCAGTAGTCAAACTTCCGCTTGTTGCTCCGAATAACAACAACAGCAGCCATAATAGCAACGACAACCTCTAACAAATAACAAAAACAACATCGAGCACACTTGCTGCTGGGTCTTCGCCTGCAACTATAAGTAAATGCAATGTTAACAACAACTTAACTAAAACATAATACAAACTACATTGAGCCAACTGTGCTGCAACACTCCTGCCCACCCACTCCCACTCCTCAGCCGTCCACTCACCCATGCAGTGAAGTAACCACGTAGCCAGCCATTCAAGCCACTTTAAGTAAATCAACATGGCAGCCAGCAACAGTTTTCGAAGTATGAAAGAAGTCAAACTTATTTCTGCTACGGCTGCCGATGCTGCCGAAGCTGCTGCTGTTACTTATTCTTCTTCTTCTACTTTTTCCGTTCAATTTGGCAAAAGTTTCCTACTTACTACACACACACACACACAAGCCATATACAGACATACACTCTGCCCGTGCCACTCTGATGCGCGCACATAAGTATGCAACAGCATATGGCAAGCATGCAGGTCTGCCGCCCAGTGCTTCTCAAAATGCAGTGCACAGTTTTACGGCATTCATTAAGCTGCAATCTTAATTAAATGCGCCAAGACAACAAGCAAATGTTGATTTTACCAACAGCAGCAGCGACAGCAGCAGCATTGGCACTGGCAGTGGCAGCAACCAGCAGGAGTAAATAAAAGCAGCAGCAGCAGTAGAACAGGTAAAAGAAATCAAACAAGACGTGAACAGGAGTAGTTGAAAACGAACAAGAAGAAGAAAAAGAAGTCAAGTTCCACGAACGAGTCTACGATATGCCATGAACGGTGTGTAAAACGCTTAAGCAAACAAACGATTTTGCTATGGCTTTTGGCATTTGCTGGCATGAGTATACAGCATACTCATACCCATACTCAACATTTCTTCTTCTTTTTTTCTTATATTTTTTTTTTTTTTCGTTTCTCTGCCTCGCTTGCTGCATCTCTGGCAATGGGTAAACAACACATGCCGTGTGTAATGTGTAACGCCTTAATTCAATCGCAACGCTTTGGCGTTTTTATGTGCTATATTAACTTTTAACAGCGGTCGTTGTGAGTATAAACAATAAATTAAATATACGCAATACAAACAAATACACGTACAATGCAGCAACGAGGCAGCAACGCAGCGCCAGCGCAGGCAGACAAACGAAGCGAAGCGAATCGAAGCGAAACGCAGCCAGTCACTAATTAAAAACCCTTCAAATTACAAACCCATGGGCGTATGTGTTAAATTCGTATGTAAGCACATGTGTGTGTGTGTGTGTGTGTGTGTATGTATGTGTATGCTCATGGCTAATATAAGATTTATGTAGTACGATTTTTTATTATTTTTAAGGAACACGCTGGCTTAACTTAATCATCGCATTAAAGGCATCACGCTGTGTAAATTTGTCAAAATTCACAACAACAACAACAACAAGAATTGGCTGCCGGCGTCTGTTTAATTTGTTGCCCAGTCGCTCGGCACGATTGCCAGCATTTGCGCGTTGTTGTCCGTTGTGTCAGCGATCCAACTGCTCTTGTCTGTTTACTCGCCATTTGCATTCGCCAAGAATGCTCGCTGCTTCCTAAGCGGTTTGGCTTTTCGTTACTCTTAGGGGCTCACAAGCGTGTGAAAGTTTGTTCCTGGCACAAACTTTCGCTTCCTGTCTGTTGCAAGGTAATTCCATACGCAAATTCGCAACTTGCCTGCACCATGTTGGCATCCCTGGCGACTCACTGCCCTGCGCTAGATGCATAAGCCATTCCCCCATTAGCTTACCATTGGGTCCACATACACACACACACACATACGCACAGACACAGACACCCAGCCAGGCACAGCCACCTGTTGTATGCTGTTATGATGAGTTGCCCTCTACTGTGATATGTTTTTGGTGTGCATGAGTGATTGCGTAAACTAAATGAAATGCTGCCAACACATGTTCCTTGCACAGACGCTTGCATATGGCCCAAACAGCCCAAACGTGCTAAAGTCAAATGGGCAAATGTCCTGCGGCGCTTGTTAGATTATTTGTTAAGGTTGCTGCCACAGCCGGTGGGCCAAAGGCCAGCTGCATGCTCAAGCGGAAGTCGAAGCTCTGCAGGCAATAAATATTTACAATTATTTTCATAGCGTGCGCCAGGCATAATAAAATGCACAGATTTATCCCTACTCTCTCTCTCCCCCTCTCTCCGTCTCGCCTCAGCTCACTCACATGCAGACCTTTTGCCATTTGTCTGCTTACGCTGCTCGGTTTTATGTAATACATTTTGCATATTAGTTACGGTTTTTATGCTGTATGCATGTTCACATTTTATTGCAAGCTGCTGTTGTTGTTGTTGCTGTTGTTGTTGCTGTTGCATATATTTAGTTGCCTGGCCAACGTGGCGTATGCGTATGCGTCTACGTATGCTGTATGCAAAGTGCAATATTACGTATACGCTCAGTTGCACGTTGCATTGATTGGCTTGCATGATTTCAATATCAGAAGCAATGTCGACATGGTCAGTTGTTAATCATGCAACATTAGCCACTGAGCATCGCTTAGTTATGCATTTATGTGCAAATGTGCCAAATGGCAACGCCTATACACAACCTGAACCGCCCCGGCCTCGGCCTCAGCCCCAGCCGCCTCAGCACACCGCAGTTTTGCCAACACTTGCGCTACCACACTCACACACCCGCACAGACACACACACACACACACACACACCGAAAAACACAAATTGACATTTTGACATTTTGACAAACGATGAAGTTGTGGTCAATAGAAGATTTATTATGGCATTAAAATCGGCATACTGCGAAATGCGCAGCCAACAATGGACAATGGACCGCAGGCAGTGAGCAACGGATAATGGACAACGGACAGCGGACAGTGCGGGGCGGCGCACGTGACGTGGCGACTACACATGACACATGTCACTTCATTAGCGGCCAAACGACACAAACAGTCAACATTATTGTAAATTAATTCTAAAAAAAAAAAAAAAATAAACAAAAAAAAAAACCATCAACAAAAACAACAACAACAAGAAAAGCAACAAGAAACCGTTAATTGAGCTCGTCGTTAATTAAACGTCTGCATGCGCGTCTGCATAATTGTTTGTTAATTAATTACGAAGCAGGAGCAGCAGCAGCGGCAATGGCAGTCAAAGCCACAACAACAACAACAACAACAGCAGCAGCAGTAACAACAATAGCAGCAGCAACAAAGCTCGCGCGACAGTCAATGGAACATGGCACGGGACAAAGGACAGCAAAGTGCAAGTGGCAAATGGGAAAAGGGAAATGGGGAAATGGCGAAGTGCGAAATTCTACGAAATTAGAAAATGAATACTTCCCGAGTGTACCCACAAAAAAAAAAAAGAAAAAAAAACACAAAAACCCAAAATTAAACAGAAATTGAAACAGAAACGTATAAAAAATTGAAAATGAGAGAACAACAGGAATAGGAAAAGGATGCATGGAATTTACACACGCAGCCACAACGGCACGCATTCACTCACGCACTCACGCACGCACAGGCGCAAGCATTTAAGCATGCGTACCTCCTGCCTCCCGATCCCTGCCAGCCTCCTGCTGCCATGTAAAAGAGAAGAGAAGTGGAGATGAGGAATGGAAGTGGGGCATGGTGCGGTGCCCCTGGTGTACGGTTATAGGAAAGAAATTCCGAAACGCGTCAATGGCAAACAAAATGGTTCGTAACTTGTGAAATTTATCTCTCAGCTTAATCTCGCACATTGAATTTCCATTCAATTTTGTGCGTCACAGCAGCAGCAGCAGCCGCACCGACACCGGCAATGGCAACGGTAAAGGCACCTCCCACCCGGCACGCGTCAGTGCCATTGTCCATGCCTTGCCTCGGCCATGCATGTGCACACACACGCACACGCACACCCACACACACGCACACACACGTTACGCACACGCATGACTGCAGTTTTTTGTTTATCTTTTTTTTTTCGGGTTCGCTCTTGTTTCATTTTTGTTTTTTGTCTTGTTGTTGTTGTTTTGTTTGTTGCTTTGCTTTGTTTTCGTGTATGTTAAGTAATCAGATTTTTTGGCTGGACCAAAGCTAAGGGTTCACTCACTCACTCACTCACTCACTCACTCACACACTCAGTCACTCATTCAGTTGCACGCTGCCAAGGGCTACGGGACGCTTCAGCCTTGTCGGCTGCCTCCCGCCTACCGCCTACCGCCAGCCGCCACTGGCCACCTGCCAGCTGCCAGCGACTGCCGTCTGCGCTGCGCACCGCTTCGCTTCGCTCTGCCGCTTTTGTTTTCGCATGGCCCGTGGCAGCGTTTAAGCCTTTTGCAGGATTTTCTATGCGCCGCTTGTTACATGTAATCGCCAAATGGTTTGAGCACAAAAGCGGCATAAACCGAAACCAACAAAAACAAACACACAAACACACAAACAGCAGCGGCAGCAACAAAACAAACCAAAAACCAAAAGGAAAACAACAAAAAGCAAACAACACAAACGCACGGAAAAAAGGTGTGGAAATTGAATTTCTTTTTTTTTTTTTTTTGTTTTTTCGTTCCTACTTTATTTTTTTTTTTTTTGTTCGACCAAAGTGTTTGCACGCTTCTGCTGGCTTTTGTTTTTGCCATTGTTGTTGTTGTTGGTGTTGGCATGATTGAACAGACCATGCAGAGCACAGCACACACACACACGTACACTCACACGCACATAGCCTGTAGGCAGTCGCAGCGGTGCCTTGTTCCGTGACTCGTGTCCTCGTGCCGCCCGTCGCAATGAGTTTGTCCCTGTGCTTGGCCTTATGTGGCCCAGCGTCACGCCTGGGTCGTGTCCTTTTCATTTTTCTTTCTTTCGTTCATTTTTGTTTTTTTCTTTTGCTATTGTTTTTTGCATAATTGAATGAGGTTCGTTAGTTAGTGGCAGCATTTACAGTTATTTTCATTTTTGTTGTAATTTTTTTTCTCCTGTTTTTTTTTTCTTCTTTTTTTTTGTAGTCTTGCTAACATGCTGACGAGCTGCAGGTCACACACACAGACACACACACACACATACCAACACACAGCGAGACCCGCACGCTGAACTGCAGACCCACTTGGCCATATGCGGCTGGGCTGTGACATGGCAGGCCATAATTATTTGTGCCAACTTGGCAGACCTTTAAAATGCTATGCGATACTTTAATGCGCAGCAGAACTATGCCAAACGGCAACAGCAGCGGCAGCAACAACAACAACAACATGAGCAGCAGCAGCAACAGTGTGACAACAGAAAGCGGAACACGGGCGCATGCTGGCACCGGCACTGGCCCCTCCTCCTGCCCCTGTCCCTGGCTCTGCAGCTGCTCCTCCCTTTGCCGCTACTTCGGCCATTGCCACACCTGACTAGCGCCGAAAAACAAAAATGAAAACGAAAACGAAAAATTGTCGCAACAGGAAATTGGAAACATAAAATTTTATTTCGCTCTTTTTGAATGCAGGCGCGCAGCCACGTTGCCGGAGTAAACAAATTCATGCCAAAAAGTATTTGCGCGCATAAGCTAACACACGGTCAACCCTTGCCCGAGCTACCCACTAACAGCAACAGGACCCCCAGCAGCCCACACCCACTCCTTGCCACACCTCCACTCCCAGTGCCAGCTCTGGCCTGGCTGCCACTGCCATGGCCTTGCTGCGCTTTGCCTTGGCTCGCTTTGCGTTTGCCGTTTCCGCTTACTGCAAACTGACTTCCGTTGGTTAAGTGATGTCGCCATTTTCGATATGTTCGCCTTTGAGCGCAAATTCCTTTCCGTGCTATCCCATGCCAGCCAATGCCTGCTCCAAGCCTCACCAAGCGTTTCCGTGCGCTTTCCGTGCTTTCAGCTATTTTATGTTCTGTTGTTGCTGCTGCTGCTGTTGCTGCTGTGTGTACTGTAGCAGAAAGCAGTCATGAGTACCGAGTACCAAGTACCAAGTACCGAGTACATTATTATTATATTATTATTTTTATTTCTTTTTGCCATTTTCCACACTTACCCATGCCACATTTTCCACATATTTTGCCATTTGGCATTTGCTTGCTTTATTTATTTTTATTTTTTCTTCTTTGTTTGGTTTTTTTATCTTTTTTTTGCTTTGTCAAAGATGTAATAGATGTTGTTGTTGTTGTTGCTGTTGTTGTCATGTTGTTGTATATTTTATTTACCTTATTTAGTCACATAAACGATGACTTCGCCTCGAGTGCAGAGCAGCTTAGTCAGCTCTAGAAGTCAACTTATACGAGTCAACGATAATATGAAATAATTTCACATTTACCCATAAACGCTGACAAAGAAAGCCGCAAACGCTGCACTCCACTCCACTCCCCGCCACTTCCCTGCCCACTACTTCACTTAACTCTGCTTGATGTGGCTTGCCCTGGCTGTGGCTCTGCTTTGCGTACGTAGACGCCGCACACTCGCTTACTGGCTTCTGTCAAAATTTAACCGAGTAAAAGTAAAGAGAAAAAGTAAGCGCGCAAAAGTCAAAAAGAAAAAAAAAAATGAAACCAAGCCAACGAAAAGAAAATTTTGCAACAATTTCATTTTGATTTTTTTCCGCAGTTTTTATTTTCTTCTTCCTTGTCGCCACTGTCGTTAATGCGCTGTGCCAGTGTCGGTGGCAACCGCCCACCCACGCAGTCACCCATGTGTCGTATATTGCACTTGATGCCGCCCTGTGTGTGTGTGTGTTTTTGGTGTGTGTGTGTGTGTGTGTGTGTGTGTGTGTGTGTGCGTCGCCGTTTTGTTGACTTGGCCATTAGCAGCTTATTTCCTGCTGCAAATAGCTACATATGAGTCACAGACACTGTGCCAATGGCTTACCCGCTCACAGAGGTGGCAGCAGCGAAGGAGCGAAGGAGCAGAGTAGAAGGGTGAGTAAGAGCCGACATTTGGTTTGCTATTGTAAAATTTATTGCTGCGAGTGTCATGTGTAACAAACGGCAAACAGCACGCTTGGCAATGCCGATGCCGGTGACGGTAATAATGGGCAGGAGGGGGGGTGGGGGTTAGGCAACAACAGACGTGGGCGCGTATTTGCGAAAAACGACTTTTCAACTTTATTTGCAAATGTGTGAGAACGCGCCATGGGAGTTAATTTAAAAAAGTAGAAAAAGGAAAAAGTTAAAGAAATAAAAAAAAAATGGCACACAGCAAGCCAAAGCCAAAGCCCAGACTCAAGCCAATGTGCTGTTATGTTTTGTTCTATTTGTGTTTATTTTCGCCTATTACTGCCTGTCAGGATACCAAAGGACCAAAGCCAGCACACAGCACACACAGCATAGCCAAAAAAAAAAAACAAAACAAAACAAAAATAAAATGAAAAAAAACAGTTAAAGCAAATAAAAAACAAGCGAATTGCTGAAAAAGTGCTTTACAACAACAACAACAATAGCAAAAGCATTAAACAACACCAAAAACAATTGAAATCGTGTAACACAAACGAAAACGCGCAGCACTAATATGACGAATGCCTGTCCGTCCATCACAATGTCCGTCCAAGAGGGAAAAAAATAACAAAACATAAAAATGAGCAAAAAACCAAAATAAACACAAAACAATATAAAAATAAAACAAATAACAAGCAACAACAACAACAACAGCGTATAACAACAAATAAGAAAAACAAGCAAAATCGTAAAAACAAAAATATGTTTGCGCTTAAAAAAATATTTATTTAACTTTTTAGCTGTCCGTCTGTCTGCCTGTCCAGTGTCTGCACAGTGACCAGTAGCCAGTGAACAGTGGCAGGGCTGCACAAAGCCAGGCAGTGCGGTGCAGGGCAGGGCAGTGTAGGGCGGCATCTATCAAAGACTTTTCCTATTGATTTTAAAATGTGCAACGTGATTGTTGTTGTTTTTGTTGTTCCTGTTGTATAGCACACAGATTAAATTATCATGAATTTAAGCGAAAAGGTCCTGGCACATAAGTGAGTGTTACCCATTTAGATAGTGGCAATCTTTCGTTGGAATTGATTCAAGGATAATTTTAGCAAAATGCTCTGAAATCTATTTGCGAATTAATCAAAGATGTTTCTTGCCTTCAAGACCAAATTCACAATCCTTTAGCGATTTCGAATCAAAGCTCCTGCGTAGGCTGTTGAATATTCCCTTTCATTTGGGATTGGCCTGAAGTGGCACAAAGATATCCGAATGCTGCGGTATATTCTAACTAACGGAGATGAATGTACATTGTGCGGCAACGATTCAGAAAAGGAACACAGTTTATGTTTCTGTCCTGCGTTCTATATAAACCAAATGGAACAACTTGGACTACCGAAGCCAGGCAGCTTCAAAGTTGCGAGAAATACAAAGATACACTTGGAATACCAATTGACTTGACCATCCGGCCAATGCAGCTAACCAAGTAACAAATCCTGTAGCTCAGCCTGGCATATGCCGCTCGAAAGTAGGCAACAGTTAGCAGCTTCGTCAGCTCAGTCAGTCTTTCCGACTATCCCTGAGCATTACACTACACTATATCAAAAATTCTTATTTTTAATCAATTTATTTATTGTTAACAAGAGAAGTGATAAATAAATACGCTGTAAAAGAAATATGCATAATTTAATTAACTAATTACATCGCATAAATCTGCTCAACTTTAATAACAGAAGAAATGCATAAGGACACGGAGTGCCAGGGTCTACTTGAGAATGCGCAAAAAACGTAGGAACACAACTGCAGGATCCCATAAACCATTGGCCTGCATTGCCTTGCAGCTTCGCCACTCTCATCCTTTCACTCCGCTCTGCACTCCGCACTCCATTCGCTTGCTTCACATGCCTGAAATTTCTACCTCACTAACAGCACATCCGGCATCGTAATAAGTCTGCCTGAAAGTACCGACGCCTAAGAGTGTGTGCGACATATGTGTGTGTGTGCTGGGACAGGGCGCCATGTGTGACTGTGTGCGTGAGTGTGTTCGCTCGTGCGGAGCTTAGAATGCAGCCACTGTGGGCTTATTTTACACAAAGCGTGTACGAAAATCGAGTAACGAGCAACGCGCGGACAAAACGACGCATCCGATGAGGCGGCGGGAGTGCAAATGCCAATGCAAGCGAGTAAGAACGGAAAGTGGCAACGAGGCAGGCAAATTAAAGGCAAAGAAGTGGAAGAAGAGCACACAGTCACACAGTGTTACCGAGCAGACAAAGGCAAACGAAAACGAAACATGCAGCACACACAAAATTTACGGCCGCAGCACGTCGCCAGACGCCCCGCATGGACAGCATGTCTGCACGCCCCTAGCCTAGCTGGCTGCCCTGGCTCGATGGCTGCCTGACTGCCTGACTGCCTGGATGGCTTGCATGACAAAGGCTCGACACGGTTCGGCAGCGAACAAGAAAGCAAACAAACAAACAAACAAACAAACAAGCAAATGGACGACCAACGGAACATATGCAATAGGCCAAACAAGCCGCAACAACAACAAACACAACAGCCACAATAACAATTGTTGTAGCTGTAATGGTAGCAAACACAACAAAAACAACAACAGCCAAAGCCAAAAATAAAACAAACCAAAAACCGAAGACGAAGAAGAAGAAGCAGCAGAAAAAAGAGAAGCAGTTGCAAGCTGCACATGGAAGTGAAGCAAAGAAAAAGAAAATTCGTAGAAAAAGTTGAAAGTTTTCAGTTTTGAGTTCGCAGTTGAACTCTTTGTGCTTTGCCGCCGATAGCCCAGCCCACACACTCCCCCAGTCCTGCTCCATCAACTCCGATCACAGCTGCTGGCTTTGCCTTGGCTAAGCAAACAAAAAAATCATAAAAATAAAAAATAAACTAAAAGAAAACAGAAAACCCAAAAAAGTTAAAAGAAAGAAATGCAAACCAGAAGAAAAACTCACAACCGATACAAAAGAAAACATCTGCTCAACTTGCATTTCCGGTGTGCGCTTGTGTGCGTATGCACTTCCGCACGCCATGCTGCGCAAGCGAGACAGCAAATCCCAGCACAGCACAGCACAGCAGAACACTGACATATGAGTGCGTAATGCATTAAGCAAAACTTTCTTTTGTGATTATATATGCCAAACCAACATCTCCGACAGTCGCATCCCATTTCAGCCCAGCCCAGCCCCCGTCAATGCCAACCAACTGTGCCAATCCGGGCAACACTTTCCCTAAGCGCTCTCAGCTTTGTTGCCTGGCCAAGGGGCATGTGTCATTATTGCCGCAAAGACAACAACAAAACGGAAAAGCACAGCAAGAAAAACGAAAAGCAAAAAAGTCAAAGGACGAGCAAACGACAAACGACAAAAGATAAACAGCCAAGCAAGGCAGCAGCACTTAAGCAACAACAAAGCTAAGACATGCGACTGGAGAGAGGCGACGATGTGAGCTCGGGCGAGTGCATCAGCGTATGGCTTGGCAAGTGGACCTAGATGCAGCAGCAGCAGGAGCAGACACAGGCATGGCCACAAACGCATTCCGCATTCCACATCCCATTTGCCATTTGCGAAACCAAGAGGAGCCATGAGCAGCCACATGCTCGCAGTCCGTATGCCGATTTTCGTTGCTATCGAGCTGCCGAGCTGCTGAGCTGCCGCCGTTTTGGCAAGTAAGCCAACTGCGGTGGCTCATCTTAGTGGCAGCAGCGGCGAGGCATAAGTTTTCGATTAAGCTGTGCGAACTGAGACGCAGAAGCAGAAGACACAATTCGGCCAAGTCATCCTCGCGTCGTACATGTGTGTGTGTGTGTGTGTATATGTGTGAGTGTGAAAGTGTGTGTGGCTTATCTGCCATTAAAGCTCGTGCGTATGCAGTTGCTGCTTCGGGGGCCACTTCTCTGCTGGCACATCTGCTAAGCTGCCGAGCTGCCGAGCTGCTGGGATGGCAGCCGAGACAATTCCTTCCGGCTTAATCTCTTAATTTTCATGGGGTTCGGTAACATATTTTCTCGGCATTAGCGGATGTTGCCTTAGCCAACAACTTTTTTACCCATACTCCATACTCCACACTCCACACTCCACACTCTACTCTGCACTCCACACTCTGCTCCACACTCCCTCCACTCGCTCGCTTCTGCTCGCTCCTGTTGCTTGTTGCTTGTCTCGAGCCTCGGCTGCTCTTGGGGTTTTCGGGTGTTGCCAAATAAGTCGTCTACGTATTAAGTGCAATATTTAGAAAATATTTTTAATAACCAGACCAAAGGAATTTCTCAATGAAAAGACGCCGGCAAGCGACAGAGTGAGACAATGTGCTGTGGCAAAGCCGGCGCGGAGCTGTGGCAGCAGCTCACAAAACAATGGAAAGCAAGCGGAAAAAGTTGCGGGTTTGGGGTGCGAGTTGTGAGGAAAACTGCGAATCGTGCAGAGTAAGTAAGCGGCCAAGTGAGCGAGGGTCAGGAACGTGGAGCGAAGTGTCCGGGGCATGGGAAGTGGCACACATAAAACATCCTGCAATATCAATGCCAAGCAAAATATTTTGTTCGTATTATGAACAGACAAGCAGACAGACAGGCAGGCAGGCTGGGGGACGTACAGACAGACAGATAAAAAGAAGGAGCGCGTGCCATAGTCAGCTGCTAAGCAGTTTTGTGCGAGAACCGCAGGCACCTGAGCGCTTGGTGCTGCACACTGTCGACTGACGGCTGCAGGCAGCATGGCAGTGGCAGGGAAAGGGGCGGCGCATGACACAACCAGCAGCAGCAGCAGCAGCAGCAAGCGTCAGCAAGTGGCAGGCATAAAAATTTCATTCACCGACAAAAGCATCGGAAGCGAATAAAAATTCAACGCATAGAAAATTCATTTGAATACCAGCAACGACCGCACGAACAGAAGAAGAAAAATGATGATGATGATGATGACGATGACGTTGACTATGACGATGGCGATGGTGACGATGATGGTGACGGTGATGTTGATGTTGATGTTGATGACAACGATGGCAATAAACATAATGATCGTGACAATGATGATGGAAACGACGGATATGCTGAAGCTCTGATGCTGATGATGATGCAGCCGAGGGAAAGATGGCACAACAATGAGGATGGGAAAGACGGACGTTGTTGTTAATGGGAACGCAACTGACGCAATGCCAACAGCATGCAACGGTGTAGCAATTCCACCAAAGCCAAACGTTGCATATCCTTTTCAAGCGCAGTTCATGACGTTGACGCTTACGTTTGAATTTCACTGCGTGGTAACTGCGACTGCGACTGCGACGGTGTCGCTGGCAGCGACTCTGCGCCCCAAAGTATGCTGCAGCCAAGGCAACAATGCAAACCACGATGAAGTAATAAAAATTTGTTTTTGCACTTCCGAACATTTGTTGCTGCTGCTACGGCTGTGGCTGATGCTGATGTTGATGCTGATGTTCAAGTTGATGAGATGAGGTGTACGAATTTTTACTGTTACATGTTATTTGTGTTATTATTGTTGTTGTAAGTTGTGCTTGTTATTGTTGTTACATTGCATATGCCATACTTGATGACAATAGCAAATTCCTTATTTTCTCTATTTTTTTTTTTTTTATTTTTTTTTTGGGACAGCAGCCTGTTTACGACTGTTGCCAAATTCAAATCAAAATGCTTTTAACAGAAACAGTAACAAACAGAAATTGCATGCAATTCGTGAGCAACTTTGCGCCTGTATGTGTGTGCGACACATGGAGTGTGTGCCTGTGAAGTTGTAGAGAATGTGCAAAAATTTTATACTCGTAATTGCCGAAGTTCCAAGTTACAACAACACAACACAACAATTGCGAAAACTGTTTTGGGACAACAGAACAGAGGCACAGCTTTTCACCACGACAAAGAGCGCATGTTGAATAAAAAAACTGAGTGAGAGTTCCAATTGAGTAAAAGCTTTATCTCCGACCTAGCACAACATTCCCACGCAGTTTGGCAAGCACGCAAGCAACGTATGCTTCCGAATTTTACCGTCACCATACAACAATACGTGCTTAAAACGACAAATGAATTAATCAGATGTTTTATTAATAAACCCGACAGCAAAAAGCATTATTAATTAACATTAATCCAGTGCTCGCTAAACTGTAATGCTAGTCAACTCGGTTTACTGCTTCTTCTTGTTTTCATTGTCACTCTAGCAATGTCTGACAACAAGAACCTCAAACGGTTTAGCAAGCACTAACTTGTGAGTGCCTCAAAAACTGTAAGACTTAAAGTCAGCTAGTGACTAACAAGACGTAATCCGACGTGAAAGACAGCTGTAGGTTTGTCATTAATATTTAAATGTATATCTAAGCTGGACTTGCCTAAAGTGAATACGGTAGGGAATTTCGACATTATTTTCTATGAGCATGTATGCATGAGAAGTAAAGTGCAAGAAGAACTGAAACAAACAACAAATAATACACTCTTTTCAAGTTATAAATAAACATTAAATAGTAACCAATAACTATTATAAGAGTACAAGACAGCAGCACAATCTTATCACAATCTACCACATTTTTAAACAACCAATTCATTATAGGCATGCCAACCGCGAAACTCGCACACGCGATAAATATATTTTCACATACTCGTACATTATATGTTATCAGACCAAATCTCGCATAATCAAGTGTCGCTAGTTAAGCATTCATTAATAAGCCAATAATGGCGCACAAATAACAAAGAAAATAGTTGGCATAAATGCGACAAAATCATATATTTATATATACACAGGCAACAATGCGATTAAAGATTTGCAATAAAGCAAACCGCAGAAAATTTCCCTTATTTAACAATAATTTTCGCACTTATTATGGTGACGTATGACGTCAAATACTAAAATGTTTCCATTTCTTTGTCAATCAATATTCGAACAATCTAAGCGTCGTTTATTTTTAGCTTGTCGCTTATAAATACGCGCCGATCCAATATGTATCACTTAACACGATTTAAGCCAATTGTGTGAGTATTATAAAAAGTGCTAAACTAATTATTAACTTTTTTCATTTGAAGAAATATTTTGCAAAAGAATGCGTCCATGCTAAGTGCTTGGGTAAGCAATCGAAGACAAATTAATATAACAAATTTGTTCGCGCAAAGCACTGCAGTAGAACAACAACAACGAAAAGAAAACAACAATAAATTCTGCATTCGCAGCTAAAACTGCATAAATAAACAACAAACAAACGAAAGAGCGAATGAGCAAACAAGACAGCAGCACGTGATGAGCGCACAAATGCAAGAGAATGCACGGCAACGAGAGCAAAATGCAAGAGCGACAATTTTTTTTTTTTATTAGGCATTAATCAGCACTCAATTTGCGGTATGAGACACCTGGTGGTGAGGTAATATAAAATTGCCAAGTTATTGTAGGACAAAAAGGATAATCTTAACTTTAATTTAATTAGGTATTCAACGGTAGCGGGGGCAAACCGGAGATTCATTATTCTGGAAATGGCATTGGGTAAAGTAGGGCCGATATTAAACCAGCCTATGGAATGAGATGTCCAAAGTGACGTCGTTTTTAGTCTCCTTATAGGGATTGAAGTGGCCAGGGGTCTGGCCAGCCGGTTCTTGCTATTCAACAGGGTAGAGCTGCGAACATACCAGTCCAGTCAGTAAAGCGACAACTAAAGTAATAAATAAAAATTAAAAATTTAATGAACCATTTGGCTTATTAAGCCACTCCGAGGCACAGTGCCAAAGCAAACACGATTCAAGAAATAGCAGCTGAACTCGTTTCTTACTTCTCTTTCAAGTACAGTAAGTGCTCGTTAAGCGCAACGTTTCGTTTCAGCAATAATGCAATTCAATATTTATTACTGATTTATTTGAAAAAGTTTAAACTATATATATCCACATTGCAATGATTCCCTTTGTCATATTTTTGGCATCATATTTTAACCTCAGGTAAATGCAATAACGCAGTGAAAGTAATATCCTCGATTTCTATTAGTTGCGGTTAGAGAGAGCATACTGTATTAATAATTCCATACACTGTGCTGCAGTTGTCGGTGCTGTGGTGTTTGTTGCCATTGTATTATCGCTTCCACTGCTTTTGTTGTATTTCATTGTGAGCAAGAACTTTGCGCAGTTACGCAAATATACCAACATGTTCGCATGTTGAAATGCACGTTAGCGCGAATGAGATGCATATAGCAGCGTTTAATATACACGCCGGCAAGAGCATAAAGACCTATACCTATCTGAAGCGCGCATTTTCATTAGTCACCAAAGCGTCGATACGATCCGTATATAAAAAATGATTAACTAATATTTCTTCACACATTTGTGCCATTTAATTTAAGTTTGCACAAAAGAATTATTAATAGGACTCCTACAGTATGCGTTTACATAAATATATTCATACTCAAAGCGGCAATTTAATCGACAATATGTTTTTAATGAGATCCTACCTTTAATAATTAATTTATTACCCATCAGCAATATCAATAACAACAGGAACCGGCATCAAGGGCATTTGTACATACCTTGCCGTCAGTTTTGTTCTTTTTTAAAGTTTAACGACGGAGATCACTTGTCGATCAGTTCATTGCGCTCTCATGCTCTCACTGGCTCTCCAACATGCCGTCGGCAGCCTTCCGCTCGCTCCGTACAACTCGTGGCATATGTACACATTTATTTTTGTTTTAAAAACGTGCTACCCGGAGCAACAGTAAATCATTTCGCTCAGAAACGTGCGGTCGCGAACAAGTTCAAGTTTATATTTTGTTGTTCTGTTTCGGGTCTGGATTTTGTTTTGTTAATCTTTTTTTTTTTTTTGTAACGCGTTTCTATCTTCCACTGATTTGACTTCTTCTTTCGAAGACATCGTGGTTCGTTAAAAAGTTTTTTTCCTTAGTAAGCCAACGCATATTTTATTCTTATTCCTGTTATTTTTCGTTATGTTGTTGTTGCTAATTTGCAATTGTTATTCTCTTTGTTGTTGTTGTGGCCGTTGCTATACGAGCAGTGAAAAATACCAACCAAAGTGAAAAACAACAAAATATACAACATCGCAACGTCGTCTTTGTCGCAAACAGCCAGCCCAGCTCCACTTCTGCGTTGAATGACGCATGAAGCGAATTGTGTGGCGGATTTGCTGTCAAAAATACCCTTAAAAATACATTTAATACATGAAAATTGTCGACATAACTGCAAAAACAATACGCAAGAAACATAAACGCAAAAAGTAACAGAAACGCAAAAAACCAAAAAAAAAACGAGAAAAAACAAAATATAAATAAGTACGTGTCAATTATTGTCTTGTTCTTTGGCTTCTATTTAATTTCATTGTTTCGAATTTTCATTGCCGTCGACGGCGACAATAACCAACTGCCACCAATTGGCGAAAGATGAAATTTTGTTTTTGTTTGTTTTTGTTTTTCTTTTCGCTTTTGTAACGGGCAATAATAATTAAAAGTGTTTTGTTGTTTTTGTCTTTGCTTTTACTAGCAAAAGTTGACAATCAGTGCCAAAAAATCAGAAAATCATAAAACCAAAACGATGGCAACAAACCAAATTATTTTTCAAAAAAAAAAAAAAACAAAAGTTATTTAAAATAATTATAGCGAGATATAACGCTGTCTGTGCAAGCCAAAAAAAAAGAAAAGAAAAACCTTATAAAATAGCAACAAAATTAAAATGAAAAAAATAAAAAAAGAACCAAGCAAAAGAAAACCAACGCGGTATGTCAAAGCACGTTCATTTGGCATAGACAAGATTAAAAATAAAACGAAAAACTACAAACAACTCTTTCTTTTATATTTTTGCTTCGTCTGCTGCTAAATGCGGAAAAAAACTTAATATATTGCACAAATGAAATAAGAAGAAAGGTACAATAACAACAACGTAGTAAAAGTAAATCACGCGAGTGTGTTTTCGTTCTTTTTTTTATGAAACATGTGTGTTCTTGTTTACGAAATCGACACTACAAGTAACAGCAGCAGCTACAGCACCAACAACAACAGTGTACGCAACGCCGACGATACCAATACCAGCAACAACACCAAGAGCACCACATGAAAGCAACGAACAATGACAACAAAACCACCACCAACAACAAAAACAATGCCCCACCAACAGCTGTTTTTATTATTTATTATGGCATTTTGTTTGCTTTTTGCTTAATGCCAAATGCCTGCGGATTTGTCAATAATGTTTGTAATTAAATTAAAATTTACGCACACACCAACAACAACAAGTCACATTTGACGACATTTAAGCGTCTGAAGCTCCAGCACACCACCACCACCTTCCATTCATGCACTAGCCCATGCCGAGCACATTGCGTTGAGCTCTCACGAACACCGTTTTGCCCCCACGCACTCGCTCTCTGCTCTCTTGGCAATTGCCGACGCATTGTGTACATATTTGCCTAGCAATTCTGTGCAGCAGTCAAATTTTATATTTCAAAAATATTTCGTGCTTGCTTGTTGTTTTGCATATATTAACTGATATACTTGTACATCCATATGTAACATTACACGCAGTCACGCAGCCGGCAAAATGTTTTAGAAACGCACGCGGTTGTCGGCGAACGGTAAAGTGAACGCATTTTGTTGCTTATCGCTGCACGGTTCGTTCTTGCTCATGGTGTGCTTGTTGTTGTTGTTATTTCACAATTAGATAAAAAAAAACTGCGTACAGAGAAATCTCCCAAATTGAACAACTCTCATAACCGGACATCTCCTCTAATCGAACCAATTTCGTCGACGATAGTTTTTCATATTTTTTTCCATTCAAAATTCGATCCCATAACCGGACATTGGCACTATATTTAAAAAAGAAATTTTTTAAAAACTACTCTTAGACAAAAGAGAAAGAACACAAGAAACAACGTGTTTTTTGAGCTCCTTTCACTGATTTAAATTACTCAACATCAACTCACTCGGGAAAATTTATTCACATATATAGTATATTACATATATAGTATATAAAATAAATAATAATTTCATTTGTAATAAAAAATTGTTTATTTTTCCCATAACCGGACAAAATTTCCGCTAACGACTGTTATGGGAGATTTTGCTGTATTTCTGTAAGTGTCGCTGCTTTTGTTGTTCTTGCCGTGACTGCGATACTTATTGCTCATAAAACGGCGACAACAGCCACGACATGGGCCTGACAGAGTGCGCAAGATGTAGAAAGAGGGTGAACAAACAATACACAATGTGCAAAGGTTGAGGCGTGAATAACTGTTAAAATATTTACGTACACATTTTCTGCTGCGATGCTCCTATTACTTTATAACTAAATAAAATATTTGCTAACCATCTGGTTTTCAACGTGGCTGCTCAATGCCTGCTTAATCTTCTTCTTCTTTTACTTCTGCCTTTTGACGCCTTATTTGACTTTATCAACAAAATTTTGTTTTGTTTACGTGAAACAAATTAAATTAATTTTTCTTATTGCTGTGCATGTACGTTATTAATATTGTTGTTGTTATTGCAATTGTTGTTATTGGTTTTATTGTTTGTTCAATTCCAAGCAATTATTGTTTACTTTCGTCATGTTATGCGGAATTTTCAATGTCTGTTACTTTTTATTAATAATTATTGAAAGATGTTTAAGGTTTTTTTTTTTTTTGATTTGCTTTTTGTCACTTTTTCGCCGCTTTTTTTCTCCATTTGATTTAATCGGAAATTGCAATTCGATTGCATATTAGAAGGGTGTGACAAAGCAGAAAGGTACATGCACCGTGCACTGTTTGCATTTCGTGCGAGCACACACACGAACGTATGCATGTATGTGCATATGACTGCTGAGTAACAGATACAATACACAATGTGAGTTGGAAACATCTGTTTGCATCCCTTTTTCACTTGCGCCAATCGTTTATGGTTTAGACTGAGCGCAGTCGCCCCGTGTAAGACAGGATCAATTAGTCATGCTGCAAAGTAAATAAAATTTATTGCTCAATTTAAAACATTTACTTTTGTAATTGCTGTTGTTTGTTGCTATTGTTAACAAATCTAACCAATATGTCTATTATACGTTACTATTGTTGCTGTTATTGCATGTGCACCATAAAATCAGTGACGCGTATAGCAGTAGCACAAAAAAAAAAAAAAATAAAACCTACTAAATAATTCATTTAAATTCACTTCTATGCGAGGCACTTTTTGCCTTAAACTTTTTTAATGGCACACTCGTTTGGCATTGTAATTGGTTTATTGGTATTGGTTGGTGGCTCTACGCTATTTGCACAAGGTTTGCCAATGGCTTATCAATTTGATTTTGAGCATATCGGACAAGCGACACATGCCTACGACGTGGGTGTGGATTCTTTTGGCCCTTTATTTGTCAATTGACGAGCTAATCTCAAAAATAAATATAGTATATGCGTCATCGTTGTTATTCCACGTTTTCTCTTATATTGATTTTCTCTTTTGTGTTTATTAAATAATAATAATTTAAATCGTGCACATGCATAATCGATTTGACACCCGTTAATCACTTTGTTGTGCCTACCTGCACGCATTTATGCCAAACATGTTTAGCTAAATAATGATAGAATACAATAAAAACATTAACAACTACAACCGCCCGGTGAACTTTCACGCACGCAACGGCATATTGAAAAGTTGCTTGCATTGGATTTACAACTGTAAATGTGCACTTGTACACGTAAAACTCAAGTTCAGCCATTCGCCGCATCGCTTAGTTACGCTCAGCTAAACCGCCACTAAGCCAAAGCTAATTTAGCGTTTTCGCCTAAATGCGTTGGCCAATTTGAAGTCGGCACTATCAGCCGCCGCCGCCGCCGCCGCTGCTGGCAGAAAAGATTTACGGCTACTCGAAAAATAGCGCAATTATTATCAAATATTGCAATAATGTTGCTTACTCGGTACTCGCTATAAATCCGGTCGTATTTCTCCTCGGCTTGGAAATTATTTACGGCGCACTTATGGCTAATTGCCACATTGACAGACATCGTCACTTAGAGCTTTTAATATGTCACTTTTTTAGTTATTTTTTTTTTTTTTTTGCTAATTTAAATCAAATCGAATTATTATAAGATTTTTGTGATTTGTTGTATTCGCTCTTCACTGCCTGTATCTTGTTTTGGAAAATGGTGACAGACGACAGACAGACACAGCACACGACAAAGCGTAGCACTATGCTGCGGCAATTTCAAGTTCAATGTCGCGACGGTAACGATGACGGTGACGCCGCTTAGTGCAAGTTTTGTTGCCTCTGAACCAAACCGGTTCACATAAGCATGAGCCCGTGCAGCAAAAGCAGCGCACGTGAATGCTTTTCTGCTTCTTCGGCATACAAATGACGTGTCATTCGCTGCCCTCGCTCGCATACATTTCAGGCAACTCATGCTTCGCTGAGCATATCGACGCAGCTGATGCGATAACAGCGCAAAAAAAACTGAATCAACTTCTGAGAGCGACAGAGCAGAAGAACAAAAGAGCACAACCGCATCTGAGAGGATGACTGCGCATATGACTCGCTTAGGATACGAATTAGCCCCTTTACATGGAGACTTGTTTTGCCGCAAGCCAAATTCGGTCAAGTTATAACTCGCTTGAACCGGTTCGCTGCCAAGACCTCTTATTGGGCTGCGCACAATCATGACAGCTGATATATATTGCTTAGGTTTTTTTCTTTTTTTTTTTCCAAATTTCAAACCACTTCAAATGAAAATCATGCAAAAATAACTTAAAAATAGAAGCGATAAAATATTTTAAGAATGTGAGCCTTAAGCGAAAGGCGTATATATATATGTTAATTTCAAGAAATCTGTCAAAAATAATTAAGGGATTGTTAGGGCGAAACTTCAAGGACAAATCATCAAGAGAGATTGCATTTGACGTCACCTTTTATGATCGAAGCCATTAGATGTACATACATGTTGAAAATATAAGATTTATTAAGCATAAGAAGAAATTAAACACATTAGCGATTTGTTGTGATAGTACTCCAAACTTAAATGTGTACGGACTTTCAGCGCCAGATGATGTAGGCACGATCGCTGTCACTGTATCGCTCTGGGCTGCTTACACTATACAATCCAGCTTCTCACCAAATACCTGTCAGTACCAGGCTAGCCAGACTGGACTAAAAATAGATAAGACAATTAGCCAATTATTTTCGGTTAATTGACATATCGCTGCCAATCAATTTGCACGCATGCTCTGCTCATCTGATTAAAAAATAACTTAAAAATATAAGCGAAAACATTTTTTAATATGTTAATTTCAAGAGATCTGTCAAAAATAATGAAGGGTTTGTCAGGGCGCAATTTCAAGGACAAATCAGCAACAGAGGTTTTATTTGACGTCACCTTTTATAATTGAAGCTATTAAATATAGATACATATTAAAAATTTAAAGCCTTTTAACTTAAGATTATTTGCAATTTTTGAACAGCGGAATTAAATACTATCAAATTGTTTGTGATAGTACTCCAAATTTAAATTATACGGACTTTCAGCGCCAGATGAGGTAGGCAGAGTATCACTAGGCTACCGTATGTGAAATCCACTTATGCGTGCAATACTAGATAGTGAGCTGTCAATGGATCTGCGTCACGATCGCTGCCAATGGATCGTTCTGGGCTGCCTACACTACACAATTCAGCTCCTTACCAAATACCTGTCAGTACCAGGCTGGCCAGACTCGACTAAAAATAGATAAGACAATTTGTCAATTATTTTCCGTTAATTGACATATCGCAGCCAATCAATTTGCACGCATGCTCTGCTCATCTGATTAAAAAATAACTTAAAAATATAAGCGAAAACATTTTTTAATATGTTAATTTCAAGAGATCTGTCAAAAATAATGAAGGGTTTGTCAGGGCGCAATTTCAAGGACAAATCAGCAACAGAGGTTTTATTTGACGTCACCTTTTATAATTGAAGCTATTAAATATAGATACATATTAAAAATTTAAAGCCTTTTAACTTAAGATTATTTGCAATTTTTGAACAGCGGAATTAAATACTATCAAATTGTTTGTGATAGTACTCCAAATTTAAATTATACGGACTTTCAGCGCCAGATGAGGTAGGCAGAGTATCACTAGGCTACCGTATGTGAAATCCACTTATGCGTGCAATACTAGATAGTGAGCTGTCAATGGATCTGCGTCACGATCGCTGCCAATGGATCGTTCTGGGCTGCCTACACTACACAATTCAGCTCCTTACCAAATACCTGTCAGTACCAGGCTGGCCAGACTCGACTAAAAATAGATAAGACAATTTGTCAATTATTTTCCGTTAATTGACATATCGCAGCCAATCAATTTGCGCGCATGCTCTGCCCGTTTGATTAATGGGCTTTAGTGGAGAGTCCACTCAAGCGACTTAAACACTCCAAAGATACGAGTAGCCAACTTTATAGCAACAACAATAATTGCGGAAATTAAAAATTAATAAAAGAAAAATTTACCAGTAATAATTTATTAGTTCACGTTGACAAGTCATTAGTCGCGTAGTCAAAATAAAATATTAAATTAGTTAAATACAGCCAAAGGCTGTCATTATCGGCGTTAAAAAACAAACAATTTTAGCAACTTGTGTTTTTGTTGTTGCCATAATCGATGAGCATTTGGTGTCGTTGTTGCTTAAAAATAATATATACGAGAATACGGTATATCAAAAAACACAGTACTTAAAGTCCGTAAAGTATAGTGTAAAACCCACTGACATGCTCAGGTGTACTTAAATTATTACATATTAAGCATTGTTTGTTGAACTTATTGTTGTTTTGGTGGCAATTGTTGTTAGTGCACGTAACAGTAGCATTACTTAAATGAAAAGTATTCGTATCTAGATTAAATCACGATTCGGTTTGTGTTTGGCGAACGTCATGTGTTCGATCGGTGCTAATGCGTTTATAAAATTGATCGCTCTGCGAATTGTTTTTATTTGTTTGCGCTTTTGGAAAGTTTTTTTTTTTTATATCTTTTATATTCTTGAATTTTATTGACAGTTATATAAACTGGAGCAGTGTGATCAGCAGAAGGATTCACCGCAACACATGATATTTATTTTTAGTAATAAAACGTTATAAAAAGTGTAAATTATTTTTTAATTTTGTTTTGATTCTTTGCTCTTCGCTTGTAAAACTGTGAAATAGCTAATCACGAGATTTGCTAAATTACCATCACCGCCTGACTAAGATTGCATAACTAAAAGGAAATGCTACTTAAGCACGTAAACAAGCGGCAAAGACGGTCATCAATTTATCTTTAACACTTAATGCCTGGAAAATTTGCATTTTAATTTAACTCATCAAGGTCAGCTAAATCTCTTATTTAATTAAGGCTTAGCGACTTCGACTTCAACGGCTGAAAAAGTAGACTTTAAAGTATTTATAGCATTTACTTGCTTAACAATTTATCGAACAAACTTAAGCCAACGGCAACATGCGTCTAAGTAATAAAAACCAAAGGCAAATAAAACGAACAGCGCTTTTCCGCTTTAGTAGCGACTAACGCATATGCATGGGTATAAACTATTTAGCGCCTAGGCAAACACACGCAGTTCGAAATTCTAAATGAATCGTATAGTAGCAAAAACAAGCGCAAAGCAATAACAACAAAATTTCAATACGAAGCACGAGACTCAATCGTTTTGTTTTTGTTTGTCTTTTAAACATTTTCATTTAATACCAACAACAACAATAATTAATATAATACATTCAACCAACCCAGCCAGCCAGACAAGCAGCGCTGCCAATGCGCTCTCCACTCACTCACTCAGCCAGTCACTCTGTCATATGTATGCCAGTCGCGCTCACACTTCAAAGCGCACAACACTTGTCCACTCACTTACACTCGCTCAAGTCACTCTCACTGGCAGCCAATTGTTCAACTTCAGCTCACTCATACTAGCGTGCGCACCCACTCTGGCACTTGATGTTCATATTTTTGCGTGTGCTCAGAAGTACCGCAAACATGGACTCATGGCACATAAATTCATATGCTTTTCGCCGCAACAGGTTCAAATGCGCTTCGTTTGTCATTGAGTTCAATACGCGGCGACTCGACTCGTTGACTTAACACACAACACAACTCAACTCGAATCCAGTACATTGCAATTTTAATTCGGTTTTATGTGATACGGATTAGTTTTTTTAACTTTGTTCATTTCGTTTTGTTTTGTTACATTTTCAAATTGCCAATCAAGCGATCGGTTCGATTGCGGTTCAGTACGCTCTGAACGTGGCTAACAATATTACAATAGCGGCGAAGTCGCGCGCGTTGTGTTAAACATTTGCAAAAAAACAAAAAAAAAAAGGTGCGTGCTTGTAATTATAAAAACACAAATTTAAAAATAATAAATACAAAATTTCACAAGCAAGCAACAGTAAAAATACATAAATTATCCTTGTGAGTGTTTACTTTTCAACAAAAATTGAGTATCTTTAACTGAACAAGAGCAGCGCCAGCGGCAGCCTACACGCAACTTTTGCCAGTCTGTCGCTTGCACGCTTGTGCCTTAATTCGTGTGAAATTGCATGGCACGCAGCAGGTCAGCCAATGCGGCCTGTTATCCTTTGGCAGGCTTAAAGTGCGCTACGCGAGTAATTAATAATTATTATGTATTTCAATCATATTAAGTGCAAATAAAAACGAATAAAATACAGACTTAAAGGATACACTTCCTTTGTAACGCAGTCAAAGCCAGAGCAACTAAGAAAATCAATAATATCGGGAAAAAAAATTCAAAGTAAACTTCTACAAGTAAGAAATAACATAAAATAGACAAAATTATTGGTTTTTATTATTATTATTTTGGCAATATTACATTAACAATTTGTCGCTTATTGTTGCCGCCGATCTGATCCGATATGATCCAATGGCTGCGACTATTTCTCATGGCCAAACTGACACATTTCAACTTAATGCGAGCGCGCGCGCGATCAGCAATTTTTGCTGTTTTTATTCACATTTATTGCTTAATTATTATGAAAATAAAAAATGAACATAAATGAAAAAAAAAACGGCGGCATTATTAATAAAAAGTAGCTTTATTTTCGTGCCTTGAGCGTAATAAAAAAACAACAAAAGGAAAAAAACAAGCAAATAAAAAAATTATTACTTGCTGTGCGCTCACCAAAGTCGTCATCAGCAACAGCATCATCATTATCATCATCATCATCATCCTCATCATCGTCCAGCTGCTGGCCAGTCAGACAGTCAGTGAACGCGCCACGTGATCCGTAACATGATGACACTTGCCACACGAATGCGTTGGCCGAACTGGTTAAGTGGAAATGCGAAGATGCGAATTGTGCGCCGCAAAAGCTTTAAGAAGTATAAACGCACAACAACAACAACAAGAACAGTAACGTCCGCTTCAGCTCCAACCCAGGCCAAGACAATCATTGTGGCCGCAGTAGCAGCATAAATTAAAGACGATCACGAGCAGCAAATAAAGTCGCGTGATGCGTTGCTTGCGTCTCCTTGCTGCGTTGATAGGCCTGAACTCATGGAACGCTTTGTACAATGGCTACTTTCTTGGTTGTTGTACTTATTCTCGTTCTTGTTGTCTTTGCTGTTGTTGTTGCTGTTGTTGTTATTGTTGGTGGCATCGTTGCGTGCTTTGCGTGACTTTAATTGAACGCTTGTTGCCGCATTTTTATTGCCTAAATTATTTATTTATTTTTATAAATTTGCTGGCGTTGCGATTCGATTGCGCAAATGACGACGCCGCCAATAATCATGATGATGATGATGATGATGATGTCGATGACGACGACCCGCGCTGTTTACTGTTACACAGTTTTTTTTCTCTATTTCTATTATTTTTTTCTCAACTTTCTTGGTTTATTTATTTATTTTTATTTATATATTTTTTTTTTAAACAATTGTTTGTAATCATGCTGATCTTGTGCTTTCGTTCTGTTCTTTTCTTTTCATTGCTTTTCATCGTAAATGTTTACTTTGGCAGTACATTTTGACGCTCGATACCTCGCAGACGCAAACAACCGAATGCCGAGATTCAGCGCCGGCAAGCACGCCAAGTGGAAGTCAAACAACTCAATGCAAAGGCGCGTAGTACGCAGCAACCCCGAATAGGCAAACCAACTGCTAAGCTGGCTAACAGCAGCAGGTAGCGAAATAAATTTCTAAGCAACAACGAAGGACTGCACAGCAGCCGAGCAGGCAGGCAGTCAGGAAGCCAGGAAGGCAGGCAGTCGCACATATATAAAAGGCAAGGACTAAGTACACAGTAGCAGTTAAAGACGACGCCGCCAAGATGAGTTTCAGCTCGGCCAGCGGACGTGAGAACAACGTTCGCAAATTGTCCTTTCTAGGCTTTAATACCAAAAAAAAGGTAAGTCTGCATTATAAAATCTATAAGGGTATGTGTGTGTGTGTATGTGTGTGTGTGTGAGTTCATTTTTGTTGTTTCTATGGCAGCCAGGATAGGATGTTTATGCTGTGCGAGTTTATACGCAGCTAATTGGCACCAACGCAACTGACACACGTTGCGTGTTGGTTTTTTTCCATGCGACTTTCGTTTTTGCTGTTGCTGTATTTTTTTGTTTTTGTTTTTGTTTGTTATTTTTTTTTTTGTGTTTATGTTTTATTTATTTTCAAAGTAATGTCAAACAAGTGTTATTGATTTTTTTTTTACTGTTGCTGTTGTTGTTATTGTTTTTGATGTTATTATTGCTTTTTTGCTTACTTCCAATTCCGATTCCGCATTTTGCTTTGCAACTGCCAACATCCCCTCTGCCCCAGGCCATAGCAACGCACAGTCAGTCAGTCAGTGACACAAATTGCAAAACCGGTTTCAGTTTCGTTCACCGTTCAAATCCACGTCCACGTCCATGTCTGTCTATCTGTCCGCCTGCCTATGTCTGTCTGTCTGTCTGTCTGTTTGGCTGTTCGTTCATGCGTTCGTAAGCGTGCCCGTATGCCCGAATGCCCGTGCGCCCTACACTATAACGCAACGAGCGCCTTTGTGCACGCAAGTGTCAAACGCATTCAGCCAGAAATGTTCAATTATCGTCATCAGTTCAATCAAATCAAATCGACGTCTCACAGCACCTGCACAAACTATGGCCAACATGATGTTGCCGTTGATTGTATTGGTGCTGTCCTTGATGGTGGTGTTGGCCTGCCTCAAAGGAGGCGTCGTTCGCCTGCCATTGCCCGTGACTGACTTTGGCGCAAGGCTTCTTCGCCTTTGATGACGTTTTCGCTCGATTGAGTCGTTGTGTATTTATGACCCAAGTTGCCGCTGCTCTGTGCAAACGGGCAGACATTTTGGCGCCCGCCATGCCAAGTTGAACACGCTTTCATTAAGCTAAAACGACGATCAATCAATTGCGATAAACGGCAGCAGCGCTACGTGGCCGACTGCTCAGCGAGGAACGTGGGCAGGCAGGCAGCCAAGCAGCTAAGCACTAAGTCAGCAGCCGGGTAGGAAGCGCAGTGCGCGATAATGCATGAATTAAATATTGCAACAGGAAATCAATAATCGCGGTGGTCAAGGTTACTATATGCATAACACGAACATTAATACATTAAACGGCAGCAACACAAAAACCAAAAACAAAACAACTTTTAATATTGTAAAAACTTTACTCATTAGTGGCAAATAATTGCTGTCATTGACACTTGACACAGTCGATGGCGGTTCCACCGCAATAACAAAATTGCGAACAAGTGAAAAGCACAAAAGTTGCCACTGGCACAAACCAACTGTTGACTGCCACTTGCTCACTGCCTGACTGACAGTCTGCCTAACTGACTCTGACTCTGACTCTGACTCTTGACTATGGCTACGGTTATGGCTGCCCGTGTGGCCTATCATAAAATGTGCCAAAGCTGTCGCGGCTCAAACGCTTAATGCCACGTTTTGACTTTGCAAGTGCTTTATTCTTGTTATTTTTTATTTTTTCTACTGCTATTATTCTTTTTTTTTTTGTTTTGCTTTGTTTTTTTTACTTATTTTGCATTGCTTTGACGTTGACAAAGTTTCCCATTTTTTTGTTTGCTATTCGCTTTCAATTTAATTCATGTTGCCGTTTTTGCTGTTGCTGTTACTGCTTATCTTTGATTAAAAATCAACGAATTAACGGGCTTTTTGTTATCGTTGTTGTTGTTGTGGTTGTTGTTGCTTTTGCAATTGTTGTCGCATTAAAGCTTTGTATGCTAACGGCTTTACTGAAGTGCTCCACAAGCGAAAGCACACACAAAGCCACAAACAACAACGCGCCGAGCACGGAAGACAGTTTGCCTGGAAAAGCGTTTGCCTTTCGCGCGCTTAGCGCTGTATAAAAGCTTTTGTGCGCCACACACACACACACACACACATATGTATACGCAGGCACATAGGCAAAACGCAGCTCAATGGCCTTGAGCGGCCTTGACCGTGTCGTGGCAAACAGCTTAGCCAACGCCAAGTGGCACTTCAACAGAAACGCATGAGGGCAGCAACGGGGGCAGCAGCTTCGTGGCAAATATACAAAACACATTTCACGCCTTGCGATTATCTTTTATTCAGCTCAACACTTCTTCGTGTGCGTGTGTGCCTGTGTGCGTGTGCGTGTGTGCCTGTGCGAGTGTGCGCCTCTCTGCGAGCAAGTGTTATATTGACTTATGGCTAAGGCAAAGCGTGTGCAGGCAGGTCGTGTAGGCAAGCTTAGCACATAGCCAAGCAGCCAACCACCCAACCACCCACTTGACTAAAGCCACAACAGCAGCAGGCAGCAGCAAAGCGTTAACTATGCCAAAAGAAAAGCTTTTCAGCTTGTCATAGCAGAGCTTTTGGTTACGTATACGTACACGTATGCGAAGTGTTGCCTCTTGCCTACGCTTTCGCGTTACTCGCAGCGCAGGCCAACAAATTGACGCGTATGCCTTGCGGTACTCACGCACGTACGCACGCACGCACGCACGCAGGCACACGCATCTACAAATGCATGCTCAGCCAAACGCATTTCAGATGTCGTCGGCAGCTGCGTCGTCGTCGTCGTCGTCGTCGGCGTCAGCGTCAGCGTCGACGTTTACTTGTTCGCTGGTTTTTTTCCTATTTGTGGGCGGCAGCAACCTTTGCTGTCTGTGCTCACGGGCGCTATTTGTTTACGTCAAAACTAAGCTCATATATTAACTGAGCAGCAACGCATCTACAACAACAGCAACAACAACCACAGCAGAAATTACTACCGGAAGTAATGCGACAGCAAAGGCAACGACGACAACGGCAATGATGGCAACGACGTCGACGGCCATGAAAAACAGCTGAGCTTTATACGTACTCAGCATGTGCAGTCGTAAGCTCTCGCACAGCTGTTCTTGCGCTTTATTGTCGCATCTTTGCGCGCCTTGAACTATGCTATAGTTTCCGCACACACACACACGCATATACATATACATACTTTATATATATATATATATATATATTTATTACGTATGTATTGGCTCTTGCTTTTTTGTTGCTGCTGCTGCTGCTACTGCTGCCTTTACAGTTGCTGTTGTTGTTGTTGTTGTTTTTTGCCATACTAAATGTTATGCGCCGACGCAGAATTTCCAACAGCTGAACTTTTCGCCATCGTATACGCTTCACTATTTGGACTGTTTAGCAGCTGCTGCTGCTGCTGCTGCTGCTGGCATCGTTGCTGCCAACGTTGCTGCTACTGCTGCCATTGCTTCTGCTACTGCTGCCGCTTATGACACTGAGCAGGCAAAGACAAAACATCATTTGCCTCGAAACGCTTCCGTTCGAACGTTGAACGTGTGCCTCACGCGCGCATTCACTGCTCCGCTGCTGCTGGTGCCGCGTAACGCTTTGACTTTTTTCTACCCTACCGCACCGCACCGTGCCGTGCCTCACCGTACCGTACTGTTCCGTGTCGCGTATGTGATCCGTCTGTGGGCTGACCTGTAGCTGTGGTGTGTGCAAATTGACTTATGCGCGCATACATTTTCTGATTAAACATTTAACGTTAAATAAAATACCCAAAAAAAAAAAAGAAACAGGTGAGCGCCAGCATTTTGCTTTATTGCCGCAGTAAAAAAACCACAAATATAAAGGAAAAAGTAAAAAAGAAAAGCCCGCCAAGTGCTGTGCAGCACACCCGTGAAAATGAAAATGAAAGTGACAGTGAAAGTCAAACACGACAAATGGCATTTTGGGCGGCAACAAGAATAAATACTCGAATAGAAAGGAATACAAAAAACAGGGAATAGGAATTTGATTTTACTAACGTATTTGTGTTTTATTTCTGTTGATTTTTTGTTTTGTGAGTATTTGGTTTGGTGCGCTAAGCTTTGGTTAAAAATCAATTGGAGCAACAACAACAACAACAACAACGACAGTAACAGCAACAGCAACATCAAAAAGCTGCAATGAAGCCAAAAATTTATAATTTATTTCTTTCGGTTTTGTTTCTACTGTTTCATTTTAATGTGAAACAAAATTTTCTGCTTTGCGAGGTTGCGGGCAAGACCTTGAAAATATTTTACAGCAGCAAGGCATACACACACACACACAGATTCACGGATACATGGACAATGCACGCACACGTCCGCAGCTAAACAAGCACACAAACGCACTCACACTCACACACTGACGCATATGCGTAGGGACAGGAATACGAACACACGTGCGTGCCTGCCCACTCACGAACATGTGAATTTTGTTTAACGGCAACCATTTTCAAATGAAAATTCCACATATTAAATAGACGAACGCGCAAGCAGAAGTTGAGACTAAGTGGCAAAGCAATAACAGCAGCAGCAACAACGAAGAAAAGGCATTTACAACAACGAAGCAGTAGAAGAAGAAGAAGAAGAACCAGAAGTGTGGCATTTTGCAGTTGGGTTTTCTGTCACTTTTACCTGACTTTAGGTTCATTAAATTACTTTTGCACACCGGATACCTGACACCTGACAACATTTGCACGGGGTAATGGCACAAGTCCACATTTACGGTCGTGTTGCACACGGCACCTCCCAACTGCCAACAGCCGCCACCCCTGACACAACGCCCACCGCTCAAAGTCTTACAAGCTGATTGCTGGCTTATTTTCACATTGTGCTACTTTTTGGCCCCTTCATACTTTTACCCCATAAACTGAGTGTGTGCTCGCTTGCAATGTTAATGATTGACCTTGAAGTATGCAACGATTTTTTTTTAATATTGTTGGTACTGTTTTTATATTCCGCTCTTTTGTGCTCGAAAGTGTCCTGACCAATCGAAAAAAAATTAGAAAAATAGAAACAATAGAAAAAAGTGAAATATAGAAACCTTCATGCATTGATGCCTGATTAGCGTGCATAGAAAATGCAAAAAGCTTTAAAAAAAATGTAAGCAATTTTTTATGCCAGCAGTACCTTGCATGTCCTTTGCTTGGCTACGTGTCGTCTACGTGAGCTCTATGCAAATGCCAGCAAATTGCCAACGACGACGCGCGTGGCAAATAAAAATCTAAAGTTTATATGCTACCGTAAAGAGGAGCAGCAGACGCGTGTGCCATGCATGCATATTCAGGCGATTTATGTGGTGTAATAATATGCGTAATGTCCTCCATTAAACTGCTACAAGGAGCAAAATTGCTTGTGTGTGTGTGCGCGTGTGTGTGGTTACGTGTGTGTGGCCTATGGCATAGAACAAGCGAACACCTGCTTTATGTCTAACGTACATCCGGGCAGGCTTTTTATTAATTAGTGAGACTTAATGCAGCCGGAGCTGTGTGTAGGCCACCCTGAAAGGTCACGTTGTCGCTGACGCTGTCGGGATGCGAGATCGTATTTCCAATTCACAGCAGCAGGTCAACACAAAAACCACACGGCCGCAGCGACGATTTGTGGCATACCTCGGAGCCATTCAAATGGCTGCGGACCAGCAGCGTGCGGCCTCTGTGAGATTGTGTTATCACATGTCCAGTAGCCATTAACGCCAAGGCGTCAACACTTGCTGCTTACAACAACAACAACAACAACTGTACGCTTGCTTAAGTGTGTCAAATCGCGTGTGTGGCACATTTTGAGCTTATTTCGGTGTTCTTGATAATGTCAGGTGCTTAGTCTTCGCTCTGCATATGTCGTAACAAATTCTACGGTGTTTAGATGAGAAATGCTGCTGAGCTAATTGCACTGAAAAGCCATTTGTCAAAGACAAACGCTGACCATGTCACTTAGTGTAGAATAGCGTGTAGTACTATGTCAGCAAAGGCAGAGAGGATGGGATGCTCGAAATTAGAAGGTTTTTTTTTTTAACATCTTCACAATGAAATATTACTCCAAGTTCTGCAAATAGATACACATGAGACTTATGTTATTGCTGTCGATTTATTTTACATGCAAAACTTTTCGCTTTTCTAAAGCTGCAGACCATTTTAACACAGCACAAAGAACGCGAAGCCAGAAGTCCGTTTTATAGATGTATCTATTCACATGCAAAAGATCCTTAGGCTTTTTGTTGAGGCTACTTTTGTTGTTATCAATAGATTTGAGAGCTGACGGCTGTTTTTAAGCTCGCCTACATAACGCTTGCTTAACTCTTAACTTTTTGCCATATATTATATATTTTTTCTTAAAGAATCCAGGGCTAAGTTTTGCTGATCGTGTTTTTGCAATATTGCTGTCATTCCTTAACATCAAACTTCTACGCACATGACGATGAGTGACAAGTGATGTCAGCGACAGTTAGAGATTCTAGTCGATAAGTTCAACAACTGCAGGCGTTGTTCGGCCATTTGGGGTTACCTAGTTTGGCTCACTGTAGATAAAATGGCCTTGATCGCTATTTCAGGTATAGCACGCTTTAACCGTTATCTGCTGTCAGCGCTGTGTGTCACCTTCTCAGCCTGCAGTTCAACTGTTGTCAATTTTCGATGAGTGCAGGGCATGGCGAAGCTATCAATTACTGTCAAAAACTCTTGAAATTAGTTAAATTGAAGTTCAGTGACGATTGACGCAATCGAAATAATAATGTTGGATCCGATTGAGGCGGTACGTGTGTGTCATCAACTCGCCTGAAAAAATGCCAATACGGCAATGCGCCAAGGGAAGACATGTCGAAGCAGCCGCTCGCAGCCCTGCGGGATTGGCGGTGCGTCGTCTATTTTTACTGGCATGGCAATTATTATCAGCATAGCAATTGTGCGGGCGAATGGGCGGTTGGGCGTGCGGCTGCTCGGCTGTTGCGGCTTTTGCATAAATTACATTTAGCCATACTCATGCGCGTATTCATACTATACATATTATTTATCTGCACTAATGGCTCTACGGCAATAGTTTTGTAATGAAAATAACAAACAAAAAAAGGGAAAAAAAAAAAAAAAGAAACACATTAGAGTGACATGTCGTGTGCTTTGTCGTGCCGGCTATCATCGGCTGTTGGACGGTGGCGGTGAGGCGAATGTTTGAGTGTGGGTATATGAGTGTGTAGGTGTGTGTGTGTGTAGGGTGCTTGGCTAGAAGAGTCTGCCTGGCTGGCTGGTTTGTTGGTTCATTGGCTGGTTGGCTGTTTGGATGCATGAGTACGGGTTGGATTGGGTTTGTTTGTATTTGCCTTTTTATCGATTAATTAACGTGACGTGACGTTATGCTTTGCCTGTCTTACTGCCGATCAGCAATACAAAATGTTGATAAAATGCTCAGCAACCCACCCATAGTTACAGTCCGACTGTCTGTCTGTCAATCTGTCCGTCAATCTGTCCGTCCGTTCGCCGGCTTGTCTATCTATACGAGCAACAACATGTGCCCGAGTAGGCACTCAACCTAATGACATTTTGCTATTTATAGCTTTTACTTTTTTATCTGATTTCCTTATCACGTCAAGGATGTACACGACACAATGCGCGCCATGGGAATTTTCATGAATAACAATAATGAAAATCGTTGTATTTTCATTATGCAAACAATAACAAATGACAACAACAATGAACCACCGCATAAAGTATAAATAATGGCAATTGTTGACTGACCGACTGAAAAAACAAAATGAAAAACTTAACAGGAAAACGAAGGTAAATGAAATATTTATGATGGCCGTGCGAAAGCAATGCGACTGGGAAATCTTGGCAAGTGATACTCGCTTGCCCGATTTGTTGTCTCTTCAACTGTGTTGCCTCTTGTGTGCTGTTGACTATGTGTGTGTGTGTATGTGTGTGTGTGTGTTGGGTGTGCTATTTTTAACATCTCGAGATGAAAATCAATTGGCATCGATTAAAATTAATTATCGATCGATCGATCGTTCGCACCCGCTTGCATGCGCCAAACCGCACCCACCGCCCTCCGCCCACTGCCCACTGCCCTTCCTCTGTGCGAAATGTCGTCTTAGCAGGCATAACGGACAAAGTACGTGCCTGCACTTTCTCGGCATAAATTTCACCGTCAATGCGGTCGAACCAACTTTTATCCGTCTCACCAAACGTTCGTCAATCTGTCTGTCTGTTTGTCTCGCCTTGGTGTATATGTGTATGTGTGTGTCTGTGCTTAGCGAGCGGCCTTGCATCAGTTTCAGTAATTTTAACTCTTAAATATTTCACATTGACGCCTATCAAGCGCCGACGTCATGCGTCGCCGCCAGTCATGTGACTCGATTAGGTTTTTTTTTTTTGTTCGTTTTTTTTCTTTTTCTTTTTTCAAAGATTTTTAATTGAAAAGTATTTCAGTTGATTTTGTTATTTTGTTATTGTTCATCGTCGATTCCAATAATGGATTCGCATGCAACAGAGTATTACATCGCGCGGCATCGCATGAGAATGCATTCAGCCAATAATTGGGAATATTTTTTATTAGATTTTTCATTTATTGTGTCTTTTGTTCGTTTCGTTTCATTTAGTCCGGCAATGAAGATCCAGATGAAGTCTTGCTGGACTCGGAAATGGAAAAAGTATTTGCCGGTCCAAATACGCGCAAGGATAAATTCGATGTGACTACGTTCCAGGACACAAATCAGCAACCAATCGTCGGTTCCTTTAAGAAGAATAGCAGTAAGTAATGAAGACATAGTGATTAGCAGTCCATAGTCAATACTAAAAATAATCTATTTTTTATGTTGATATCTTAGTTCATCGCACAAATGATTTAAACATCGAAGAGGATTCCGAATACGAAAGTCAAACTGAGCCACTGAACAATGCACAAAACTATGACGACATACCCGAAGATTTCCCATTAGTATCAGAACGTGCTGGTCATGGCGATCACTCGGATAACTCAGCTGAAGAGAAACACGTGCAATTTGGCGGCAAGAAAAAGTCGCTCGATGTGCCACCGGCACTAAGCTATGACGAACAACCAACCGATCAATCACACGAACGCAAACGCAGAAGAAGGTAAGTCAGCAGTCAGTCCCCACAACCCCCATCCTCCTACTTCGAAGAAGGCAACACACTCGGTACTAATGTACATCTTTGTGCGTATTGCAGTCGCCATCAGTATTATAGACAACGCAAGTTCTCACACCAAGACAGCGTGGATCCCAAAAAGGCTTTGGAGGAGAATGGAGACGCCGGTACACGTAGGATTTCCGTGCAGCCAGAGGACACGGCATTGGAGGTAAGCCAGTTGTCTTTGCAACACAATCGAAATCACATTACCCGTTCTTAATTTTTATTCATGGCAACAGGAAGCCGATCTCAACGAATTACGTTCGCATCGTTCGGATGACCCGCGTGCAATGCGCCGCCACAAGATACATCACTCGTCAATCAAATTACGTGAATTGCCCCAGATCAGCATAACGACGCTGCAGACCAAGAAAGAAGTGGATCACAGTCCACATGAGGTAAGTCAAAACACAAAAACACAACCCAAACTTGGCTCAGTTTCACTAAAATCCGCACAATCAACTCAGATTTTCGTGCAATTGGATGAACTCATCGGCGCGGGTGAGGAACGCGAATGGAAGGAGACCGCCCGTTGGATTAAGTATGAAGAAGACGTTGAAGAGGGCTCCGATCGCTGGGGCAAGCCGCATATCGCTTCGCTGTCGTTTCACTCGTTGCTGAACTTGCGTCGTTGCTTGGAGACCGGCGTCGTGCTTTTGGATTTGAATGAGAAGGATCTGCCAGCCGTTGCTTACCGCGTAGTGGAGCAGGTAAGTTAGCGCCCCATTGCCGTCACTGCTGCATCACTAACTTTGCTTCGCCTTCCTCCATGCAGATGGTGGTCGAGGATCTGATCGATGCCAATGACAAACCCGCGGTTATGCGTTCGCTGCTGTTGCGTCATCGTCACGTCAACGAGCATCAGAGCGTGCTGCCCTTCACCAAGCGGAAGTACAACAGCTACACGAGTCTACAGGTTAGTAGCCGCCACTTGTCTATTAAATTCACGTATCCTCTAAGCTGTGTCACTGCGTGAGAACTTTAAGTAGCAATCAACTGTTGTTCATGCGTAACTGCCTAACTAAATTAACTGCATTGAAATCACTCAAACGTAACACCAAGTTACACATAAACACAACTGCTCCAGGCATCCATAACCCCCCACTCCGCACATTCCTCATAGTCATGTCCACTTGCCAAAGATTCTTGTTGTTCTGATTCTTCGTCCTCTTCGGCTACGTCTTCTTTTCCTTGCTGTATGCGGTTGTATCATAGTTTTGCTTTAGTTTGACTTTATTGACAAAGAAGGCGTACGTAAATAACAGTTACACACAACATCAACAACAACAATAGTAACAACTAAAATAACAACTCGCATATATGCAAATACTTCTGTGCATATTTTAAGCCTGTTTAATCAGGCAATATTCGAAAGCGAGAACAATGCATGAAATATGCAGAAAGTACTTGGCTACAAAATTTAATTGAAGCGCAAACACTTCAGCCAACAATTCCAATAATAATAACAACAACAACAACAACAAACATACGAACACGAACACAAGTCTTGTCTCGTGTTTTAGTTAAAATGGATTTCGATTGCATTCCGTTATGCAACAACTGCAATAACAATTCAAGTGATTGAGGCATTTTTTTGTCGATTATTTAATATAACTTTTTATCCAATTTTTACATATTTACACACGTTATTGCAAATATTTGATTTCAATTAAAATAAACGACTCTTTTATGAAACAACTCAACAACGTTTCAACAACTTTTCGCCATTGCCTGAAAACATATTCTCAATCCCCTCCTGCACATTGCATCGATGTAGAAGTATTCCCTTAGCTGCATCTCCATCCCGAATGAACCATTTAGTTTTATCCAATCAAGGGCTGCTCGAACCGTCAAGAATCAAAGAGCATGACTCCATAATGCAATTCAGCAACTTTTGGTATGCAGTCCGATCAATTCCAAAGCATATCTGTAACATATCGACAAAATAATGTTCTAAGATATTACGCACTTACATAAACGGAAAGGAACTTTGAGTTCAGTATCTTTTATAAATAATTCATTGTAAATCATGAATATATTTCCAAACTTAATTGCTGAATACGACTGTAATACCATAACCCACGTGCATTGTGTAATATCCAAATAGTTCTAGATCAGCTATCAACTGACTATTCTATTCTATAAAACAAGTTTAATTTCGGTATTATTAAGCTAAGATTTTTTAAGTTGTAAGTTTCGTTCTACTCTCGTAGCAAACTCATATCCACATATGCAACCGATCCACAGGTGCCGAACTCATCTCAATTTGACTATCATAACTGCTATGTATGTTTGTATGTTTGTAGTGTATAAAGACTTCGCTAGAACCTTGCAAAATTCGCTTTTATTTTTTATACATTTTATTTTTTTATTACCGCTTTGCTTAATTAATAATTCCAATACAAAACAACAAATGTGTGTCTCTTTGTGTGTTTGTGTGTACGACAGCGTAAATTTGTTTTCTAATTAATTATGCATTTAACTTTGTGTACCTGTTGTATTTTCTTAACAAAAAAAAAAAAAAAAACAAAAATGAAAATGAAAACAACCGACGATATAAATAAAATGTTAACCACAAAAAATTACCAAAACGTAAATAAAACAAAATGAATTATGACCACAAAAAGTTACTTTGGATGGCATCTGATGCTACACAGCAACAACAGCAACAGCTACAACAGCAATCGCCAACACAGCAACAACAACAACAACAACAACAACAGCAACAACAACAACAACAACCACAATTATTAAATTTAGCAAAAGCACGACGCTCCGTTTGCGTGACTTCGAGCGCACCGCCCAACGCCTCCATAGTAAACGTCAGCGGCACGGCAATCGACCATCGCCGGCACTCGACGATGTCCTACCTGGGTGTAATGAGTTCCTCACCTAACTAACTTCCTAACTAGCTTAGCTAAACTAGTCTTCTTTATGTACTATAGTTTAAATTTTGCGATTATAAATTCCACAAATCCGATTTACTTGTTATTCAACTTTCCCTTTTTTTTGTATTTTTTTTTTGTTCGTTTCTTCCCATTCAACACAAGACGTATTATCCAAACACAGAAACTCTTCAACTCTCTGAATTGGCCAAATTAATTAGGCTTAGCCTCACCTTAACGTGCTCGAGCATATGCTCGTGCTTGTGCTTGTGCTCGTGCTCGTGCTCGTGCTCGTGCTCTAACTTGTACTTGATTACTTAGCTAAGCTAATTTCGGGTGCTTTTCTTTACGTTTACGTTTACGTTCAAGTTTATGTTTTCGTTTTTCTTGTTTTCCCACTCGTATTTTTCTTTGCGTTCTGTACCATTCTGTTTTCTTTACTGCTGCTGCTGCTTAAGCCAAAATTTTCCACACGAAAAGCGTCGCCTGCATGTAGACAAGACACTTGTACAGAAACTGATTGCATGGATTATTTGCTACTTTAACAAACATCCTTATTACATATCCTTACAAACAATACGAAAACAAAAACAAACAACAACAATTAAGAGAATAATGCTATTTGCTATTAATTTTTATACAGAATCTTTCTGGCGGCGATGACAAGAAGATTAAGATAATGCCAGCCAGCGAAATTGGCGGCAGCAAGCGCAGCAACGAGCTGAAGATCGACATGAAGGACGATGTCTACGCTTCGTCGCAGGAGGATTTAAAGAAGCTGACCAATGACACAATCCTCAGGCGCATACCCGTGGGCGCCGAGGCAACGACTGTTTTGGTAAGCCGCCGCAGGAAGTTATTTAAAATGGAGTTTAGTTTCATTGAGTTACGTTTAGGTCGGCGCTGTGGAGTTTCTGGACCAGCCGACGATCGCATTTGTGCGCCTGAGCGAGGGCATTTTGATGCCGTCAATTACCGAAGTGCCGGTGCCAGTGCGCTTCATGTTCGTGCTGTTGGGGCCGCGTAACTTTGACTTGGACTATCACGAGGTGGGTCGCTCCATCTCCACACTGATGGCCAACGAGACATTCCATGCCATAGCCTACAAGGCAGACGACCGTAAGGATCTGCTCTCGGCCATAAATGAGTTCCTCGACGATTCAATTGTGCTGCCGCCGGGCAATTGGGATCGACACGATCTGCTGCCTTTCGAGGAGCTAAAGGCCAAGAAGGATTGGATACGTACGCGCAAACTGAAGGCGTTGCGGGTGAAGCGCGACAGTGAGATGATCAAACTCCGTGCCAAGGATGAGGAGAAGGTTTTACTAGCCAGTAAGATTGCTGCTGTCGCTGGTGGCGGTGGCGATGACGGTGATGGTGACGGTGACGGTGACGACGATGGCGATGACGACAATGGCAAGAAGAAGAAGCCTAGCCCGCTGGAGAAAACACATCGTCTATGGGGCGGTCTGCGCAATGATCTCAAACGTCGCATGCCCATGTACAAGAGTGATCTGCTCGATGCCCTCAACACGGAGACGCTGGCGGCGACCATCTTCATGTACTTCGCCTGCCTCTCGACCGCCATCACATTCGGTGGCCTGGCCGCGGCCAAGACGGACGGCCTGATTGGCATCTCGGAGACGTTGCTCAGTTGCTCGATTGTGGGCGTCATCTTTCACACGCTCTCATGCCAGCCGCTTGTCATTATCGGCACAACGGGTCCGCTGCTGCTCTTCGACGAGGCGCTGAGTAACTTCTGCATGGCGAACAATTTCGACTTTCTCGCCGTGCGCGTCTACGTCGGCATTTGGCTGGCGGTGATCGCACTCTGCATCTCAGCCTTCGAGGGCAGTGTCTATGTGCGCCTGCTGACGCGCTTCACGCAGGAAATCTTCTCCGCGCTGATCACGCTCATCTACATCGTGGAGACCATGATGAAACTGGTGTCCGTTTACAAGGAGAATCCGCTACTCGCCGACTACAATCTGCCGCCGCCGACGCTGATGCAAGACGAAAATGCAACGCTGTGGAACATAACGTCCGATGCGAATATCACGTTGTCACCCATTGAGCCGCCCAGCAGCAAAGTGCCCATGAACCGACCGAATACGGCGCTCTTCTGCACCATACTCACGCTGGCCACGTTCACGGTTGCGTATTACTTGAAATTGTTCCGGAACTCGCATTTTCTGGGCCGCAATGCGCGACGTGCGCTTGGCGACTTTGGCGTGCCCATCTCGATCACGATCTTCGTGACCATTGACTATTTGATACCCGAGGTCTACACGGAGAAACTGAGCGTGCCCGAGGGTCTATCGCCCAGCGATACATCGCGACGTGGCTGGCTAATCGGCTTCGGACCAATGGACACCTGGGTGCCCTTCGCTTGTGTGATACCCGCCTGCCTGGTCTACATACTCATTTTCATGGAGTCACAAATATCGGAGCTGATTGTCGACAAGCCCGAGCGTGGACTCAAGAAAGGCTCCGGCCTGCATTGGGACATTGTGCTGCTCTGCATTCTGAACACCTTCTGCGGTTTCCTCGGCATGCCTTGGCACTGTGCGGCCACGGTGCGCTCCGTGACGCATGTCTCCTCGGTGACCATAATGTCACGGTAAGCCAAACACAAGCGAAACACTGCCAATCTCACTTACTCATGCGAAACTCTTTTTCCATGCTTTAGCACACACGCGCCCGGCGAGTCGCCACGCATTATTGACGTTAAGGAGCAGCGCCTATCCGGCTTCTTTGTCGCACTGATGATCGGCCTCTCGGTGCTGATGGCGCCGCTGCTGCGGCTCATACCGCTGGCCACACTCTTCGGCGTGTTCCTCTACATGGGTGTGGCCTCGATGAGCGGCGTGCAGCTGTTCGAGCGCATACGTCTGTACTTTGTGCCCGTGAAGCATCATCCGCCGGCGCCGTTTGTGAAACGCGTGCGGCCCTGGAAGATGCATCTCTTCACGACCATACAAGTCCTTTGCCTTACCATGCTCTGGACCGTCAAATCGTCGAAGTTCTCATTGGCCTTTCCTTTCTTCCTCATCTTGATGGTGCCCATACGTCAGCGACTCTCTGCACTCTACAGACCCGAGGAGCTGCAGGCGGTAAGTGCACATCGCAACTTATCTAAGACTCAATCTCACTTTAAGCACTTTCTGATTTATTTTTTTTTTTTCTATATGCAGTTGGATGGCAGCGAGCCCAAAAACGGTGAAGATGAGCCCGACTTCTATGAGCAGGCAACAATACCGGCTTAAGCTCAAGCCAGGCTCCTGCTAGCCTAGCATTTATTTATTAAGCGTACTTACTTAGTTAAGCGATATGCGGTGTGTATTTGAACCAACAGCAAGAGAGCAACAAACCCATTTGTGGCGTTTATTGTGTTACATAAGACAGATGTGTATATTAATGATACGCCGACAACAACAACAACAACAATAACAAATTGTGCTACAACAAACAAGTTGAATGCGTAAAATGTTTCTTCAGCAGCAACAATTAAATTAGTTTTCCTTTTCTTTCGCTTGGTTTATTTTTCTTCTTTTTTCACTTTTTTTTTCTTCTGTTTTTTTTTTTTTATTTGATTTGTTTTCTTTTTGTTTTTTTACAAAACATATGCAAGAAAAAGTATTACAACAAAATTGTTTAATAAATTATTTAGTTTAATATTTACGCGTTTTAACGCATATGTTGCATGCAAAATAAACTTTGGCCAAAAGCCAAAACAAAAACAGAACGTTAGAAACGAAACGAAAAAAAATCAAACAAACCGAGTCTGCAATGCCGCAACTCGCTCTGTCCCTGTCGCTCCCATGGAGCTTGAAGCTTGCCATGGGCTCACAGCGCAGCGAACTGCATTTAGCAGACAAGTTGGCAATGAAATAAATCAGCAAGTCTTAATATTTAGCAGCAAGGACGCACGTTAAACTGCACCTGTAGCCAAAATCAGATCTAGGCCCGTGTGACAACGGGATGCAGTGAACGGCATCAACGTACCAATATGGCGGTCCTTGTGTGGCACGGACACGTCATATCATATATGTTAGTGTACGGGAATCGAAAGGCACATATTTTTGCTAAGGTTTTTATCGCTAGAAAGAAAGTATTAAAGAACAAAGAAAAGCTGTTCGAAGTTTGCAGTTAGAAGTGGCAGACTACAAAGCATAAGCTGAAGAAGAAGTAGAAGAAGAAGAAACTAACGCTGTGAGAAAACAAAAACTTAAAACTATGAAATACATTGTTGTGATTGTACTTAGCAGTTGGGCCACAACAAAGCTGAACGATAAATTGCGTTACCTATATTTAAAAAGGAAAAAAAAAAATATAAAAAAAAATATATATATATATATTTAACAGAAAAAAACAAAAAAAAAAAAAAATAAAACGAACAGCAAACTAAAAGAAGCTGAAAAGTTCCATGAACTAAAAAAAAGAAGAAAATGTATTACACAAGCAAAATTGCTCAGCGTACCTTAAACGAAAAGTTTTGCGCTAAGCGCGAAAAGCAAAAACGAAAGCACATAAAAATCTAAAGTTAAATATTAAATATTAAAAATTATTAAAAACAAAAAGCAAATATAAGAAACTAAAACAGAAGAGGCAACAATTCGAATATTTACTATGGCGAACGAACATATCCACATTTCTACATATACGTATATATGTATATGTGTGTGTATGTGTAATGAAAACACAAAGGTGCAGCGGTAAATGCACATGAATATATTTTTAAAGATTGCAAAAAAAGAAAATGAAAAAAAAAAAAAAACAAAGTTTATAAAAACAAATAAATATAATAAGAAAAGAAAAATACCTTTAATAAAATTTAAAGTAGAAGGCAGAGCATAGAGCATAGAATGCATATGCCGCAGCTTAGACGAACAAAAGACTATTGCAATATGCATAGCTATGTTTGTACGTATGTATGTATGTATGAATTTACTTATATATGTATATGTATGTGTATTTGAAAATACTTACTTATTTCTAGTCGCGTATCCATCCATATGCGTAGCATATGATGACTATGCGTATCCTTATGCGTATGCTTAGCATATGATGCCTATGCGTATCTGTATCCGTGTGCGTATGAGCATTTGTCACAGTTGACTTGAACAAACTTCAACAATGTTTGTGGACTAAACGGAGCACTTAGCTAGAGCATTAATGAAAATAATTGCGAAAATCGCACGCACGCACGCCCACACGTCAACACGCGCCGCAGACTTGGCTGCCTGAGCAGGCGACTTGCCAGGCTTCCTGCCCGACTGCCCGACTGCCCGACTGCCTGACTGTCCAGTATGACTGGCTGGCTGGCTGGCTGGCGAACGGCGTTGGCTTGCGGCACGTGCTTTGTGTGTGGGTGTGGTTTCGCCTTTGACAGCACCAACAAAACCTTAGTAGAGAATCCTTCGACCATCGAGCGTCGACTGTTGTTTGTTAGTTTCTTTGTTAGTTTGACTTTTTTTTTTTTGTTCTTCCTTTGTCTTTGATACTCATTCTGGTTTATTCGTTTTGTTTTTGAGTCCTTTGTTGTGTTGTGTTTCGTTTTTGTGCGTTTGTGTGTTACTTAAATTAGTTAACTGCGTAGCCTTAGATGCGTCGTTAGCCGCGCTTAGTGTTGAATTAATGAATAGTTAAATTGCTGCCGCATCCTTGCCGTGCAGCCTAAAACGTAGTTTAGATCAAATTTTTTAGAGAAATTTAATGAGAATTCATTTTATTGCTTTGCGTGCAAAACGTTTAAATCAAATTTAACTTATATATATACGTATTATAATATTGTTTATGTAAACGTTGTACATAGCGCATTACTTACTTAATTAAAAAGAAATATAAAATACAAAATAAACAACAAAAAAAATTATAAAATGAATAAAAAGTCTCAAAAACAACAAATAACTCCAGTGACATTATTATAATTAATTACACTTAATTAAATCTCACATTTGTGGTTAACTTCTTGTTTTGTATTTGCTTGAATTGTTAAGTGTCCTGGCATTAGGACAATGTGACAATTCTTGTGGTTTACATGAATATCACAAATAATTGTTAAACTTCCTAAAACGAATGACACTTCCAGTTTGGGCAAACGACGGTAATGAAATCCTCTTTACAAATGCAACATTTCCAAGAGGCCTTCAGATTTTATGAATGCCTGGAATCACACGTGGTTTTATGGTTTGTATTCAACTTCATATGATGTCATTGTTGTTGGAGTAGGAAGTCGTTAAGGAGTGAAATAAACAAAACGTTTGAAATGCTGAGTAGGTTGAACAGATTCTGACTTAGCTCACAGGAAGAAAAGCACTCAGCGCCAAATAATCCATAGTCTGCAGCCGCTTTAAACGCTGTAGGGCTTGGCTTAGCACTTCAGATCATTCAAGTTAACTTTGACCATTACACGAGCACATATGTAAATCCTTCGAAGACTGGTTGGCGGATACTAAAACGAAAGGTCTTATATAACATTCATACCATATCAGCATCTGGAAGACTAAATTTTCTTGGGATGATGTTTAAAACCGTCGTTAGTATAAAAAGGTTACCGCAGCTGAGCTGAGTAGTCTTTTTGTGGAGACTCTGCGACCAGAGTTCTAAAGTGCTTAGCTGCCTTAAATCCTACGCACTAAGTTCAGTGTCCCGCTAAACAAATTAACTGCCAGTGGCGACATTTTATTTTTAACGCAACTGTAGTCATGCGTATGTTGCAGGTACCAAGTAGGAAACCTGACACTGAATTTGGCTTGCTGACGCATCTTAAACGTATTGTAAAGTTTTCCCTTAATTTTTTAATTACTTTTTATTATGCAAATTAGGGAAACGTATATTTTTATATATTTAACATATATGTACGAGTATATAAGAGTGTGCATGTGTATACATGAGTGAGGCGTGTTTGCACTAAAAGTAACATTTTAATTTATGCCTTGCTTAATGTATGCCTTGTTGGCTCAACGTATGCCACTATGCCATAGCATATGGTAATTAATTTTTTTTTTTATTTTAACGCGGCTATCTGCGAATAAGCCCACATACAAAACGTACAACAACAAAAGCAACAATCGAGAAAGAGAGCTTTCGCAATTTCACTCAAACGCAAGCCATTCACTCGAAAGTGTGTCCCAAAAAGCTCGCGTACTCACAGCGACAAAAGCTCAACAGCGACGCAGGCAATTGCTGCTGGCAGGTGAATTACCGATGCAGCGATGTGAAATCAGTTCGACACGAAGCCTTCAGCAGTACGGTGCATGTGCGTGTGGCTTAGAACGTTGGCGCGTGAACACTCTGTCTTGTGTTTCGTTGAGTGGCATACGCGGCGTATACGCGCTTTTCACCGCAGAACAGAACAGTCGTCGCGACGTCTTCGAGACGAAGTTTCGTGTGCCGCCGAACTTGTGTTGTGTGTGAAACGGTGCCAAAGGTGCCAAAGTTGCGAAAGGTGATTCCACGGTTAATGCAATAATTGAAATATGCATAATTGAAATGTTTGCAATCTCGCAACGAATCTGATTGCGCTGCCTGTGAGTGACTTCTTTATTTGTTTCGCCTTCCTGCCTTCTTAGTTTTTCCAGCCTTGGCTGCTGCCTCCTGTTGCCTTCTTTTTTTGTTTTTGTTGTTTTGTTGTTTTTTTGTTTATCTGTTTTTTTGCTTTTTTTTCCCGTTTTTGTTTTTTGTTGTTTATTTCTTGATGCTGCGCAAATTTATGTAAAGTTCATAAAGAACGCGTAATGCGAATGCAAATACGGCATTGTGTGTGTCTTCGCAGAAGTTTTGTATTTTGTTTGAGTTAAACTTTGACTTGGCCCGCAGCGCGGCTGATTAGACCTGCGGCAGCGGTTATGGATTTCGTGTGCCTCGGCATCGGCTATGGCTCTGGCTGAGGCTGTGGCTGTGGCTGTGGCTGCGGCTGAGGCTGTGGCACTGACACTGGCATTGCCACAAATATGCTAATTCAGGCCACAAAAGTTGGCAAAAAATAAAAACACAAACAAGTGAAAAAAAAAAACAAAAAACAAAAATAGGAAACAAAAAAGTAAACAAAAAAACAAAACACAATTGTGTGCGCATAATGAACGAATGTTTTTATTTTATAATTTAATGAGATTTGAAATAAAAGCAATAAGCTGTGAAATCTTTCAGTGCGCCCCTGCCATAGCCGGCATAGGCGCAGCGCAAACAAAGCCGCCAACAAAACACTTAAACCAAAGCCAAATGCCAAGCGAAGCCAAGCCAATTCAAATCGAGTCGAGTCGGGTCGAGTCGTTTGGAGTCATGTAGAGTTGCAAATGAGGCGAAAAACGCGTGCGAGTGTGATTCGATTTTGCAAATTTTAATCAAATTTTGAACGTTGCTTGCATGCTTGCAGATACGCATCGTGCAATTTGCTGGCCAATTTTGTGCGCAAGGACATTCACAGCCACAGAGACAACGGCAACGGGCATAGCGATAAGGACAACGCCGCTGTCCGACACCTGCCCACTAGGTGAGTAGTCTGCCTGCGATATGCGATATGCGATATGCGTTTAAGCGCCTAAGCACCTGCAAATGCCAAGCGCGGCCTCAGCAAATTGACTGCAGCATTTAATTAATGGGAAATTCATTTCACGCCGTGCGCCTGCGGCTGCAGCTGCATTGCACTGCACTGCTCTGCACTTGCATACACATACTTGTGGGCCATGTGCATGTCGAATTTTCAGCAGATACACACACACACACATGCCAACTCACACCCACACATGCACCCATGCATTCACATGCCGATACTCAAAGAGATATTCACATTCAAATAGTATTCAGGATTTTACGAGCAATGTTTGGTTTGTTTTTCCACTAGGCTACACTACACTACACACGACGCCATGCCATGGCAAGCCAGGCCAGATCGGGCTGTGCCACTTCGACTCAGGCGCTTGTGTGTCGGTTTGAGTGGCAGCTGCTGCGGCATTGGTTGGATTTTTATTGCGGTCGCTTTTGAATTGCTTATGTAAATAAATCTTTAGGCAGCGGAGTGCTGGGCAGAGGGTCGGGGGCCTTTCGAGTGCCGAAGTGGCTGAGTATCGTCGACCGACAGCTAACAGAGCGTGCGAATTAATAACTTAAATAAATTAAATTTAAAATTCGCATGAAGTGCCTGCACGCGTCTATCGTCTATCGCCTAAGCTCGAAGAAGTCTGTTATTAGATACTCACTCACATGTTGATGATGACTATGATGCTGCTGCTGCTGCTGTTGTTGTTGTTGCTGCTGCTGCATATGTGCTCAGTGGCTCGTCCTTGATGGCATAATTCTGCTGAATTAGCTAATTTCGTTTATGAGTTTTAGCAAAAAAGCAAACTCACGCCACGACACCGCACCATTCCACACCATACCACTCGGCACTACACTACACTACACGACAGCACACGACACGAGACACGTTGAGACGCCTAGAGACGCACGGAGACAAGTCGATAAGACACGAGACAGCCCCGCATTATGCGAAAGTAAGTTGTGATTTATTTTGTTCAACATGACAGTCGACAGTCGACGTGTCGGACACCCTACGCAGAACAGCAGCAGCAGACGTACACATGGCATTTTGTGCGTCTTGTCGCGATTAAGCACGATAAAGTGCGAGACGTCGACGCTTGTGAACAGGAACCAAACTTGCGCAGTGCGACTCTGCCAAGAACCACCGGCACCGACAGCTGTGCACATCCTGCTGACACCAAACCCGGCCACTGCCTGAACGTCACATTGAAACTTTACCCTTGCTGATCCCTGTGCCAAACATGACGACTTGCCGCCAAGTGTAGGTGGCAGCACACTTGGCAGCAGGCAGCACTTTCTACCTCAACAATTAAACAAAACTGACTGAGGCGGACCTTAGTAGACAGCGCTTGTCTTTCAAGAACATATGGCTAGGCGTTGTGATCTTCAAATTTAAGTAACTCGAATATAAAATGCCAATCTTGCCCCAAAAATGCTTAACTTTACTCAATACAAAGCAGACAGATTCTCTAGACATGCAGCAAGTTCAAGAAAGCAAGTCAAAGAATACTCCACAGAAACATGAGTAGGATAAGCGCCTGTCTCTCTCTCTCTATATGTATCCTCATATGTTGTGCACATAAAACCCTTTTCTAGGCAAAATAGACAATGTCTGATATATCCACATATGCAACCGTCTCTGGCGTAGTTGCGATAGCGAAGAATTATTTCTTGCCTTGGCATTGCGTAGTCAAACATTTGAGTAACAGAAACTCCTTAGTCGCTAACAAAATCTCCTGACCGTTGGCTTTCTGCAGCATATAAACAAAAGTTATGGCTGCAGTAGCGGTTCGTGTGCCTTCCTTGCTCAGATGCCAAATGTTGCCCCCGTTACAGATATGCCAAATTGACGCACTATGACATAGGACACTGCCTCAGTATTATTGGCATTAACCCAATCCTCGTCCAGTCTTCTGTTGCCTGTCAACTCATGTGTCCGCTCCATTACGTTCTGTTTGCTCTGCATGACTTGCGCACTCCCTGGCGCCGGTGGCTGTCTTACCCAAGCAGGCAGCAGCTGTGTGTGGCGAGGATGTGCTGCTGCTGCAGAAACTCAGCTTGGAATTCAATCAGGCCATGCCTAATGCAGCTCATGGCGAATACTGTAGCGATTTGTTATGCAAAGAAGAAAGCGGATTTGCCTAGTTCGCTTAGCCGTGTCTTATCCCGCCTAAAGTGGCAGGGGGCTTGTGTGCGTAGGGTAAACACGTCACCGCTTTAAACTTTCATTTATTTTCAGTGTTTTTGTTTGTTTGGCTCTTGACTCTTCGCTCTCCTGCCGTTGGAGGACAACTGGCAAAATTGGCGCTTGCATGCATCGATAACTAATAAAAACTTACACGGCGCATATGTCGGCCTAAATCATAATAAGCCACTACTAAGACCGCCAATAAATCTTTTGTAGATTTAGAAATTAATGCTCAAAAGCCCCCAAGCCCAAGCGCAGGCTCAAGCCAAGACACAAGACGGCGCGCAAGGCGCATGAGGGGACAGACACAAAACACGAGCAGGCAATATGTGGCGAGGCGCGCGCTCGCACGGCAGACTGCAGCCGACATGGCATGGCATGCATGCCTGGAAGCCAACAACAAGCGAACAAAAGGCAATCGAGCCAAAGAATCCAACTCACAATGCCACGCCATGGCCAGCCGGCGCACATCTCGCTCGCCGCGGGCTCGGCTGCCTTTGTTCGGCAAACATGCACAGCTGCGTCGCATTCGGTTCCTTCTTTGCCTGTGCCGTTGACGTTGACGTTGTCTTGCCGATTGTGCGCCAACAAAACGAACCGAACTGCGCCGAATTGCGCCGAACTGAGCTGAGCAGAAGTGAAGTGAACGCAATGCTCAGTGGACCCAATAGCCCATGAATGAAAGTGTCGACGTGCGTGTTTGCGCTTAAGCGTATGTCTGCCTGTCTGTCTGTCTGTCTGCCTTCTGCCTGGCTGCCAGTCCGCCTGTGCCTGTGCCTGTGCCTAAGCATGGGCATGAGCATGAGGCATCGCGGTGATCCAAGGCGTTTCCTTCGAAGATTAATGATTATTAGCTACGTCGCTTGTATCAATATGTATGCCTTAAAATCGTGTGTAGCAGTCTCGGCTATGCCACGCCATATTTGTGGCTCCGACTGTGGCAGTGGCTCAGGCTGTGGCTGTGGTTGTGGCGGCGGTCGGCGGTTGTGGTGCCATTGGTGCGGCCGTGTGCGATTGTGTGTAATAGTGGGTGGGGGAGTGGGGTGTGAGTGGGCCAGCGTCACCCACGCAAGGCGCCGCACGTCACGACACACGCGTATTTTTCATGTTTAAGTAAACTTTTTCTCTTTAGCCACGTGCGTGCCTACTGACAGCCTAAGTATTCGCTTATAAATACGCTGCTACATAATTTATACGCAGTAAGTGCTTTGATTTTCGGTAACAATTTTTCTGGCTTTTCACTGCCTCGCTGCACGCCTGCGACTTGACTTGTGCTGACTCACTCGAACTTCCACCCCACGCCCAATGCCCAAACTCAAACTCCCGGCCGCCAACACTCGGTCTCTGGCTGTCGCTTGCCTGCTTAGCATGCCAAGTCATCTCAAGTCTTGTCTTGTCTTGTGCCGAGTTGTGTTGTGTTGCCCTGCCTTTGCCACACCATGACAAGGCGCGCTTTTCTCGACGTTAGGCTGCCCGCAGCGTAGCGCAGGTGTGCCGAGGAGTGTGTGTGGAGTAGGCGGATAAGTACATGTAGCCTCGTCTCATTATGCATTGTGCCTGTCAATGTTTACGTGTTGTTAAAATTGATTTTTGACGAACTTTGCCTGCGTTAAAATTAACCTTGGCATGCATGACGTATACGTGTTTGTACATTGCGTATACGTAGTGTGAGTGTGCGGTGTGTGGGTCAGCTGCTGGCAGTACGAGGGCAAACGATTGACCGCCTTTGCTAAACGAATTTGACATAATCGCATTAGCTAAACAGACATGCTTACAGAATGACCGACAGACAGATAGAAGCACAAGCAAACTAACAAAATATACAAAAGGGGGAAACAACAAAACACACAAGACACAATGCAATAACAAACAAACAAAACAATTAAACAAATAAATGCTTTAAGCGTTAGCAATAATAATAACATCGACAGCGGCAACAACAACAGCAACAGCAACAACATCAAGCAGAGAGCTGAACCAGAGCCAAAGCGAGAAAGAACACGAATCCAATAAAGCGATTCAAAGCGTAAACGTGTTAAGCAGTTTGACATGCAGCCGCCAAAACATGCAACGCTGACTGACTGCAGCAGCAGCAGCCCACCACTGACTGCACCTGGTTGCCTGATAACATGCACACACACACACACACATGCTCACTCACATACACGCAGAAACGAACACAAAAGACACCAGCGACTCGCAATTCACATCACCTCCTCTGCTCCAACTCACACCACTCCAGTCGAGTCGCGTCGCGTCGAGTCGACTCCAATCCTCTGCTGCCGGCATATGCCATTAGCAGGCGCGGAAATGTCTGCCGCATTCATTATTTCGTCATAGTCGTTACAAGTCTTCATTCGGTTTCAGTTTAACTTGGCGTGTCATGGCATACCATGACTTTGCACAGCTCGCATCGGCTCAGCTCAGCTCAGCTCAGCTCGGCTGGGTTTGGTTTGGTTTCGCTTTCTTTAGCCTTTCAGCCCTCGGCTGAATGTTTTCTGCATTTGCGGCATGTTTTTTGCTGCTCGTTTATTTTTCTTTTGCATTGCTGTTTTGTGTTTTGTGTTTTTTTTTGCTTTTTGCAACGCGACTAAAACAGAAACAACAGCAACAGTAACAGCAACAACAACAATAATCACAGGAGTAGTCGCCTGTTTGAGAGCTCAACAACCGCAACGACTTAACTCGACACATCAGCAAGCGGACATGCGACGACCCACTTTTCCCCATAGATACACCGACATACACACACACACATACACACACGCATACACTGAGGCCACGAGGAACATGACTGCCTACACACAATCGACAAGAGCAACAGCAACAGCAACAGCACCAGCAACAACAAGGAGCAGCCACAACAAAAAGCAAATTGCAGGCAACAGCACTCGAAAGTTGACTTGAAACTGTCCACCAAGCCTCCATTCGACGTCCGCTGAGTGTGCGTCGAGTGTTTTGTGGCTGTGACTCTCTGGCAGCACAGCACTGACTCCGGCTGTGGCTCTGACTTTGGTTGTAACTATGGCTGTAAAGGCGCTGAGCTGCTAAAGTCCTTAAATGCGCACCACAATAATAACAACAACAACAGTAGCAACGTGTAAAAAAATCACAAAAACACACATACACAAAGCAAAAAAAAAATAAAATAAAATGAACAAAACAAAACAAGAAAAAAACAAGGAAATAAAAGAAAAAGTTAAACAACATAAAAATCCCAACGATAAGCGACAAGGGCGGAGAAGGCTATGTCGGCGGCAACGGCGATGAAACAGTAAAAATCAACACCGTTATTCGCCGTGTGCTGACTGGCTGCCAGCCTGCGTCTCGCACACGCACGCACATACTCACACACACACACGCAATGTCAGCAGTCAGAGCATGCCAGAAAGTGTCCTGTATATCCTGTGCGAGTCCTGTGTATGGTGTGTGCGGTGTATAATGTATTTAGTTATATACTTATACAGAACATATCGTGCTTAGTCAGACCAAGCAGTAGCAAGTCGAAGTGACAGACCGACCGCTTTGTGCACGCACTTTCGCCCCACAGACCTGTGGACTTGAAAAGTCGACGACAAGCTGCTGCTGCCGCTGTTGGCGTCGGAGTCGGTGCTACTGTCGCTGACGCTGGCTCTGACGCTGTGCTGTGATTCTGATCGCATGTTCATTACAATTACAGTCAAACCTGTGCCCCACGCCCTTAGCCTCACACCCACACAACCGCCCACATGAGCAGCAGTTTAACGCCTTGCGCTTTTGTTTGGCATTTTGCTTCTTCTTCTTCTACTTTATGCTTCTTTTCTGCGACAGTGCGACGTGCGCGCAACGAAAGCCGCAGGATGCCTCGAAACTGTTGAACAAAATCGGACGAACGATGACTGCGACGACAACACAGTCAGTGCCAAAGGCACAACAGACGCTGGCTGTGGCTGCGGCTGTGGCTGCAGTGTTTCCTAAGACTTTGGGATTTTCATGCGCAAATTATCTACTGATGCTTTAATGCAACTGACAATGGCACGTCCTGCTTGCATATCTCTTTAAGTGTGTTCAGCACGCCCTGGTTCATGGGCAGCTAGCCAACGAAGCAAACGAAACAAACGAAGCAAGCGAAGCAACAAAGTGAGCAAGTAAGCAATCGAGCCACCCGCACATTTGCTTATAAAGGGTTATCCAATTTGTGATAGGGCAAGTAAAGTTAAATTAAACACACTTTGGATTTAGTTTTCGTTGGGGTTTTGATTTCATTATATGACCCGAACCCTGGACATTATGTATGACAGTGTAGCAGCAGCATTGAAATGGCCATCGAGTGACTATCGTTGCTTTGGTGGAGTCAAATGTGGCCACTGCCAGAAGATTTTACACATTTTCACATTTTCAGCATGTTTTTTTGCAAGTTTAACACATTGTCTGCTGCTTAAGTGGGCCGAAGCTGTTAAATGGCAAACCATCGAGTAAATAAATATTTATACTGGATCACAACGCATAGCGTCTGCCCAAAAATGCCAATGCCAAATGAGTGGCATGTGATTTGGAAAACATGCCAAGGATTTGTGTTTGTTTATGCAAAAACACTCAGCTCAAGAAGCACAAAAAGAGCCACTTGCAATAATAACTAAGCGCTGCATACTTTCAGGCATGCGTCTTTGCTGCCTAACTCCAGTGCGTAAAAGAGAGAGACAGCAAAGGGCAGAATTTTACATATAAATATGTATGTATGTACACAATATGGCAGATATATATCTATATATATACATATAATGCGAGAAAAGCCTTTTGTTTTTCAAAGTCGTTGCGCCAACAAAGAAAAAGAAGAAAAAGAAAATATATTTTACCATAATCACAAAATTGTGAGAAAAGCATTTATTAGTGTGATATAGCCCTTCGCACTATAATTGTCCTTTTCAGTCAATTCGGCAAAGATTTCTCGTTCAGCGTTATGTGATTGCCTAAAACAGTTTAGTTGTGTCAACTGCTTGAATGGAAATCCAAACACGCCTTCCGTAAACAATTTCGCTGTGGCTTGCACATGGAGCATGTGGGACACAGCACACTGCCTGGAGCAACCTCAGCTGGGCTGGCAAATTCGTTTGTTACTCAGTCATGTGCTCTAGCAACAAAGCTCCTGTTAATAAGATATGAGTCGGCAGATTAATGAAACATTTTTGGCAGTAAAAGTTTCAACCTGCACAAAAGGTCCCCCAAGTGCGGCAAACTGTCAAAAACCGGAGCACTTCGATAGACACAACGCATGCAATAGTCAAGGACAAAGCTCGCAATCATTTTCATTATAGCAATAACAATTAGTGCGACGCAAAGCACGTATAGGTGAAGCCAAGGCAAAAGCGAAAAAGGCCACAAACAAACCGAATACCGAAAAGAGAGGCAAAGCATAATTTTTGCGCAGCACAAGTGGCCAGCAAGGAGACATGGCTTTCGTCTTGGTGCTGTCGGAACAACACAAGTCGGACAGACAAAGTTGATCTGCGCTGCCTTGGCTGCCTACAGTTGCTTGCTTAGTTGTGTGTACCCAACTGCGCCAGTGCTGGATCTAGCTACTGGCCTGGCTGCGTCGCCCGTCATATGCAGAATCCGCACAATCCAACAATCCGACAGTCGTATGTGCTGCGTTTGCCAGCGAGCACCAGCGGCGCTTTTTTAACGAGCAAACTTTCTCGCACAGGGCCAGGCAGGCATGCCGGCGAGTGTGTGCGAGTGAGCGAGAGGGGGATATGAGCGAAACTTGTTGTGTAAATCCTTTAAACAAAAACCATTTAAACATTTTAGCAATGCAACAAATAATAATTAAATGGAGTACAGCCAAAACAACAGCAGCAACAACAACACTAATAGTAACAACAAGCAAACAAATTTAAACTTTTTTGTAAAAACTTTGCTTCATAGAACGACTGTTAGATTCTCTTTAGTTTTTTATGGTTTACTCTGCTATTTTTCCTAGTTTTTTTTTTTTTGCTGATTTGATTTTTTTTTTTTTGTCTCTGCCTTTCGTAGCCACTCGCAGATTTGTTTTTTATTTTTTTTTTTTTTTTTTTGACTTTGACGAGTTTAATCGACTCAAGTGCCACTCGGCTTTTTGTTGCTTTCTTCTATTTTGTTATTTTTTTTCCTCGTAATTCTTTTTATTTTATATTTTTTTGCAAGTGGTTGTCATCGTTTTTGCAAAGCTTAAGTCAAATGAAGGCATTCAGTTGTACATGTATTATTATTATTATTTTTTTTTTTTTTTTTTGTTGTCGTAGGGTCTTCGTCGTCGTCTTCATTTCATTTGCTTTCGTGTTTTTGTGTTTTTGTTCTTAAGTTTTTCATTTGAAATGCTTTGCAGCTTTCACTTTGTTTGACATGCTTCTGCTTCGCCGCCTGCACACTCAACAAAAAATTTTCGCAATTCGTTTCGCTTTCGGAATTTCATCTTTTATTTTTTTTTGTTATTTATTTTTTTTATATTTTCATTTTTATTATTATTATTATCATGTATTTTTTGTGTTTTGTTATTTTGTTGATTTTGATAAGGTCGCAATACGCTATTCTCCTTTGACTGCTACGCATCCACAGCCACACCAGCTGACGCACCACAGCCGCAGTGCAGCAGCAAGTTGTGAGGCTACGTCGTTGTGAGATTTCGAGGTTGCGAGGTTGCGACTCTTACAATTACATTGCCGAAAATGTTACAAAATTCTGCCAACTTAAATAGAAAGTTTAATAAATTATGAAAACAAACATCGAATATTGTTAGCCTTGTGTGTCGTAGGCGTCCGTCTGCCATACGCCATCCGGCGGCGTGTGCGCCCCCCCCCCCGTGACTGCTGCACGCGTCTAGGACTGCACCATCGCACGTATGTCGGACTCGGCGGCAACCTTCGGTGCGCGCACCTCGATGCCGCGCACGGGCTGTCGATCCAAATGATGGATTACTTTGTAAACTTCGCTACGATTCAAATCGATTTTCCTATCGGGCTTTTGGTATTTCATGAAGTTCACTCTGCCAAGTCACATGGGGAGGGAGAGAGATGCAAATAAAGATAGAGAATGAATTATTAAATTTATTCAAGTAGACGCACAAGTGTATGTGAGTCTGTGTATGTGTGTGTGTGTGTAAGTGTATTATATATGATAGCATAATTTGAACAGAAGGGGGTACAGCATAACCGACCGGTAGGCAATCAAATCAAATCAAATCAGCAACAATGCAAAATGAAAACAAATAATTCAACGTTAATTCAATTCTAATGAGCGACCAGGTACCTTGAATCGTAGCCCAGCAAAGGACTCTCGAAACTGACGCTGATGACAATAGCGTTGGTCATTGAGATGGTGATGGCAATGGCGACGATGGCGATGGCGATTACGATGACGATGACAATGCCGTCGACGTAATATCGTAATGGCACAATGATGATGGCAATGATGAAGTTGATGACGGCGGCCATGTTGATTAACGCAACGGCACGAAATGAAAACGAAACAAGCGAATACGAGAATTAGCTTTAAATGAGAATTAATTGATTATTCTTAATGAACTTTGCAAAGACAAAACGACAAAAACAACAACAGCAACAACTACAACAACACTAATTTTCTCCTGCTGCTGCCTCTTCTGTTACTGTTGTTGTTGCCGCCGCGAATGTGCAAATCCCTGAGCGGCGGCGTCAAAATCCAGAGACCAGAAAATTTATGAAAAAAAAAAATAAATAAACACACAAGGCTGTGTTGCTCCCCGCAAACAAAACTTTGCAAATCATAAAAAATTGCTTTGAAATGAAATTGTAATCGTAATGAGTGGGGCGTTGGATTGGGATGGGGCGAGATGGGTGTGTGACAAACTGATGGGCGTTAGGCATTAAGCAGCTGCCACTTACCCCAATGTAGTGCCCGTGATGAGTTCCGCTTGTGCGCTAAGTGTCTCCGCAATGAATTCATCATTGTAGGCATCCTTCGGACGATACCAGCGACGTCCGCCGGGCAGCACCACTGGCCGTTCCGATGAGGGCGTCAGTGGCCCAAAGGTGCGCTTCGAGCGTTTCGGATTATTTTTACGCTCCAGATGTTCCTCGAGCTCCTCAATGACATCGTGTCGCTGGCGGTGTGGCAAAATGGCAGTGTGGCCAGATGGCAAGACGGCAAGGAGTAGAAGAATAAGACAAGAGAACAGTAGTGTAGCAAAATGTAAGGAGTAGTGAAGCAAGAAAATCATCGTGTAATGTGGATTCAAATGGAAATGAAGAGGAAAATGGAAATGTTGTTTTTTTATTTTTTTGTAATTTTTTTCTTTTTTTTTTTTTGCTTATGTACTGGCACTGGCACTGAGGTGCTTTGCCCGTGTGCAGATATTTCATTTCATTTTGATTCTTTTCGATTTGTTTCATAGTTTATTTGCTTAGCTTAGCTTTGGTTTTTGCTACTTTTTCTGGGCATTTGTATTTCGGTTTGTTTTTATTCATGCTTGATTTGTTTTACAATTTCTCTTATATTATCTTTTTTTTTTTCGTTCATATAAGTTTTGTGAAATTTTTTTTTTTTTTTGGGTTTTTTATTTTTGTTTTTGAGGTTTTCTTTTTGATTATTTGCGAAATCGCTTACAACTCGAAACGAACATTATGCTGCAAAAGAAAGAAGCAAAAACCAAATCGAATTTATAGTTTGGAATTTAAGGCGATATGGGCGTGGCAGTAGTCGCAGGCGTACATCTGCCATACTGACCTTTGCCTTGCGCAAGCTTTGCTCCTGTTCCTTCACTTCTTCTTGCGCACCATCGCCCTTTGTGCGCGAGATGAGTTCCACTTCCAAGTCACAGTTGGCATCGTGACCAACCTGCGTGCGCTCCACTTCGCCATTCTCGTCACGGTTCGATTGCACATTGGCTTCTGCGACATCTATGTTACGAATGTGAATCGCAAGTCAAGCCTTTAAGTCAAAAAATACACATGGCTCGCGCTTACCCGTTGCCGCAGACTCTGACACCAGTACAGTGCTCTCTTCCGCCTTCGTCACGCATGCTTCGGCTTCGGCCGTCACTTCCTTTTCCGGTTCGATGTGCTGCAGCTTGAATGCGGGCACCAGTTCCGCCAACTGTTTGGTGACTGCATCCAACGTCGTTTGTATGGTCGACGGCAGCGACGAGAGCGCCGCCAATTGTCGCTGTACATCAGCGAGTTGCTTTTCCAAGAGGAGATCCTCCTCGGTTTTTGTGGTAGAGGCAGTGTTTATCGTCTCGGTGGTTATTGGCATGTCTGCAACGTCTGCTGCGGCTTCATTTGACTCAGCTGCCACATCAGTAGCGGACGCTTCCTTTTGTTCTGCATTCTCGCTTGCGTCGGCATCCTTTTCAATGTCCTCGTGACCGCCATTTGCAGCAGGCATTTCCGCCTCTACATCAGCTGCGAGCTGCTCGCTATTTGCATGACTTTCATCCGCTTCTGGCATTTCCTCCAAATTAGGCACCTCACTGTCCGTTGGCAATGGCTCGTCGTCCTCTTCTTCCTTTTCCGGTTGCTTTACTTCCGCCTCCTCGTGTGTTGCCTGTGGTTCTGCCTGCGGTGGTGTTGGTTCTTTTTCGTCAGCTTTCTCACTTTCTTTTGCCGGCGGGACGGGCTAAAATAAACTTTGCATTGTAGCCAACGTTAAATCAAAGTAGCAAACACTCACCGTGGCCGACTTACTCTGCGACGGGGTCGATTTCTTGATAACTACTTTGTACGCATTTGCCGCACGTCGCTGTGCCTCCAGTTGTTGTTTACTCAGGGGTATGGGACGATTTGGCTTCTGCAAAAACGTCGACCATTTGCGAATATCCTTGTCCTTTTCCGCCTTCGTCTTTATGGCCTCCTCGTTTAGCGAACGCAGCACATCACTTGACATGCATACGCCTGGCTTCGGGAAGATTCTATAAAAATTAACGCTAATGTAGGCCACCGATTAAAATCTTAACTTGACATGCATGCTTCGAAATCAATTGTGCTGCACAAACCCCAAAACATTATGGTCCTGCAACACTTCCGACTCGCCCGACAACACCGCAGCGATCTCTTCTTCCACGAGTTTGATTTCCGTATTCTCAGATAGCACCGAGCAAGGACGTTCCGGTAGCTCCGGTATATAGAGATTGTCTCTAAAATCTTCAGCCTCCGGCTTAGTCGTCTCGATTACCGGCTGCAACTCTAAGACTAGGCCCTCATCAGCCACATCGATTTCATTCAAAGCCGGCTTAATCGGAAATTTCATTGGACCCGAATAAACTTCGTCCTCAGATTCTCTATGCGTAACAAAATGTTTCGATAAATAATCAACTAGATTCGTTATTGCATTTGCAAAATTTTTCTGCACCTATAAACGCCGAAAAAGAAAACGTTGCCACTGCTTCTGATTAGCTGATTGGCCTCATCATGGGTCAAAGGTGCTGCGGCAGTGTCGTTTATGCGCACAATCACATCGTCGACGCGCATCCCGGCCTCTTCGGCAATGCTGCCCTCAGTCACCTGCACATGTTTATGCTTTAAATTCGAATTTATCTTATGGAATTTAATAATAACTGATTTAAAATAATCTTGGTAAAATTGTTCTAAGTTTTCAAAAACTTTCCAACATCTTAAACTCTCTAACGGTCACAACAGATCCGCTGTGATTACAGGATTGTCATGTGTCATTTATTTCGAATATATGGCCACTCAACGAATTAAATTCGGTTTATTGTGAATGGCAATTAGACATTTAAATTAGTGGCCAACATTTGATTCTGCACCAAAAACGATTTTCAAATCAAAATCTCTCTGAGAGGAACACATGCTACACATGTCATTTATAAAATCACATTTAAATTATCTATAAAGTTAAGCTAAGCTCGTTTAAGCTTGTAAATAAATCTGATGAAACAATTTATTGATGCCCATTATAAGTTTTCTATGGTATTCTTCCTTACATGAGAGTAATCTCACTTTAAGCACATTGTACTGCCAAGCAATGAAGACAACGTATTTTGTGACAAACAGCACTTGGGGCGAACCTCTTGTAGTCACGTGTCTTGTTTGTGCGTTGATATTCTAAACTATTTTCTGCTGTTGTTCATCTTGTTTTCTGTACATCATATTACACTGTTGTAAACAGTCCGTTAAAAAGCAACAACACGCGTCTTATAGAAATCTTTCGATTTTAGCTGTGCATGACAACGTCATTTGGCTCAGCCATGATTCGATGCTTAGCTGCTGGCGTTATAAAACCGGCAACAAAACTCACAACGCAGTTTATTTTTAAAATCAATTTTCGACTTATTTTTGGCATATGGCCGCTATAAGTGCATGGATGTTAGGGAGCATAGAGTACGGGGTATGTTGGACTCGTGCTTTTGTGTGCGGCATTCATGCTGCTACTCATGACCTATAGCTCACGCGTTCTATTAACAATTAACTTGACGCGTGCTAAATGGATAAAAATAAACACACAATTGATGGCAAATTACAACAGAAGAGAAATCAAGACAAAACAAAAACAATAAAAAAAAACAACAATACCAACAACAACAATAGCATCAACAACAATAGCAACAAAAGCAACAGCAAGCACAATGAAAACCATGAACATTGAAGAACATTTTAAATATTGTATGCATGCACATAAACATTATATAGCACATACATATGTTTATATAAACATGTACGCATGTACGAGTATATATAGGCATGCACATGGTACATATGTATTGTACATACATTAAGTACTTGTATTTATTTATTTCAAGTTGTCAACACGTCGAAATACAGAATCAAATCCGCAGCGCATGGCATGACTTGGTATGCGCAACACTTGCGAGTTGTGAGGAATAAAAAATTTATTAAAAAAAAAAAAAAACTGAAAACTGAAACGCAAAAGAAGCAACAAAAATGAAAACCTCCTTTTTTAAATATTTAATAAAGAAAATGGCTTTGTTGTGCTTTGTGCCAATGTGCTAAGCCTTTTGTTATTAATTTTTAATGTTTTTCTTTTGTTTTCATTTTTTTTTTTATTATTAGCTATTTAAATTGGTCGCTTAGTTTGTGCCACATGAACAACAACAATAGCGGCAAAAACCGAGCAAAGCAACACGCGATAAGCACGGCCTAAACATGGCTAATAGAATGGCAATTGTTTGGTTGTTTGTAATTTTTTTGAATATTTATTTTTAATGAATTTTTAACAACGGTTTTATGCACATTTAATTACGTAATGCTGTGCACAAGGCGAAACACAACAACAAGAATAACCATGGCAACAACAACAAGAACGATGCATGCACGGCTAATTGAAAAATGAAAATTGCATTTCAATGCACACGATTTAGCACAAAACCCGTTACACGTTTAACCAGATGAACCAAAGTAACTATAAAGTGAAAAACCGTTAGTTGCCGTTTGTCGTTTGTGGGTCTTTTGGCCAATTGGCATTTATGCACTTAATATTCGCAATTTAACACATTCCCTTTTCGACCCTTTTCAGGCCGTTGTTCGTCTCTAACCTTAACAACCGTAAGCGGGTAATCGTAGTCGGCGCCGCCCACGAGCCGAAAGCCCCACGGCACGTTGTCAAAGCGACACATCTTTATATCGATAACCATTTTCGTATGCTTGCAACAGCAACACCGACACCAACACCAACAACAACACTGCTCCTGTGCGCTCCTTGCTTTCTTTTTATTGCTTTTATTTCTTTTTATTAAATTTTTCCTTTTTTTTTTTCTTATTTTTTGTTGTTCTATTGCGTTATTTTATTTCTCTATTGCTTGCGCGTAATCAGCTTCGCTTGCGGATTGACACGACGTCTCCTCTTGCACGTTGCTAAAAGTTCGTTTTGTTTATCCACACACACAGTACACACAGCGCACAGCGTATTGTGTCTGTCCGTTTGTCTATCTTCTGTCGTCTGTCATTCACCGTATAATTGTACTCTTCGCTGCACGTCCCCGGCCGACGCACGGAGTGCTTCTGTTTAATTAGATTTTAATCCGCACGGCGATGTGAACGCGTTGTGACTGACTACTTGACGTCTGTTTGGCAACATCATCGTCCGTCGGCTGTCGATTGTCTTATGCCACACCGTCACCCTGCCCCCCCCTCGTTAACGACGCCGGCGACAATATAAAACGCAACCAATCGATGCAACTCGATGCAAATCGATTCATATGGCAGCACTCTGCAATTGCCGATCGTAGCCAATCAAAGTGCATTCCCTTGATGGATGGCATGGCTGCCAACTGTTGCCCACTTGACTGACTGGCAGCTGGTGGCGTTGGCTTTGGCGTTGGCGTTGTTGGTGTGCGCACTTGCAACAATTGCAAAAAAACACGGCCGTGTGTACTGTGGACACCTTTTAAAACAAAGTAAAAAAGAAGAAACGGAAACTTTTGCAGCAATATTAAGTGAAAAGTTGGCTCGCTGTTTGTCGCGTGGGTGAATTTAATTTTCCGCTTTAAGCAAATCCGAAAATCCTGCCGCATGCCGCCCACTGACGCTGACTGCCAGGCGTTTGACGTTCGGTGCGTTGCCTTTGTTTCATGCCTTCGTCCTTCGTCACGTGCATAGATTATCAACTCATTTTTGATAAAATGCGAAATGTTGCTTGTGATTAGCACGCAAGGACCTGGAAGAGCCATGCATGTCGACACGCAAACTGACGTCCGCAGTGTTTTCCTTCTGCTTTTTTCCTCTCAAGTTTTCGTTCTTTATGTGTTTTTCCCGTTCATTTTTCCTTGGGTTGTCCCAATTTAGGCAGCAGCAGCATACGTAGACGTACATAAATCTTTACAAAGGTCTTTAAGACTTGACAAAGGTTAAACACACTACTTAACAAGGCTCCTGCCGACTCAAACGCTCGGCCGCAACTGATGCTTGCATTGGCGCAGGCACAGACGGGAACAAGTGGGCACAAGTGGGCACAGTCGGGCCCAAGTGGGCAGAGGCATGCACTCAAGCAAGAATAATCACATGTGATTTATGCAAATGGGCAATGTGAGTAACACGTAAACACGTAGCTGTGCCACCAGCACAGCCAAGATGCACGACACGACAAGCAGTCAAAACATTTCAACGCCGTGCCTAGCAACTGGCCTCCGCTGTGCCCGCTCAAAACATTTGGCAGGCCAATGAACCCGCAGCCACAGTCGATTTGTCGAGTTCATGACACGTCCAAATTTACATTAAGTCCTTCCTATTTACCTATCCACCTTCCTGCATGAGGCAGATCTTCCTGCCTGGCTCGCGTATAAATATGCCAGCTTTGCGCTATTTGGCGGCTTTCCTAGCAGCAACATGGCCACCAACGCAACTGCTGTCGCCGGTGAGTACTCGCCACCACTTGTCGCCACACTGAAGTCCTTGCGCTGCACGCTGACGCTGCTGCTGCTGCTCAACCTGTTCATGGACAGCGGCCTCACGCTCATACGCAGTCGCGCACAGGCGCAACAGCTGTCGCCGCTGTTCCAGCAGAAGTACTGCGGCAAGGCGCTCGCCGAGGCCTTCGACATAGTCTGCGTGCGCGGCTACAATGACAAACTGCCGGCCGAGGCCTTGGCCACGTTCACGTCCGGCGCACGGACGCACAAACGCAAAGGTCTGTACGCCAGCTTGACCCCACATACGTTTTAATGCCATTTAATCTGGCTGCAGAGTGTGTTTCTGTCTGTCTACAACAAATCTTTTATAACTTTATTAGCTAATGACAACTTCGAACTGGCAACTGCGACGTACGCACTCGACGAAGGCAACTTACCACAACGGTCGGCATCGGCATCGGTATCGGCGCAGGCACAAGCGCAGGGACTGGCTTCGGTTCAGGCACAGGCGCAGGGACAGGCAGCAGAGTTGCAAAGTTTTGCCTATCTGTGGCGTCCGCCAGCAACGCTTAGCGCTGAGTATTCCTACGCGCTGAGTCCTCTGCTCTCACGCATCTATGGCACCAATGTCCTCGTGCAGACCGTACGCCGGCTGCGTCGCCAGGGTGGCGTTTACGATGAATGTTGCCGCAAGTCGTGCACTTACAATGAATTGGCTGCCTACTGTCGCAATACTTAAAAGATATAAAGATGAAACAGAAATGGCAACGGGTGTGGAAGTGGAAGGAGGAGACGATGAATGGTCCTGGCGAAGTTTGTCCCGTAACAATTTAGCGCACAATTAAGCCAACCGATGCGCCTTCGCCTCTTGTTGCCCGTGCTCAGCCCGGGCATGGCAAGGCATGAGTGCGAGTATTTTTGATTAAAGTTAAACGAAAGTTTCAAGCAGCGCACAAAGTGGCCGGAAGTGGAAATTATGAAAATAGAAAATCGCTTATACTCGTAATAATAATAATAAGGCAAAGCGGAACAGTCTGCGCTGCTCCTGCTCCTGCTGTTGCTGTTGCTCCTGCTGTTGCTACTGTTGCTACAGTCTGCTTGGCCTGTTTTTGTTTCTATTCTTGCTACGGTTGCTGCTTTTGCTTTCGTATTAATTTATTGTCCTTTATAATCGCTATAATGAAAATACAAAATAATAATATGGCATAGGCTAATGATGTACGCAAATATCCTTTGTTTAATTTTTATTGCAATGCACCCCGCTGCCCTCCGACATTATTCACTATTCGTCATACACCATCCTCCACCTAACGTCCAGCGTCTATCGTACACCAATCAACATGCGCCATGCTCCTTGCGTCTGGCGTCCTGCGTCTTGCGTACTGCGCCTTGTGCCAACATGGCGTTTCCGCACCATTGCCACGAGCGCAATTTTCATAAACTTGTTTGGGTAAGACACGAGCATTTCCCAAAGCGTAAATAAAAGCAATGAAAATTTCGTTTCACTTTACGGGCCAAGGCAGCACTTTTTTCATTTTCTCCAGGCGCCATCGTCGCCGCCGTCTTTGCCGTCATCGTGTATCCCTAGCATTGTTCGTGCTACTCCTTCTTCGGCTTCTGCTGTTGCTCGTCCTACTTCTATAGTCACAAGTCTTATGATTTTACCTTATGCGAAGAGTATTCGTAGAATTTTGTTTTATTTGTTATTCTTCTTCTTCTTCTTTTTTATTTGGCTGCTTTTTCTTCTCTTTTTATTGTTGTTGTTGTTGCTGTTCGCTATTTATTATGTGCATTGACATCTTTCTACTGCTTTTGTATTATTTCAGTTTCGGTTGTCACGCCAGGACATTGGGATAGGAAGACAGCAAGCAAAGAGGACAAGAGGACAGCAGGAGTGTGCCAAACAGCAAAACAGCGTCAAGACAACGCAGCAGCATAATAGTAACGAAGTCGTGGCTTGCATTGCTTGTTTGGTGGACGTGGACGTGGACGCGAATGCGAATGCGACTGTGTCTGTAGCTGTAGCTGTGACTTTGTCCGTGAGTGTTGCCTGCGGCTGACTGTGGCCGCTGGTGGCAAAAAGCTAAACTGTAAAATCAGTTGTGTTGACAAGTACAACAACTTTAACAATAAAATAACAATACGTAAGCCAAAGCCACTCATAACGGAAAACAGACAAAAGCCAAAACGAATTAAAAACTTAAACGGAAACAACCTCGCAGCGAAGCGAAAGCTCAGGCGAAAGTGCAAAATGTAATAAATTTCCCAATTGTGACAATGCACGTAGCAGGCATTACGTTACGCTAACAACAATAAACAACAACTGCAAGCAAACTTATTAACACTGAAATAATTAAAAACACGAATTATGCACAGCCGCAATTAAACCAACATACAGCAGCAACAACAGCAACAATAAAAAAGCCAGCCTTCAACAGCGGCAGCAGTCGCAGCAGCAGCGACGCCGACAGCGACGTACACAGCACATTGAAGATGGCGCTGCATGTTTTTACATCCAATACGGCGAGCAAGAAGTATTGCATACTTTTAGGCTCGTTCTTACTGCTGTGCTGCCTGCATAGCAGTGAGGCGCGCATAGGTAATTTAAAACTATTTTGAACGCATTACTGACTGCCTTAAAATTCACTTGGCATTTAAATATTGAAAATTCTCAAAATCTGCACATTTTATCTGCACTGTGGGGATTTCTATTTTTAACTTTAAAAACTTTGAGTATTATTATAAAGTATAATGAAATTTGAAATTTAATATGTGATTTTTAAGTTCAGGTGCGATTTGTGTAAGATCTCAACTTATACTCGTCCCACTTAACAATTTCTAAATGCCTTAGCAGCAATTTGCACAAAGCTTTATAAATATTTGCTCAAATGCAGACGTCACCAGCAGACGAAAATTATGATACTTATGGCATTTTAGTTTGCTGCTCCTGGGCAACAAATAAGGCAGCGCACGAGTCTTTTATTTGCTGGACGTTGTGAGTGTTGGTGGGCAAGACTATACACAGACTGGTAAGGCATTGCCATAAATGCTGCTAGCCATTGGTTATGAATTGTAAAACAGAAAACACAGCCGAGTGTAGTTTGCCATGCAGCAGCATTTAGTTAAATGAATATTTTATTGGCCAAACTGTTGTAAATGCAAAATACACACAATGAGTACATAAGGATACACACGAATAGTTAATGTTGCGTATATTGTAGTCTAATAGGATAACAGCAATAACAATGCTTCATTTCCGCACACACTGCCCTCCATCCGGGCGATGTCTGCAGCCAGCAAGAGCAACCAGTAGTTGTTAGCACGTGTAATAGTAATTTTAACTAATGACTAAAGACAACATTGCAAAGCACACGTCTCACTTCGTCTCCTTACTCCCTTACTTCCTTCCAATCTTTCTTCCTTACTTCACATCCTTGATGTGGCACACTTTACTGCCTGCAGTAGGACTTCAACTCGGTATAGGTGCAGGGCTTCGCGCAGCACTCGTCGGAGATGCCGAAGCGACGCCGACGCAGTTTCATGAACTGCTGACCGCTCTCGCCAAATAGTTTACTCAAGAAGGGATCATAGACAATGGCATCGTCCACTACATCGTTCTCGCGCCAGGCTGACACTGTGTATGAGTTGAGTCAGTTGGCGCACAACCTTTTCGCCGCACTTCATACTTACGGACTGAGTTGCGTTTGGTTATCCCATTGTAGCCGTCCACGCAGATGCGATCCAGCGCTTCGGGTAGTTCGCGTCCACACAACTTAAAGTTCGCTCGTGCATGGTCGATGAGACAAACGAGCGACACGAATACGAACACACAACCGAGGCAACGTAGGAACTGCATAATTGTTTTGGTATTGATGGCACTAGGATGCGTGCTCACTCTACGCGATGGACAGATAAACTGAAGCTGGGCATAGTCCAGGCTTGCCGTTTTATATGTACCACAACTTGTTTTCAGCTGCAGTGCAGCCAAGTGTCAACTGGCATTAGGCCATGTGCCAATCGGCCGCAAGAAGGTCCTTAATATGCAGAATTTGTTTACAAAAACATCGGCGGGCTCACCTTGAGCCAAAACAAATAAATGCCCAACCCACCCATTGCCAATCGGCAAACGCCCACATAAATTCGTCATTCGTCGTTGAGCCAAGTGGCATGCCTTGCAGATGGCGCTACAGATTGCTCCACATATCCCATATAATGCTTTAATGCTTTAATCAAACGAAGGCATACAAAAAATCGATAAAGTATATAATGTGCTTGGTTAATTGGTATAAATTGGTAAAAACGTATATATGTGAATAGTATGTCGGGCGCATGGGCATGTGGGCTCCTCTCATTCGCAGTATCTGGCGATGTCCTCGTAGGAGCAGCCGTTCTTGCAGCACTCCAGTGCGATGCGACGGCGGCGACGGCGCAGGCTGCCATCGTTGAGCTCCACGAATTCCTCGATGTCGGTGCGTGCGTTTAGTATGATGCGCAGCTTGGCAATCAGTCGTCTGCGCTCCCGCACTGTCAGCTTTGTTTCGGTTCCTGTCAGAGTAGCAGTGTCGTCCAGAGGCTCCTTATCGTTCTCGTCGTCCTTGTCGTTCTTGGCTTCTACTATCGTAATTAGGCATAAATTAGCATTTACTCCATTGGACTCCAATTCACTCCACTCCACTTCAACCATGGTCCACTTACAGTCACGTTTGCTTATCTTTCGGCTCGAGTAACCGTCAACGCATAGCAGATCCAGCACCTCATTCAATGCGTCGCCACATAACTTCTTCGTGGCGCTCACCTGCTCCACCAGCACATTGGATACGGCCAGCAATGAGAACAAAAGCGTCAACCGAGATATCAAGAACATACTCGCGGCTCAGTTGGCTTAACTTGCACATCCGGTTCACTGCCAGGCACGGGTTTATCAACACTTCACTGTAGTCAATCATAAGAACTGCGGTCGCGATCCCAAGCCGTGTGCTATTTATACCCTCGCCATGATCAGCTGCCACTCAGCTGCGGACTCAGAGTCGACTTTGACTCAAGTTCACTGCTTGACTTGACTTGACTTCTATTTGTTTGTTTGTTTGTTTTTGAGTGACTTACTGCGCTGCCAGGTAGACTAAGTCGCCGTTTGCCCACAAAACAAACCATTTTCCGAGTGGTTTTCCCAAGCAGCCGATGCATTACGTAAACTACATGCGGTCAAGCGGACATACGGACATGCGGACACGCGAAATCAGAATCGCAGTCAACGTATTTTTTGTTTTGATCCTGCTGCAGCCATAAGGCTAAGGCATGTTGCCAGCATGTCCAATCGCAATTAATTTTCTCTACAAATTTGCATCTCCTCGACGTCGGCACTTTGAGTTCTGTACCACAAGGACCCGCCTGCTGGCGATTAGACCAATCCTTTTGCATTTGCTTTTGTTTTTCTGTTTTCGGTTTTCATCTATTTACACTGTTTTTTTTTTTTTTTCTATTTGTTGTTTTTTGTTTTGTTGTGTTTTCTTGTTTTGTTTTTATGTTGTTGCATTTTTGATAATCATCGACGAAAGCGAAAAATATGGCAAACGTCACAAATGAAAAATTTACTCGCAACAGTCAGAGCCGGAGTTGGAGTAGCTGTCGGAGTTGTAATCTCCGGGTAGAGTATGCCAACTGCAATGAACATGCAGTCGATTTTGGTTGACATGCATGCAACAGATTAAAATTTATTCCCACAGATATTCGCCTGTGCGCAGAGCAGCATGTTTGGCTAAGCCAGCAGCTTGGCATGTTTGCTGCAGTGGAACCCAGCCTAACCCACATACGAAGCCAAACCAAGCCAAGCCAAGCCAAGCACCGCATGCCGCACACAACCCACACGACCCACACGACCTGCTATCGCTTCTGCTGTCGCATGCCACCCAGCCACCGAGCCACCCGACCGTTCGCCTGTTCGACCGGCGACCACCCGCAGTGCCTGCTCCCATCGTCATACCGAATGTTGCGCAATTAAATTCGCATGAATGCCACATTTCAATTTGTCACGGAGCAAAGCGCTTCGAGCTGAGAGCCCGGCGCTTGCCAAGGATAATGTGCGCACATTTTTGTTGTTCCCTTTTGTTGTTATTTTGTTTTCATTTCGCCTTTTTAATTCTTTTTATTTTAGTCTCTTTGATTATACCCTGCATGCATGTGTACTCAGCAACATGTTTTGCACACTCAGCATGTGACGCCTTGCAGCAGAGGAGCAACGTTGCATCAGATAAAGTAAAAAAATATTTACATGAGAGGTTATCGGAGGTTAAGTCAAAAGGATTAAATTACGTTGTCCTGCTGTTCTAGCAACCAACTTTGTAATTATTTGTTTGCTTCTATGCTTTGATTCGCTTTAAATAAATCTGGCCCCACTGTGTCCCATTACTTGTGTGCTATCAGCAGTTGAGTCAATGCAGGGTAAAGCAAAGTCATCGCAGCCCATGCTGGCATCGATGCTGGCATTTATTTAAGCCAAAACGCTACGCATTCCATGTAGATAAAAATTCTGCAACATGTCGAGCAACAGTTGCTAAGCATTGCTGAGTCCTCTGGCAGATGAGTTCTTGTCTGGCTGCCTGAGCCAACACCTGACACCGCAAAGCATCTTATGACATGCCAGCTCTACACAAACAAAAATGCCGACAAACATGCCTACGTGCAAATACACATAAACCGTAAATATAAACCGACATCCCACCATTTCGGCATACCGACATCCCGACATTCCAACAATTTTTTTGGCATATTTGCCAAGCCATGAACTGCTGTGTCAAAGCACACGGAAGTTAAAATTCACTTCTGCTATTTGCCATACGCTAACATGCTTTTTTTGTTTTTTTGTTTTTTTTGTTTTTGTATCCTCTATCATGTCTGTTACTGTTACTGCCGCAGGTTACTTCTGGCATATAACCGATCTGCACTTGGATACGATTTACTCAACGCAGGGCGATGTAATGCGCAGTGAGTAGCAACATTTGTTCTTTTTTTTTAACCTTTATTTAGCTACACACTTCATGTCCCCATTCCAACATCCACCAACATTCATCACCTAACTCCGCCTTCCATGCAGGTTGTTGGCACATCGAGAGGCAGCCGCAGAGCGCCAACACCATTGCGCCCGGCTACTATGGCGACTATCTCTGTGACAGTCCTTGGAGTCTTATCGAGTCAGCGGCAAAAGCCATGAAGTCGCGACAAGGCGACAATGTTGAATTCGTGCTGTGGACGGGGTGCGTATCACTTAATACTTGCTTTGATCTCATTAGTACGGGCACTAACAGTCGCCTCCTTCATCCTCCATCACCATCACCACCTGCAGCGATGGCCTCTCACACTCGGCGCACCCCATGTTTGACTCGAAGAAACTGGAGATCCTGCGCAACATCACCGAACTGCTCGGACGCACCTTCTCGTCGCAGTTTATTTTCCCGGTGCTGGGCCATGAGGACGGCTCCCTGTCGAATCTGCGACATATGGGCGAACTCTGGCGCCACTGGCTGCCCACCGAGGCGCTGCACACGTTCGAGAAGGGCGGCTACTATTCCATCGAGCAGACCAAGAGTCGCCTGCGCATTATCGCGCTGAACACGAACTTCATGCGACACGATCCCAAATACTCGCAGAGCCACTCGGCCGCCGTGCGCCAGCATATGATCAACGCAAACCGATTGGCCATCGTTGGCCAGGATGCACGCGACTATAAAAACTACTACCATCAGCATCAGCACCAGCACGGGCACATGGCTGACTGGAGCAGAGCCAATATGCACGTGGAGGGCTTGCCACACGGCGAAGTAATGGGCGATCGCGTTAGCGCCTTGACTGAGAGCGAGAGTCAGGACACGGAGAAGCAATGGCTGTGGCTGGAGGATGTACTGTCCAAGTCCAGGCATAACAAGGAAACGGTAAGCAGGCAGCAGCTTGCGCCCCTGGGCAGCAGCTTCCACAACTATATGCACTCGCCTTGTTCATTGCAGGTCTATATTGTGGGTCACATACCACCGGGCTCGGACGAGCGGCACATTGGACCGCAGCAGAACGGACACATGACCTTTACGGATGGCAACAATAAGCGCTACTTGGAGCTAGTGCGCAAGTATGCCAACATCATACAGGGGCAGTTCTTCGGCCACCTGCACTCGGACTCGTTTCGCATCATTTACGACATCAAAGGTAGGTAGGCCATGTAGAGCCACAAAATTAGCATAAACATGTCCTGGCATGCCACACGCATCCATACATACACACATGCGCACATACTGGGCATCAAGTGAGGCACGACGTTGCCTGCAATGTTGGCTATGTGTGGGATGTTGGTAATGTGAGCGATGTGGGGTATGTGTACACGCCGCAATGCACATGGGGCACATGGGTAGACAACAAAATGACCACGTTGTGCAATAATCGCAATTAATGCAAAACCACTCACTTAATTTGCCGTTGTTCGATTCAATTATTGGCTGCCGAACAATGCCTGGCGGCCTGAAGTCCTGCGCTGCCATGTGTGCAGCAGGACACTCATGTAAACATGCGGCGAAGTGGCACAGCTGTTGCTTGTTGTGTCCGTTGTAAATCAAAGACATTGACTGCAAACGATTTAGTTTAACCTAGGACATGTTTGTGCGTTTTCCCCGCAGGCAAGCCCGTCTCCTGGATGATGATCTCACCCTCTGTGACACCGCGCAAAATAAGCATCGGCTCGAATAATCCGGCGATGCGGCTGTACAAATTCGATACGGACTCGGGTCAGGTATAGTATACGGCTCAATTTGATGGCAAGCAATTTTGCTAATGGCTCCTGCCACCCCACCCCCGCAGGTACTCGACTACACACAGTATTATTTGGATCTGAAGCTGGCCAACCAAGTGGGCGAACCCAACTGGGTGCCAGAATATAATCTGACGCACTACTACGCGCTCAGCGACATATCCGCGATATCCTTGCATAATTTCGTTGATCGTTTCACCAGCAACGATGCCTCCTGGTTTGCCAAGTGAGTTAGTCTGCACATAAGCCACACGAATATGTTGTCTGACAGCAACTGGCCTCTCTTGCCATGCCATTCACACATTTCAGATATTATCGCGCCAATTCGGTGCGCCACCAAAGCGAGCCCTGTGAGGGCATCTGCATGCTCAACCACTACTGCGCGATAACACGTGTCGACTACAAGGAGTTCCGCCAGTGTCTCGAAAAGGAGCGCTCTGCACTGCGCTCGCACGCCACGGCCATACTCGGCGGGCCCGGCTGCTACTCGCGGCTGCTGCTGCTCGTGACCATCGCACATGTCCTGCAATATCTTCGCGCGTACTTTGCGCTGCTGCCAACACTCGCGACGCAGCTGACGGCTGACAGCGTGCGAACAACAGCGAAGCGTCTGTTCAAACTGCTGACTGCGTTGCTGGCTGTGTTGGCTGGATGGTTGATAAGCACGTCGATGTATCTGCTGAGTTCATTAGCGAAATTAAATTCGGCTTCCGCGCATTTCAAGTTGACCCCGCGAGTTTGGTTACTGCTGCCGTGTCGACATGAAGTCAAGAGCGCGCGCAGTCAACTACAACAGCAGCAACATCAAAATCAGCAACAAAAACAACAACAGCAGCAGCAGCAGCAGCAGCACCAACATGTAGAAGTCAAGGCGACAACACACGTGCAGTGTCAGCAATCATTGGCTCCATTTGACATTGCCAGCGCCGCTGTCTCAGTCGCAGTCGCCAAAACAGCAACTGTGAGAGCCACAGCAACTGGTGCCACTTGACAGCATCTGCTCGTGGCTGCTCTGTGCGTATGTCCTTGCATGTGTTAAATACTCCACGATTTTTTAAATCTACTCGTCTAGCTAAGTGTGGTTGTGAGTATGAATGCTTTGCTTTCCCTCCAAGTAGCTAAACACAAATTTAAAAACGGAGTGCAGTCGTTTCTTTTCGTTTGTCGTTATTTCGTTTTTGTTAACATGTGAATCGTAAAAGTATTTATTGGCAGCAGTTGGCATTTGAAGTGTGTAATTTGCTTGCATTTCCAAGCAATGTTGCGATGCAATTGCATGCAGTGCTGGCGTTTCACCCAACATCAGGCGCACTTACGCGATGCGCATTGGTGCGAAAGGGATGAATGGAGGCGTTAGAACGCAGTGCTGCCCACCGCTGGTTTTGATGTGTTTTATTTATAAATATTTACATTGTATGTGTATGTACAAACTATTCTTATTGCTGTAATATAGCTCAATTGTAAAGAATATCAATTAAAAATTGAATAAACAAACAATGCGATTAACAAATAATTAAATCAATAAATGTAATACTCGTAAAGCATAATGAAATTGCCTTTTTTTTCTTCTGTGCATATTTATTAATTAATTAGCAATCGCGTGCGCACAGTTTCCTGATAACCTACATGCATGCAAACAAACACGCATCCTGCCTGTATGCAGCGATTAAAGTATAAAAATAAAAAACTACAAAGCAACAAAGACAAAGGCAAAAGACATTGCTAAGCAATAGCGGGCGGCACAGCACAGCTAAAGTCGGGACAGAAGCAGCAGACAGGTCACAGCATAAAGCAAAAGCAAATAAATAAAAAATTTAAATGGCCGCTTCGTTCGTTGTTCATTTGGTCGCACTTATTACAACGTGCAATTTAATTGAAACCGTGCATGCACAGATCCTGCCACAGCCTTTTGCGCAATTGCCCAGGGAGCTCAGTTTCGTGTTTTTCTACTTTTTCATGATTTTCTTATTTTATTTTCTCGTTTTTATTTTTTTTTATTTTATGACGTACATAAATCACACGAATTGCATTTTCATTTTATTAATGCTGACCGCGGTTGCTCGTTTCTGGTTACGTTTTGCCGGTATGTCTGCTCTCTTCACTTGCAGCTGTGCACGTTACGTTCAACGTTTGTATGTCGCTGCCGCTCTCACTCCCACCAACAGCCAATCGCAGTGCCATAAGGGCGCACGGTCACTGCCACGTAGCCATAATGGCCACACCTTGCGCACAGTTCTTTAATCGAAATAATAAATTTTTAAGCGCAAGTTGGCTACTTTGGCGCAGCAGACACATGTGCGAAGACAAACTTCAACTTTAGTTCAATGCTTTTAGCGAGGTCATGCTCAACGCTAGAGCGTGGAATAGTATGTATAAGTCGATCCTAGCAAATGGCGCGCACTCTGGCGACGAATGGCGTATGGGAGTACGTTTTACATATGTATTAATATCACGTACGATTGTGTGCATGCATGCCCCCGCTGATTGACAATTTTTTGGCAACGTGTTAAGGAATTTTGGCAAAATTGCACAAAAGAAACCCCTCAGGCGAGGCAGCCACAGAAGCATTAAGAAGAAATGCAACAACAATACGATTAACAGCACGAAGAGCTGAAGCAATAAAAATAGCAGCTCATAATGCGAGTATAAAATACACGGCAAGCACACGCGGAATTCCCAAGAAGAGCCTCAAATTAATTGCATTGCTATGTGGCAGTAATCAACTAACGAGCACCAAAACGAACTCAATGCAAGGTACACAGTTAAATTATGTGCTAGGTACGTTTTGTGCGTGAAGCCGTTTGTGCGAGAGCGAGATGGCGCACCAATGCGTAGTCGTGGGAACGCGGTTTACCGTAGTCCGAGAAGCCAACCACAGCAGCCAAAGTAAGAACAAAAACAAGTACGATAACGACAGCAATAACAGCAACAAAAACAACAAGAATAACAACTAAAAGGCTAATGCGGTGAAGCGAAAAATTAATTTAAATTGCAACATGGCAGGAAAAGCAGCAGCAAGCAGCAAATAGCAGAAATGACTATAAGCACAAAGTAACGAAAAGGCAAAGGCGAAAGTCAAACGCAAAAAAAAAAAAAAAAAAAAGAAAAAACAATAAACGGAAAATGAACGGAAGAGAAAGGGAAAATATATAATCAACTGAATTCAGCTGCGAGCGTGCGATATTATCTTAAATATTAAATTTCATTTTACATCAATTTTATTGCTGAAGTTGTAATTACAGTCGCCGAAGCCGCAGCAGCAACACCACAAGCAGCAGCATCTTCATGCAGCTGAAAATTAAGCAACAGATTTTTTCTCATTGTTATGTTCATTTTCTGTTTCTGTTTACGTTTATTTTTTGTTTTATTTTTCTTTTTTTTTTTTTTTTGTGTTTTTTTCATGTAAATCTCATTACGAATTGGATTGCATTTTGAACGTCCAAGTTCATGTGCGCGTGCTATCCGTTTTAAACTGTCGAGTCTCTCGACACGCTGGTAAGCTCGGCCGGCCAATGTAGCTTGTGTGCAATATTTTCCAATTATATTTACTGCACATTCATTTTTCCCCGCCGGCGTGGGCGTGAGCATCGGAGTGCTGCTCCAGTTGCTGTAGTGGCAGTTCGCCCGTTCTCTGTGCGAAATGGGCCGCATAAAATTAACTTCTGCTGCGACGCGTGCAAATCAAGGCGAAAATTGCATTTTGTTGTACACAATGGACAATTGGCACATTGCACAGCATCCTCATACACGCCTCCCCCGACCATTCCATGTTGACCGCAATGCAACCGACTGCAGAAATGCACACACACAAATGAACATTACGCACACGCATACAGCAAAACCGAGCAACAATAGTGCATACGACTATGCTTTGTAAGTATATATAGACACACTCATACACACACACATACAGACAGGCAAGCCGCCAATGGCAGCCAATTGTCATTATTGCATAATGGCAAACAAAAAAAAAAACAAAAGCAACTTATTATTAGACCAACGTATTAATGGAAACTTCAGAGGCAAAGCTCATATAGACAAGCCATTAAGCCATTTCGCTTTTCTCCCATTCAAATATTCTTTGCTGCACGTTCAGTTTTTGATTTATGGCGCATATTTCCTATGCAGGTCGACAGTCATTCGAAAGCCATTTATCCGCTCGACCGTTTGCTCACTCACTATTCACTACTCACCATGCACCACATGCAGCACATGCCACACACGGAATTGACCATTCACCCACTGTGCGACTGTTGGCAAGGCACGGATCACATGCGCTGTAAACATAAAAAGCAACTCCGCTGCTAAATAATTTAACAGCTTTAGTAAAATATGTACAAACGTATACATATGCGAGCACAGCAACCGCACAAACACAAACACAAACACAAACAACACCACCACGCAACAACACGTGGCAGTGGCCTCGACTGGCTGTGCGCATCCACAGCAGAGTGACCAAAGCACATTCGAGTGCTGCACGTGCAAATCCGCAACTGCGACCGTCGCAGTCTAATGCTGACGCACTCTGTCGCTTAGACAAGCACATTAAAGCACGGTCAAACACATGCCCGAGTGACACGTTGCCATTTGAAGACGCTCATGTGACTTGCTTGCATTTCGCTGTTCTCGTTATGCTCGTTATTCTCGTTGTCATTGCTGCTGTGCGTTGCCATGGAGCGCGCGTGGGGAGTGTTACTGGTTCGCTGCCTGTCATGATAATTGTATAATATCGAAAACAGCAACAACAGCGCTGACACCGCTGACGACAATGACGCCGACAACAACGACGACAACAACAGCAACAACAACGACAACAACGACAACAACGACAACAACGTCGATGAAATACACCCGAAGCGCAAATAAAAATGTGTATTTGACATTTGACACTTACCATGTATTATTTACTCTTCACTACGTGTGCTTATGCGTGGCTGCATCCCGCTCGCACAGCCATGCACAACCCACTCATATGCGTACCCACGCCAAAAACCCAGTCACTGCCATTCACAGTCTAATGTGTATTGCCGCAATTAATATTCGCCGCGCATTTCGTTAAGCCAGCCCAGCTCCATGCAATAAAAGAATATTATGTGTAAAATGTTATTGCTACATTTCACACTTGGTTTGAGCACCGATAGATAGAGATTAATGTTAGCAAAGGCAAAGGCAACGGCAACAATAACAACAGAATCAGTATGACCCCACATACTACCAAGTGACGGCACTGTGCCCATGCCGCCACACATGCATGCAGAATGTCGACTGAATGTCCTGACCCTTCGACCCGCAACCGCAGGATTTCATTTCCGACCGATCCGATTTTGTACTTGTACCAGCAGCTCGAGCAGCATCATCGGCGGCTTATTAAAGAATTATTATCACATGCATGCGAATGGCAACCCTATTGAAAAGCCAACGCCGCAAGCGAGCAAACAAAACGTAAATACAAAAACCAACAAAAACCCAAAAAAAACCAAACAAAAAAAGACACAATGAGAAGGGAAAAGAAATGGCAAAGAAGCCAAACCAAAACCAGACTAAACCAAACGAAACGAAACAAAATGGCGCTTGGCATTGCTATTGTAATGCGTACATAATTTTATGACGCAATAAATGCGCAAAAGGCGAAAAAGTCGTTACTTTCTTTATATATTTATTTATTTGTATGCATATAGAATGCCATAAAAGCAGGGCGCACCTACGTTGCGAAACTCTTACCCGAATATGTACAATGCATGATCCTATGCGCGCAACAATCTACCTCCCAGCGAGCCCGCTTCCTGCCCCTCCCTCCCCCACCACTCTACAATAGCCCAATCACCATTTCGTACACCACGTCATAAAATTCACAACAATGAACGTGTCTAAGTTTCCGGCACAGTGCAAAGCTTACAAATAAGTAAGTGTAAGCTAAACGACCGCATTAAATTATGAAGAGAGCGAACACGGAACAGAACAAAGGCAAGCTGGAAAAAAAAAACAAAAAAAAAAATTGCGCAAAGGCTTTTATTAACCCTTCGTCTCTTCTTCAGCTCGGCCGCTGTTCCTCCGATTAAGCTCATCGGAAGGCATCATAGCTTTACATGCTACACGCAATTGTGTTAACCAACAGTCGGAAAATGGAGTAACCAACACTTAACTGACCGAAGTAGATTAAAGTTGCATTAAGCAGGGAAAAATCTTATGCGATGCCAGTGGCAAAGCGAACCTCCGAACAATGTCTGAGCTGCTCGCACCGCAAACAATCAGTGTGCGGCCGAGAGCAAGCAAGGGAGAGCAAGCAGTGAGAGAACCACTTTGCTATCAAGGTTAACGGAAATCATGCAAGACGACGTAACTTTTATTGTTTTTCAGTGAAATGTAAAAAGTTTTATACGCTGCGCATAAAAATGTCAAATAAGAAGTTACTACTAACATTTTTTTTTTTGTGTTTTGCTTTGTTGTTATGTTTGTTTGTTTGTTTGTTGTTGTTTTTTCTTTACTTGGCAGATACACATAAGCAAGAGAATCTAAGGCGATGCAAGGGATTAGCTTGAGCTTGAGGCTGTGCCTGTGCCTGCTGCCACTCTTGAACGTCTATGCTAAAGCTCAAGCACGCGCAAGGAATGTGTGTAGGGCATGCGGCATCGCGTTTTGAATTAAGTGTCAGCCTAGCCCATAAAAACAAATGGAAAATGTTGACGTTTATTGTAAACTTGAAGTCAACACATTCAGCACAGGTATTTGGCGCGTTTTTCCTTGCCATTTTCGCTGCTTTTATTTTCTTCAAACAACAACAAAAAATAAGAAAAATAGAAACAAAAAAAAAAAAACATTCCTACACGCTCGAATACATTAAAGAATTTTTTTATGCATGTACACACATGCCTAAGGACATTAACGATACTAAAGACCGTCTAAGGACACCGACACTCAATCCGATTAGTCGCAAAACTCCCTAATGCGCAAGCAAGCGATTTGCTCCTCAAGCATTCCCTCAGCGTTGGCTTGGCACAGAAATTAATAAAAACGCTTGCGAAACTGCCCGTGTGCTGAATGTGGGCAAAAGCTAATCATTATGTATCATTGACAGCTTGGACGACGGTCAAATACGTAGGTGAATAAGTAGCTAGGTGTACAGACCGTGAACGACAAATGCAAAAAAAAAAAACAAAAAAAATGACAAAAAAAAAGCAAAATTCGACGAAAAACAGCAGAAAATTGCTTTCCATAGCCAAAAATAAACACTCATAAACAAAATACAAAATAATATAAAAGAAATTAATTTTAATAAATGTGATCTTCACACGCTACATTCGTGTGCCAGTAACGTGGGCATATGCGGCCTGTGACAAGACCTGCTAGCGAAGTCCCGAGACAAGCACAGCTAAAATGGTGGCATTCATACCCGAAGGTCATCTATTCTACAATCATTCACAAAGGCGTCGGTTTACTGTGATTGTTATTGCTGTGTAGCCACCAGCACCTGGTCACCCTCATGAGCAGACTCGCGTGCTGGCGAATATAACTGAACCGCTCTGCCCTTGGCTTTACGAGCATTGATGATTTATGAGTACGAGTATCTTCTTTTTATTGTGGAGTTAATGCGAAACACCGACTAAACAAACGGTTAATTTGTGTGCAGAAATCTGTACTGGCCGTCGTTGGTGGAGAACTGAGCGTCTGGCAGCTACATGCTACGAACAGTTGCCAGGTAAGCCGCGTTAGTTTATGGTATGAGTGTATTTCTATTACTGGGTATCCACGTCCGCTTGACGTTTTATTCGATTCGATGCATCACGTGTGCGAGTACGAAGAACTTCGTGTGCACTAAACGTCAGTGTAGGGTATTGTAGCATCACTCATACGACGCCCACAGCATTTTGTGTGCCTATGGCCACGAGCTTAGTTGTTTGTAGCATAGCGATTAGAAATATACACATGAGCAAATGTGCCCATACACATACATGCAAACATGCAGGCATATACATACTTAAGACACAATCTTATACTTATATCCATGTATTGCCGTGTCTTGTGTATTATGGATTTGTGTGTGTGTGTGTGTGTGTGTGTATACATAATTTTAATCATAATTTTTTTTGCCTGTTTTTGTGTTTTTAGTGCTTTAGCAACTTTAGCAAAACGAAATCGTCGACAAGAAGCCAAAGTAAAACAAGTGTTGCGAACAGATCAGAACAGAACCGATTTCGAATTCGTATTTTGTATTTTGTATTTTGTGTTTTATATTTCGTGGCCAACGTTTCGCAGCCGCTTGTCTCGTCTCGTCAAATATTTCGCATCGAGTGTGTGCTGATTGGTGATTGGTGATTGGTGTTTGGTGATTGCTTTTCAACAGGTGAACTCTGTAAGAACTGAACTCTATTAACTGTGACAGTCGTGTGTATCAAGTGCCTCAAAAGTACGAGTAATAAACGGAAAAAAACAACACTGCGGACAATATAAATAAAATATAAAAATAAAAAATAAATACAAAAAAAAAAAAAACAGAACAAAAAAAATAAATACAAACGGCAATTGCTGCAGAAAAACGAAATAATAAACTGTGCAAAGTGTTTGAGATTTGAATAAGCCCATTAAGCCCCTATAAAATACATTTATATTGTAGAAAAGTCTAACTTGGCGTGCTGCCGACATTACGCATTGCCGAGAAGCTGCTGCCGCCTTGCTGCATGCCATATAAGCACAAGTGCGTGTCCTTAAACGACAAACGATTTATTATTTTCTTTTGCTTTTGCCTTTTCGTTTTTTGTTTTTTTTTTTTTCTTTTTTTCTTTTTTCTTTGGCTGTATATGCGCAAGCATGAAATCACGAGTTTGGCGCAAAGCTTTTCGAGAAGGCCGATTTCTGAATCACCCTATATACATACATATATACAAACATACATACATACATATGTATATGCACTTGAAAATAAACGAAATAAATGTTGTTTGGCTTACGTGCACGCCAAGCAAGGACTTCTGCTACAATATTTGTATAGCGAGGCATATGCCTGTCGGTTTGCCCATAAGCTGAATGGCAAGTACCGCTGTGCAGAATTAAAATTGAATAACAGGACTTGGCTGCTTTTGCGCTCAATTCTGTTGCTTACACGCACGTTTCGGGCTGTCAGTCAACGATTATTTGAAGCTTTTTGATTTTAAAATGTTCTCTAAGTTTTGAGTAATGTCTGCGCGAACAGGATTTTACGCATAGTCTCACAAGGAAACAGACGAACGACAACGCAACGCACGATCTTGTCTCCCCCTACCCAACATTTTCAATGAAGCGTGGACTTATTATCGCAACTGCCAATGTGGCAGCTACCGCAGTCACATCTGCGTTTCAGACTTCCATTTGGCCCCACGGTGCAGCTTGCGAGCAATAAGCCTCAGCGCTTAATCTCGATTTTGTAGAGCGTATTCGAAATTAAAGCACATTTTTTTGCGTCTCAGTGATGCGCAATGTTAAATGGCAAGTCTTAAACTAAACAAATGCTACCTTGGCTGGCATGTACAATTGACAGCTGCCATGTAGTGTACACGTACTTTCCATAACACAAAGTGGATAAACCTCTTTGGAAACGCGTCCAAGTCGCGTGCGCTTTCATAGTCGCTGCCAAACCGCGTGCGAAAAAAAAAATTAAATAAATAAATAAACTCAACATCAAAATTAAATTTACACAATCGTTTTGGTTTATTCCCTTAAGGGATTTGGCCAGCCAGCTGGCTGGGATTATCTAACTGAGCGCCACTGTGGCGCCTGTGTACAACTTCACCGGTTGTCACTGTAATAAAAGAATTTAGATTCGTGTACGGCAAAAAAAAAAAATTGTGGCCACGCCAAAATAGAAATTTTTAAAAAATAGAAATAATCGACAGTCGACATATTTCACTGTCTTCAGTTTTTCTGTTTTCTATTTCTTCTGTCTTCCATCTTCCATCGTCCGTCTTCTTGACTTTTTCTACATTTTAATAGGCTTGCTATTTTTATTACGCTTTCGGTTTTTGTCATTGCTATTGTTGCTGTTGATGTTGTTGTTGTTGTTGTTGTTGTTGTTCTGTTTCTTGTTGTTGTTATTTGTTGTAGTTATATTTCGATTTGTGGCTGCCGCTTGTGCATCCGCGGCACCACGAAAAGCAGCGACACAACTAAGTGAAATCATTCTTGGGGACACGACCAAAATTTCCGTGCGTGAAGTACTCAGTTGAGTTGTGGAGTGCTTAGCTTAAACACCCCGATGCGAAAACTGTCGAACGCTAGTCGCGGCGCGTTCACTTTTTTCCTTATAAGATTTTGGCTATTAGCGTTAGGCTTAGGCGCAGCGATTGCTGCACGCAAGCCGTCGGTTAGGCGGTTGCAGACGCACGCAGTCGAAGTCGGTTCCAATCGCGTACTCAAGGCCGGGCGCGCGCGCTCCGCAACAAGGCAACACCAATCACAGTTCGGCAGTGAGAGCGTCTTCAGCGGCACCCAATTGTGATTAACGGTGAGTTGAAAGTGCAAACGATGCGCATGCATGCATGCGGTGTAGTCTCCACTGTACCATTTCAGTTAACGACGCAAACTTTGGCCAACGCTAAGGCGTTAATGCCAACGTTTAGCAATTCACTCAACTGCCACACGTTGTGCTGCATTATTAACAGGCCAACACTAGCAACATCAGCCACACCAGCAACAATGCCCAAGTTGCTGCACTTTGTGCGGGCGAGAGTGTAGAAGCAGCAGCAGCATCAGCAGCAGCCACAAAATGTAAGGAAAACTATTTGCATGGAAAGTTTTTGCATCTTGCAAATTTGATGCCACGCAAAAACAAATCCAAGGACTGTGCTCAGCAGCAACGCTTGGCTGTGGGTGCACTATGGCAACGACTACGACACCGACTACTCCGGCTATGGCTATGGCTAATGCTGCGTATTACGTGTGTAAACGCGTCATTGCAGCTGAAGTGAGCTAAACACTTTGCCAACTTTTAATGCATTCGAAACAGGAAACAAAGGCAAAATCAGCAGCAGCAGCAGCAGCAACAGCAGCAGCAACAGCAAAGGCACATGAGTCGAATTGCACGTAAAGCGAAACACTAAACATTGACAAAAACAAAACAGAAACAGAAACAGAAAAAGAAAAAAGATCTAACGACAAAATAGAAACAAAAATGAAACAAATAAAAAAATTCGATGAAGCCGAACCGACAGTGATGACGATAAGCAAAAGGCAATACTCTCTACTCCAGCAAAGTGCGTTAGACAATCAAAAGGCAAGCGAGCGGCAGTGAGGCGGTGTGGGTTGGGTGTTGGCTGAGCGAACATCCATAAGTGAGTGCGAGAGTAAGTGAGTTAGTGAAAATGTCATACATGAAGTGTGAACTTCAGCTTCTTGCTGGCGCAGGCAAATAGCTGAACATGCTGTCAGAAGCAGACATTCGCACGTTCACAGCATAACATCAAATTGAAAAATCAAAAAAGGAAATAAAGACAACAAAAGCAAAAATAATACGAAATAGAAATAATGCAAACAGCTACGAAAATACATAACACAAGAATCTGATAAGTTATTAGCTGCAGCTTTTTTGTTCTTCTTTCTTTTTGTTTTTATTGCACGAAGTAATTGAATTTCATGTGTGTGTATGTAACTTATTTTGGCTACATATACGCATACAGCGCAGACTCTATTTGGCAACAACAATATCCGACTGGCTGCTGCAAGGTTATGTATGCACTTTATGCATATGTTTGTATCAAAATATTTGCAAAGTTTCTCACAAATTGCACATCTAAGTAATCTAAGTAATTGACTTGCTATTGCAACTTTCAAAGCGATAAAAATGCCATAACAATGCATATGCAACGGCATGAATCTTATATTCACATATGGTGTGTACATGCATACATACACACACACACACACACACACACCACAATGCATGTCTTTTTATTGGTGCGCAGCAGACCTGGGCAATTGTTTACATTAGCATATGCTCGACATGAACATGTTGAAAAAATTGTTCATACGCCAGCGCACACGCTGAACAAGGCTGATAGCAGCCTGGCGCACTTTGCAGTTGGAATTACGTACGCAAAAGCCAACACAAAAACAAATACCAATTAATATGTGCGAAAAAGCCTTGGGTTTAAGTTAAAACAACACAAGCGCATTTATACCAAAAAATGAAGTTATTAAAGTGGCCGTCAGCAGAAGTCAACAGTCAAAGGCAATGTTGTTAATTTTGAAAAAGCAGCCGCAGCCGAGGCGTGCCTGCAAAGCAACAGCGAACAATCGAACCACAGCAACTACAACAACAGCCACATCGGCGATGGGGGCAACGGCAGCGACAATGGCAGCAACAAGAGCCAAAGCAAATAATGACAAAATAGGCCTGATTTATTGTTACAACAAGAACGTGACAATCTTACGAAAACGTGCCAAAATTGTTACAATTGCAGAACTGCGAAAACTAAAAACACAGACAACGCAGGCCACAGCAGGCGGACACAGACGCAGGCAACGCAGGACTGCCGGGCAACTGCCTTGGACTACGTTTCCGCTTGCTTACTGTCACAATTGTTCGTTTTTGCTGTTATTGTTATTGTTGTTGTGGTAGTTGTTGTTGTTGTTGTTGCTATTGTGCACAAAAAGAGCAAGTAAACCTTTGACGTGGCCTAAACCAATCAAAGCCTTTCGGAAAATTGTGATGCCTGAGCAACGAATTGAATTCGGCCAAACACTTACGAATTGAGGAAGAGACGAAGACAACGAGAACAATGTGAGGCAAGAGGAGGAGGAGGAAGAGGAAACGGAAATGGAGCACAACGACAACGATGAGTCCTTTGGCAATATTTGGACATGAGAATCTCTGCTGTATGCTAACGTGGCAACACAGCAGAGCAACGTCGCCGCTGCTGCTTCTCGTGCTATGAATTGTTGCTGCTACTTCTAATTCCAATTAACACAAAAAATAAATGAAATATTTCAAAAGCAAACAAAGGCAACAATTAAAAAAAAAAACGATACGACAAAAAAATGCTGTAAAAGAAGAAAAAGAAAAATGCAGCAAGGCAAATGCAAACATGTTAAATCCAAAGCAAACAAGCAAACGACGGCCAGGACGCATTCAGTGGTATGTGCATATACACCGACGTTGACGACGTTGACGACATTGACGATGTAGATGATGGTGACGATGATGACGGCACAAAGGATGCGCATATTGACAAAACGCTGCGACCGAGCTGCATTGAGAGCCGAAGCTGTATTATGCACACGAAACAAAAGCGAAAGCCATGCAAGGCAAAGCCAGGCACAATACATTGAATACAGCATACGGGATACAGTCTATGGGATACGGGATACGGGATACGTGATAAGGGATAAGGACGATATAACAATGGACAGCTCAGCAAGGCAATTAACTGCTACAGAACAGCAAATGCGCAAAAGACTTTTGTCAATTGGCTCAATCTGAACGAAAACGTAGCATATATACATATGCATTTTGTTTTGATGGCCATTTTTCACTTTTAATTTATTTTACTTTGAATTTTTTAACATTTGTTGATATTTAGCTAAATACGATTTTACTCTTTTCCATTTTGCAGAACGAACAACGATCGACAAACGCGACAAACGAAACGTTTCTATTTTCTTCTACTTTAGTTTAGCCTAATTTCGATAAATAACCCGACTGCAGGCAACCGTGCAGGGGTTCAAAAGACGAAAACAAAACAAATAATACAAAAATAACGCATAGCAGCGCTTTGGCCAACGACAACCAAAGACGAAAGCAAAGCAAAGCAAAGCAAACCAACGCAACGCAACGCAACGCAAACAGCCCAAGAAGGCAAGCGAGCAAATAAACAAACGAACGAACCAACAACCAACAACAGACAGCAGACAACAAACAGCAAATAGCAGATAGTAGACAAAATGGCCGCCGCACAACGAAAACTGGTGCACAAACAATTCAACTCGCCGATGGGCCTCTATTCGCAGGAGAACGTTAAGGCGACGCTGGACCGCGAACTGAAGGCATTCGGCGCAGACGGGTAAGTAACTGTTCTGAAAAGCAAAAGCAAAAAGAAACACAAATAAACCAAAAAAACCCAACACAACTCAAACTCAAACTCAACACACTAACCAGCGTAGAATTCAACTTATGGCAGCGCAGCGCAGCGCAGTGCAATTAAACTCAACACATAAAAAAAGATGCCGTCTGTGGCAGCAGGTTAAGGGTGAAGTGGTCATAGTCGTACTATGCGCACAGGCGGAGGGCAGGGGTAGGGGCTAACAAAGTGCATATTATTTTCGATTTTATGTAGATTAAGTTGCAGTGCAGAAATGTTCATTAGTTTAATTGCCATGCGAAAGAGCAAAAGTCATTTGCATTTAATTAAAATAAGAAATATTTAATTACTTAAGTAGTCGCTTTGTTGTTGCTGTTGTTGTCGCTGCCATTGCCGTCGTTGTTGGTCGGCGCCGGAGACGAGCATTGCATTGCCACAAAAGTCGAAAATAGCGCACAAATTGTAAGCGTCCTTACAAATGCTTCCTTTTTTTTTGTGCTCTAAGTTGCGTCCTGGTTGTTTCTTTTTTTTTTTCCCCTCTTGTTCGCCTCATCTCATTTTGTTGTTGTTGCTGTTGTTGTTACTGTTACTGTTTGTTGGTTTTTGTTGCAGTATAATTTCACAGTTAATCTAAATTATGATTATTTATTATAAAGCAACTGCCGCAATTGTGTTGTTATTTTTGCCCATATTGTTACTGTTCTTGTTTTTGTTGTTGCTGTTGCTGCTGCGGCTGCTGCTGCTGCGTCTGCGCTTGTTATTTAAACATTAAATACGCCAAAGTAAGCAGCTGAGCCAGTCGACATCAAAATCTGCTGCTCATACTTCAGCAACATCAACATCAACAGCAATGGCAACGGTAAAGGCAAAGGCAAAGGCAAAGGCATCGTGACCGCCACCGTTCATCGGTTTTAGTTTCATGCGCAAACAGGACTTCCGCTTGCCATTGTTGGCCATTTTATTTCATTTTCTTACCTCCTCAGCGCGTCCAAACAGCCCGCCTGTGCCCACACGCACAGCAATTCATGTAATTTCGGCTTTTCGCATTTGGCATTTGACATTAAGTGCGACCGGCAACTGGCAACTGGCAACTGGCGAATGGCGAGCTGCGAATGGCAAGTGGCAAGTTGCGGTGCGGCATGTAACGGTTTTTATGTTCAATGCTTGCTTTATTGACGTTTATTTGTCTTCGTTGCCATCAGCACACGCAGCGCCAGCAACGCCAGCCCACTGCTGCTGAATCAATGTGTATAAAAATATACGCCACTGCACACAGAGCAGCCGAATCCTCTGCCGGTCTCGCTGCCGAAGGCGCCAATGACTCATGCGATTCTGTGTAAATTACTGCAGGCAGCGACGACGGCAACGACGGCGACGACCGCCAGCTCAACAGCTCGGCAGCGTTCGCAATCATTTTAAATTGTTCGAAGTCGTGTGAAAATGTTCGAAATTTTTGGCATTTAAGCGACCATTACTTACATTGCTAAAAATAAACGCGCCCATTGTACGTAATTGAATTTATTGCTAGCCAATTGCCACGTACGTATTACGCGGCTGTTGACGTCGTTGCCCACTGAAAAGGGTTTCAGCGCCACCATTCGCCACTGGGCACCAGCCACTGGTCCCTGGGCACTGGCCACTGGGCTCTGAGCATTGCCGTAGGGCGGTGAGCTCAGCGTGCGCTGTTAGCAGAGCCGCCAGATGTATTTACTTTTCTTTTATTTTGTTTTTTGTTTGTTTTTCTTTTTTTTTACCGTACTGGCAAGGTAAACAAATGACGCCACGTCTTTTGTTGCCTATTGTCCGGGTCAAAACGTTTTGTTATTGCTGTGCCTACGTTCAGTCGTTTATTTTGCAGAGGCAGGTTGTTAGATCAAACCCATAGGTATCGATTTGCGCAGTTGTGCGCTTCCACAAGAATGTCCTTGCCACACTAAGCCTCCTCGCTTCGTGTTCCGCCACGCTCAGCTACAAAATTATCTTTGGCCAACACACCCGGCACTGTGCACTGCTGTGGCCTGTGTGACATCTATGAGACATTGTTCCGCTCAGCTGCACAGCAGTAGGCTGCCTGCTGCCTGCTGCCCCTACCCCAGCTGGGCCATGATCATTGTCTTAACAAGTTGTCAGCTTACACATCGCTACACACTAACCACTTAACGGCAGGCTGAGATTCTTCATTTGCTTCAGTTGGGCGACAAACACGTTTGCCAAATATTTGCCATTGTCCTGTTCAACTGGCAGCCAGCGAGTTTTTCTTTCTTCCGCCACTCACTTGGCTTTGCTTGCTTTGCCTATTGGCTGAACACCCTCGAGACCTGCTTATGCACTGTAAAGTCGCTAAAAGCCATTAAGCTTATATAACTCAATCAGCAGAACGCTACACAGTGAGCTGAGGCAATGGGCGATGGGTGATGGGCAATGGGCGGTGGACGGCGGGTACTGGGCGCTTGTTGGTGTGAGTTGGGCGGTGGGCGTTGGACATTAAGACAGACAACACGAGCTGCTAAATGCTTTCTGAGACAATTATGATTATGATTATTATTATTCGAGCGAACAGCTGCAAATTTCTTAGTCGTCTGTCGTGGTCTGTGAGCCGTGGCCACAGCATGCGCAGCACAGACAAAAGCATAGCCATACCGAATTTCTTACGATTCAGTGAAATTGCATGCAGTGAACGTCTGCAACGACGTCAAGACTGCGCGCTCGCCTTCTGCGCGCCCCCTCCTGCGTGGCACACGCGAAGCGGAACGAAAAAAAATGCAGCAGCAACTGCAGCAGCTGCCGCTGCTTATGCTGCTACTGCGTCAGCTTCTGCGTCTGCGTCTGCTACTGCTGCTGCTGCAGCGACGGAGCTTTTGTGACGCTGCAACGCGTAAAGTCTTAGCCAGAGACAGATACTCATATTGTAGCTAGATACGCGTCGCACGCTACTCGCTTTGTTATCGCGCAGTTTGTTCGCTTCAACTTTGTTTTAATTGTACATTGGCGCGGGTACGTGTATCATCGCAAGCGCGAACGCAAGCGCTATCTGAAAGAAAAAACAGAAGAAAAGGCAAGAGCAAAACAGAAGGCCATAACCACAAACGTCTTCATTGTCGCACGCAATTTATCCACGGTCCAACCAACCGACGTCCACAGTTCGCTAAGCGGCAGCAGCCATGAGCCAAAGATAAAATACCCCGGCCTGCAGTAAACGCAAATAAAAATAAAAAAAAAAAAAACCAACTATTACATCTAAATCCTATAAAATAAAAACAAAAGCGACACAAAAATAAAAAACCAACAAAAAACAAAATAAAAAAATTAGGAAAAAAAAAAACGAGTAGCGAGAAAAACCAGCAACCGACTCAAACAACAAAAACCGAAGCGAAATTGAGTTTAGTCTCTTTTGATTACACGCGCGCAGCACACGCGGCTGTCTTCAAGACTAACTACGCAAGGCGATAACACAGCACAAACCAAGTCAACCAGCCAACCGAACATCAGCAGCAACAAAAAGACGACGACAACAACGACAGCAGCAACAATAACATAATAACATAGCACTGGGAACAAATAAAAAAAAAAAACACAAAAAGGCAACACAACAACACAAGAGAGCGAAATGTAATAAAAGTAGATTAATCTTGAAAAATTATGTAAATATTTTGCCAAGATACGCCGTTGACAAAAAGTCGAAAAGCAGTCAAAAAAAAAAAAAATAAAAAAAAAAACAAAACGCAGAAGTAAGGCAAAATAAGCCAGAAAAAAAAAGCTAAAAAATATGGAGAAAAATTGGAAAAAGAAAACCCTTTTGTGTGCGTTGTCAAACAAAACGAAAATTTCCACGCTGCGTCAGTTGCGTGCTTTTCATACAATCCTTGCATTTGATTTTATTTTTATTTTTATTTCTTTTTTACATTTTATTTTTGATATAATTTTATTTCTTGCTTTTAGGCGCAACGTCGCCAGCCAAGATGCGTCAAAGTTGCTTGCGAAATCAAAAGAAAATTGAAACCCGCAGCCTGCTGCTGCTGATGCTGTTGCTGCTGCCTGTTTTGCTTCTGCTGCAGCAACATGAGTCATTGTCATTGCAGTTGCCCGCTTGGCCCCCCTCTACACGCTGACTGCCTTTCGCTTTGCTCTTGTTTCCGTTTGGTTTGGTTTCGTTTCATTTTAATTGCAATTGAAATGTTGCAATACGTAATTAGGTTTATTTAATTTGCCGACAGCACTAAGAACTTGCTTCAACTTTGTGCAATGACACTCAAAGCAAAACATTCATGCTCGCCGGGGAAGGCATGGCAACACCCGTAAACCATCTGCAATTGTTGCCAGCACATCGACCATCGACTCATCGCGCGCCCAGCAACGTGGACTCTTGACGTTGACTTTCACGTTGGCGCTGACGCTGACGCTGACGGTGGCAGAGTTGTCTGCTGAAGTTATTGGCATGGGCAGAGATCGACTCTGCTGCCAATTGGCGTTGAGGGTCTTCCTTTGCTTCTGCATCTGCTTCTTCTTCACGTTACTCGCACACACGCCGCACGTGACAAACATTCGAAATACGCGTACGTAGTCATGCCAGGCGCGTACACGTTGCCATTATTACCCGTAAACGCCATTATGGACAGCCATTTCGGCGTAGCTAACGGATTACGGCAAATGGCATGAAATGTGATTTCACCATTTCGTTTGCCCTTCTCCATTTCCATTTTGCCCACTTTGCCCACTTTGTTCACCTGTTCGTTTTATTTTTTTTTTTTTTTTATATTCCTAAAGGACAACATTACCCGCCACTTCCATGATCGAAGTTTGATGACGCTGCACAGACACTAATTTTTCTTTTGATTTTCGCAAAGATTCGAATTTTATTAACTCGTTAGCACATGTGCACACGCCGACAAGTGTGAATGGCCGCTGACAATGTGGCAAAATGTTTTTGATTCGAAATTTAAAAGCTTCTTATTGTTATGTTAAAGGTCAATAAAAATTAGGCCTATTATATTCAATTGAAACGGCAGATGGTCCTGAGCAACATAAATAGTTGATTAGCTGGAATCAATTTTAACGTGCTGATTGCATATAGGAGAGTACAAGTTAAGGCATTTGCCTAAGCTGCCTCGTTATTTAAATGGGTCTGTCGGAAGTTGTTTCTCTCGTTTGGCACATAATCTCGGACTGTGTATGTCTTTAGTAAAGTAAGGCTTTGAGAAGAAACTCTTCAAGAGTTGTCTCAATCTTGTAACATAAATGAGCATGACAAAGAATAGCTGACAGGGTGCTTCTGCTTTGCTTAAAGGGCAGCATAGGACTGCCTGCCATACACTATAACCTATCTACTATACAAACACAAAGCATGCTTTTTAAAATTCCATCAATGGTTTAACCACATGAAAACTCTTTGCAGGATCGAAGTTGACGAGAACATTACGAGACCGCTCAACTTGGCCAATTCAGCCGTTTTGCGTGCCGTCGAGGAGGAGGAGAAACAGGTGAAGTGTGGTAAGTCAGCCAATACCAAAATATCCCGTGTGTTAGCGTCTCTTGTTGTTGCTATGCCCAATCCAATGTGTGACGCTATATTTTCCTGCCTTTTTATTCTTTTTCGTCTGTATATTTTCATTTCGATATGCTCGAACAGACGTCTTAGACATTTGCTTCTTGCTCAAGTTACCCACGTAAATTAAAAATGAAATGTATATTTTCGCTGATTATTTTTAAGCAAAATTTCGAACAAATCAACAACAAACAACTTAAACGCTATTGTTTATTGTTGTTGTTGTTGTTGCTGCTGCTAATATTGTTGCTACTGCTACAACACTAAAAATAGTTCATGTGTCATAAAATCAAGTAAAAATATACGAAAATCGCTTTCTCTAAGACACGGGACAGTTTTTTTTCGCGTTAAACAATTTTCTGCTGTCGTCTGTTGTTGATATGTATATTTATTTGTTTTTTCGTTTTTGTTCTTTTTTTTCTTCTTGGCTTTTTTTATTGTTATTTGAAATATTGTGGATAGGGGGCGGGTTGGTCTGCACACGACCTTGACAAGATGCTGTATCTGTTCTTCCTTTGATTTATGCAAACAAACAAAGAAACCGACAAGCGAACACATGCAGACAGTCGCATAGTTTTGCTCTTCTGACCTTTCTTGTCTTCGATTGTCTCCCCACCTGCGCCACGTCTTGTGCTGTTTCGACCCTTTGTGCAAATTTTTGGGCGAATTTTTCAAAGCAGTTTAAAAACGAAAAAAAAAAAAACCAAACATAAAAAATCAAAACAAAATACACACGCACACACACATGCTTGTATACGTATACGTGTTGTCCCGACACACCCAACAAAACATGAACACACACCAACGCATAAACAGCGACCTGGCAACGGCCAAGTCGCGCGCGTCAACGCCAGACGCACGAAGCGCAGCAGCCCCATCAGCAGCTGCACCAGCAACTGCTTGAGCAGATCAAGACGCAATATCTGAGCCACCAGCAGGACATCACCGTCGACAGGGACACTGTGCTGAAGATCAATCGCCTGGCCACGCGCAGACTGCAGCATAAGCGCGACAGCAGTTGGCCACCGGCAGACTGCGCAACGCAGGAGAACACTGCGGCGGAGGCAAAAGGCCACCGGGATGGCAGTCTGGGCAGTGCCACACACGACAAGGGTGTGCATTTTGATGATGTCGTCTGCAAGCGTCATGACATCGATGCCATACGCGAGATATTTAATAGTCCCACGCGCATATCCGAGGACACGACCACGCGGCGCTTGGTAGCACAGTCCAAGGCAACTGACGGGCAAAGGGTTGCAAGGACGACGACGCCACGTGTGGCCAAACCTGTGGTCAGCGAACTCGATGCTGGCCTTCACGATGTTGATATGCGCAGCCAAACACCCACACAGCGAGGCTTCTCCGCACCGGAGACCAAAGCAGCCGACATAAACATTGGCCTCGTGGCGCCCAGGTGTGAGTACTACGAGCAGTTGGTCAGCGGACGCCGACCAGCAACTGAAGCCGCCGAACCGCAAATAACTAAGCGCCAGAGCCAATCGCTGGAACGTGGCCGTGGCCGCATGCGAGCCAACGCGTTGCCACCGCTAAAGCCGCGTGCCAGCAGCGCCGCTGGACGCATTGGCGCCAGGCCAAAGGTGCAACGACGCGCCATAAAACTGGCGACAGAAATCCAAATTACCTACAACGAAACCGACGACGGCGGCTATAAAACCCATGCAGTGGTAACAACGTCAACGCCGGCGAAGGTGACGCGGCAGACAGCAACGTCAGCAGCAGAACAGCAAATCCAACCAACGACTGTTGGCGAACTTAATCAACACAGTATCGATATTGATTTGGAAAACTTGCCATTGCCGCCGACACCAACACCAACAACACCAACCAAGACAAAAACAACAACAACAGGGGCAACGGCAACGACACATGGGGGACGGCATAAATGCGCCATGTCAGCTGCCATTAGCGACTCGGATGCGGCTACGGCGGCTGCCATTTGGCGTGCGCGTGTGGCAAGCGCAGTGGGGCGCGACGACGCGCAGTTGTTGCATCAAAAATCGGTTGACAGCATGACAGCAGCCAAAAGGCAACAACAACTGCGGCCGCCAGAACAAAAAAGGCCAGGCCAAAGCCAACAGACGCACATCATCCCAGTTACACTCGAGTCAGCGGACCATGCGAACGGCGGTTCGCTCAGCGTGTATCCACAGCCGCAGCCACAACAGTCACAACAGTGGAAGCAGTCAGAGCAGCAACTGCAGGACTTGAACGACGTGACGGCACAGAAAATCTATGACGACGCGTGCATCTATCTGAGATCAATAGATCTGCAGGATCAAACAGTTGCCTACGTGCCGGCAGCCATAACGATTGTGCCATCGCCGGTGGATGAATTATTGCAGCAGGAGGCAGACACACTGTCAGTGAAGCCACATCTGCAGGACGCAGAGCAGCACATGGCCACTCAGGCAAGCGAATTGCCAGCAGGCCTGCCGCATGAGTCGCATGAGCCCATAACGACCTACGTGACAGCGACGAGCGGCATTAAGCTGCAGCGGCAAGACTCAAATTTCCTTAGGCAAAAATCGCAGCCCGGCACACCGACAACTCCGCTGAGTGCCGTCAACAAGCCGACGGTAACCAAATCAACGTCTGTGGACGCCGTAGTATCAGCCAATCTGGCTGAGAAGCAACGGCGACGCCAAGGCACCTACTACAGCAATGACTTCGTCGCCACCAATCCCGAGCCTACCCCAACCAAAGGCAGCACAGACGGTGCAGCGCCAATTGACATAAAACAGCTGGAGGCCAAATATGCAAATATTCAGAAATCAATAACGGAGCACCTCCGCCAAATCGATACGTACATGGAGAATGCAAAGAAGGCTTTGCGGCGCAGCGTGGAGCACCAGCACGAGGCCGAAAGCGTGCAACAGGCCGCCGAGCAGCAGCTGAGCAACATGCAGAGCTTATCGCCAAGTGCGAACACGCAAAGCGATGCCTGGCAAACGTTCGCCTCGCGGCAGTCGCCCATACTCAGCATGGAGAGTGGTCCACTGCAGGATATGCTGCGCAAGATTTACTGCAGGTCAACTCACGGATCGGCAAATGAGCCGGACTGGCTTACAGCAACAGCCGGAGCAAATGGCGAAAATCCTTTAATAGAAAATGTGCCCATCGTGGAACGAGCCCTCTCCGATTTGGGTCACATAGCAGATGCACTGGCAAGCGCACCTAATGATGCTCATAAAGCTGGCCGAGCAACGCCGCAGGATAATGAACCGAAAGGATTGAGCATGATGAGTGTGGCCGGCGAGGAGCCAGAGGCAGACGTTAACACCGTTAAGCCCTATGAGTGCCAACATGTGGCGGATGTCATAGCCAGTTATGAGCAGCTTAGCGAGCGTGTACCCAAATCGCAAACAGTTTCACCTGTGCCCAACTATGGCCTGCAGCAACAGCCGCAGCAAGCACAGCAACAACAACAAACGCCTAGAGAAAATACGAAAGCACTTTATGAGCGCAGACGGCGGACGGAAGTTGAGACGATGCTTAAGCCAAGCGAAAGCCCAGCGGCTCCGAAGCTAAGCATTTCGTTGAAACAGCCGCCAATGCCACCCACGCCGCCACCACTGCCGCCGCCACCGGCTGCAGTAAAGCTACAGCAGCAACAAAAACCAAAACCAAAGCCAGAGGAGGAGCCACCAGCAGCAGAGCCATTAGCATTTCCACCGGCGAGCTGCTGCTCACGTTCCTCGAGCTTCAGCCAGGACGACGGCACACCGGCCACACACTGCGCCGTCTGTCACAATCGATTTCCACAGAGCTGGGGCAAACTAACAACGTCGGATCAAAGGCGCCTGGACAACCTGCACAATGACAAATTCGACACCTACGTGGCCACATACGAGATACCAAGTCCATATATATCACGTCAGATATCATGGGAGGATGTTTTCCCCAGCGCGGAGCAGACAACAAAGGACAGCACGACGTCAGCCACAGCAGCAGCCAAAGCTGCCATGCCAGCCAAGCAACCGACGCCATTGGCGAAGCCAAAGCCATTAGCAGCTAAAGTGCCACTTGAGCATGCCGAGAAATCGCTGATGCAGACCACAAATGTGGCAATAGACCAAGCAGCCAGCAGCCAGCCAACACAGCCAGCCAAAGCAATGCAGGTCACTCAGCCAACTGCAGCAGCACAACATGGCACTGAGGCCAGCGACATGGCGACAACAGCAACAGCAGCAGCAGCAGCGTCGCCGCCGCCCAAAACGTTGCCCTCCATACGCGAATCGCTGCAACAACTCGTAACGGCCATGGAATTGGCCACATATGTGCCACAGGTCGAAAGTCATAATGTCGGGTTGGTGGTGCGCGAACCGCGTGCCAGTGCCACGCCATCGCCGACACCGACACCGACACCAAATAGGCCGACAGTTGGGCAGCCCAGGAGGCCACTTGGGACGTGGAGCCCAGCAATGTCTGCATCATCAACGGCACCTGCCGTCGTCACAAACGACGAGATTCACATTTTGTCGCCGCCCGCACTGTCGCACGTGCCACGTGCCGCCGCCTCGCCAGAGAAGCCACACACGATGAATGCGATGCTGCGTTGCAGCTCGCAGCCGCCACCCTTTGAGTTCCTATTGCAGCATGGTGTGGCACCTGCACCCACGTACGCCGCCACAACGACACTGGCCCAGACACACTTCACGTCGCTGTCCACGGATGCCATGGCCGGCCTGCCGGGCATGTTGGGCATGGATGCTATGGATGGCATGAATAGCGAACAGTTGCAGTCACAGTCGTCCCGAGGCGATGCCGCAATTAATCGCTCCTACGACAACGTCTCGCCGCGTCCCTACACAGCCGCCATCGAAGGTGTGTATACGACGACGTATGTGCATGTCCGTGTTGTTGCAGACGAAGAGTGTTCATGTCGTGACGTTTTCTCGTTTTGTCCATGTGGCAAATCGCTTGCACTCGTATGTATACACACACACACACATACACACAAGTACAGAGGTACATACCATATGTATATGCACATCTATGTACATGCATATTATAGAATATATCTCTTTGCATGTGTGTTTGCTGCATAGCTATATTTATTGTATGTTATTGTTGTTGTTGCCAAGTGTGTGTGCGTGTGTGTGTGTTTGTGTGTTTGTGTGTCTTATTTACTGCCAATTTGTTTTCACTCATTAAAAAGCACTTCTTGGTGCAAATTGCTGCACAAAAGCCATCACATCACCATCCCCTTACCCATGCCCGTCACCATACCATTTCCAATTCGATTTGCCATTCCGCACAGTCGCCACGACTGGCAAAGCCAAAGCCAAAGCCAAAGTGAAATTTCATTTCGATATACACAGCGCAGCAGCTAAAAATAGCCCACACGTCTGTCTAAGTGTACAGCGCACAGCAGATCCGATCGCCTTGCGGCGGACAAGTGGAGGCAGGTGTGCGCACCGTGCCTACGTCGTCGTGTATCTGCAGGCAGTGCCCGTGCCGTGCCGTGTACCCGTTCGAATATCTGCGCAGCCCAATTAACAGCAACTAAACATTCATTGTTTATGAATAACGAACAGCTGTTCATGTGATTCATGACTCGCCAAAATTACCCAAAAAAACAAAACAACAACAACAAAACCCCCCCCCCAAAAAAAAAACAAAGAAAAACAAAAAGCAGCGAAAAAATAATGAAAAATACGTAAATAAGAAAAGCACAGAGGGAACAAACGAATAAAACTATTTTATGCGATTTAATGAGGCACTCGAAGTACACGTAAATACACTTACACACGGTACGCGGAGTAGCTGCAAGTACAATGCTACACTCACGCCGAACACACGCCGCACTTGCACCGCACTCACGCTATATGCCACCGCATGCCCCAAAGACACTTAAGTCGCTGGTATCTGCAAACTTGTATATGCGACGACGTCAGCGTCGGTGACGGTGACGGTGTTGACGACGGCGTCGGCTTCGGCGTCGGCATCGGCATCGGCATCGACTTCGTTGTCGTCTCTGAAGGCTGCCAGCTAGCCTAGCTAACAGCATATGTAGATTGGCGGGTGGGCAGGGCAGGTGATTTGCAAATTAGTGGCACGCACGCACCTGTGTGCCATTTTGCGCAAAGCAGACGGCCAACGCTGCCAGGCGGATAGCTGGGTGGGCAGCTTGATGGGCAAATGGGTGGGACACTGGGTGGGTGTTTGTCAGCGAGCCCCGAGCAATAAATCCAAAGGCGAAATGCAAATTTAAAATAGAATATTTTCCAAAATGTTTTAGTTTTCAAACACGTACGTACATGCGCCTACATATATACACACACAAGCAGACACACCTACACGCATGCATAAATACATATTGAGATAACTCGGCACGTTACGCATAAACATACAAATACGTATGTACGTACGTATATACCATATATCTATATAGATACATATGTATAGATATTCTTAATCTTAGCCAGCCACAAAAAGGCTGGTGCGGTTGCATGAAAAACAAAAGCAACAGCAACAGCAACAGCAACGTCAACGGCTAAGGCAAAGGCAAAGGCAAAATCAAAAGCACGGGCCAAAAAACAAAATCAAAACGCCTAACAATGACAGATTGCCACCTTGGGCGTTCGCTGTCGAAACTCTTTGCCATGTACTGGCTGCTGAAATGCTGCGACTTGTGCCTGTGGGGCTGTAAGCGAAATTTCAAAGATCCATCATGTAGCCGATGCGGCCATTATTCATTTATTTATTTATTTATTCTTGTAAAGGGCTAACCGATTTATGCTTTGCACAATAAATTATAAATACATATGTATAACAGACACTTAAGATTCCATTTGCGATGAAATTTTTATTTCATTATGTTGCCTACATGGGGTAAACGTAAAAGGCTCACAGCGATTGTTGGCTGTACTCGACTTGTTCGAGAATTACAATAAGTAATGCAGGCAGACACTTCTTTCTCACATCTCTACTGTGACAGTCCGACCTAATCATATACAACATAATCGATGTTTTTATACAGATCAATCAGAATTCATGATCACAAGTACTTGGTCTTATTTAGGGGCTAAGCGATCTTGACTATAAAAGTTTAAAGCTTCCAGCTCAGCAGTCCGATTAAGTGTAATTAATATGCCTGACAGTTGTCAAATAACCGGCATAGAATTTGCGTACCGCAAAATGTTTAATGTTTAACGCATTTCCTGCGGTTTCACACCTATGCTGCTGGGTCTCCTTGGCGCCATCAAGTGC